>BSBM01001016.1:1212500-1537500 GCA_027924585.1 Larix kaempferi
GTCACACCTTAGATCTCAGCCCGAAGTGACTCGAGAGTCAGAGTCAAATCCCGGTGTCCAGTGCCTCGTAGTCATCAATAATCACTCGTCATCTTGCACATTTGAGCAGTGAGTGTGTGACGTGAGTGAGTGAGTGATTATTATTTATGATATTTCCAATATTTTGAATGACAAGTTGAATTTTATAGCATAGGAATTGAAAATTATATGGATGGGTAATTTCAAATGTTACCTTCTTTTGAAATGTTGATATAAATTATGTCCTTAATTGAAAAGGTGAAATTCAGATTTAAATTTTTTTTATAAAGGCAATTTTAACTTTACACTTTTAGGAATAACTAGAACCCTTTGGAAGGACTAGGAAGGGGTCAAATTTGAACGCTGAACCCGACTTGTGCTCTACACCAAGCCACCAACTATGTCAACCACCGAACACTATAGTTCTTAACCACTTGCAACGACAAATCTTTTGGACCAATGTGAAAGCTTTCGACTTGCAATCCATCAGTTCTGTGTTCAAACCCGCGGTCCTTTCACAAAGGCCGACTGTCCAGTGCGATGGTGGCAAGCCTCTTTCCACAGCGTTTGGCACTGGTTCATTTTTCCCGGATTTTGGGAAATTGATTATCATCCAAATTGGTTTTGTTCAAGTGTTTAGAACTAATACTACTTTTGCATCATCGGTGAAATCGTTGGAGCAACTAGCGCGAGGTTCGGGGTTCAAATTCGTAGGTTCCTTCTGTTTTGATACCAATTGTGGCATATTGTTGAAACATATCGTGGCAATAACATATATGCTATCCAAACGAGCTCTCCATTCTCAGGCTGGATCCATCATGTGGCAGGAATGGCGGGATGATACACTTTTTGATAATGGATCCCATCTGCTACACTGGACATGATGATGTGTCTTTTTTGCTTATCCACATATGTTTTCTTTTTTGATGTAGGCGATATATATTTTTACTTTTGACTCCATGTATATATGTGCAGATCTTTGATATATCATGCGTCCAACTCCTTGTTGGACTTATTATTACCTAGTAATATATTAGCGACAGTCTATTGCAGCTGTGGATGTTTGGTAGCAGCTGACGTTTTTTTGGGACCCGCTCCGGGGTATCTGTGCCGACTGGAGTTGTTATTTTTTGACATAGTATATATGCTTTCAGATTTTGTTACATTATATGTGGGGATCTATATCCTATCTGCTGTTTGTTGTGATAGGAGGACATGATTGATTTTTGGATACCACTCTGTCTGGATGTATTATGGGACTTGTTATACTGCATGGATTTGATATTGCTAGACATTTGCTCTCTGGCCTTTAAAAACCGGTTTGTCCCGGGTTTATTCTGATCTTATTGTATAAGGTGAAGTTGTGGTTGACATTTGGACACATTTTACTATTTCGCATATTAATAGTAAGTTATATTTTCATGTGAAAAAAAAAAAACATATATGGTATGACCGTTGATTTTAACCGTCCGAAACATATGTTATATGGCATATTGTTGAAACATATCGTGGCAATAACATATATGGTATGACCGTTGATTTTAACCGTCCGAAACATATGTTATATGGTTTAAATATAATATCTGTTATTCCCCTTTTTATGGGCCATTTAAAACTTTGGACTATATGATGTGGACATGGATACGTTGCCACTTATTTTTGGCACAATTAAATTTTTAATTCATTCCCTTATACTAAAATCTTTAATAATTGAAACCTTCCAATATATGTTGTTCACCTTTTGTTGGCCATTTAACCCCTTTAGAACTTTGGACTATATGATGTGGACATGGGTACGTTGCCCCGTTGATTTTAACCGTCCGAAATGTATGTTATATGGTTTAAATATAATATATGTTATTCCCCTTTTTATGGGCCATTTAAAACCTTAAAACTTTGGACTATATGATGTGGACATGGCTACGTTGCCACAATTAAATTTTTAATTCATTCCCTTATACTAAAAACTTTAATAATTCAAACCTTGAAAATTTAATTCATGCCCTTTTAAAATACTAAAAAAACTTTAATACCCTTTTAAAATATTATAAAAAAACTTTAATAGTGCTAATTAAATTTTTAATTCATTCCTAAACACTTAAAACTTTAATAATTCAAACCTTCCAAATTTAATTCATGCCCTTTTAAAATACTAAAAAAAACTTTAATAATTCAAACCTTCCAAATTTAATTCATGCCCTTTTAAAGTACTAAAAAAAACTTTAATAATTCAAACCTTCCAAATCTAATTCATGCCCTTTTAGAATACTAAAAAAACTTTAATAATTCAAACCTTCCAAATTTAATTCATGCCCTTTTAAATTACTCAAAATACTTTAATAATTCAAACCTTTCAACTTTGTGTTACATGTCAAGAGATTAACCTTGCTACTTGTCAAAGTTTTATTGGACTACATGCCAACATGTGATTGGTTCATGTATCAACATTGCTTGGATTTCTTCAACATCCTTCGGCAATAACTTTTGCATTTGGAGTTGGATTGAGATGATTCTCACGTCATCGAAAAGCTCTTGGCGAGCTCTTCGCATGGTGCTATATGTTTCCAAATCTGAGACTGCAAATTTATGACCACTTTCTCACCAATGATGATCCTCCTAGATCAACGAATATCCCTTAAATGTTAAATATATGTAATAAAATAATTGTCACTTAATCATATTAAATATTTTAATTAAAAGAGTGAAAAATAACTCATTCAATCAAAGCTACATTGTTAAACATGGTATTCTAAAACCAGAAGCACGCTTTTATTTTGACCAAATAGACATAACTACTAATGTATATGGAAGATAGATAAGTTTTTAAATATGAACATAAATTTTAAATACTAATCAAGGAAAATTTCAAGGACCTTGATAATTTTCTTAAAGTGTAGAAATCTTGGTGAATCTTACTAATTCTTAAATTTTCAACCATAAAATGTTTAACGATATTTTTATAAAATATTGAAATTTATAAGGATTTGATATAGTTTATGGATAATTTTGGTGATGTTTAGAGTAAAATATGTTTATCTCACAAAACTTGAGCAAATCATTTTAGGAAAAAAAAAGAAATTGACGATTTTTTTTAATCAAAACATAAAAAAATTAGCCCATGGGATAAATTTCACCCCTGAAATTTTCCCTGATACAAAAGAAGGTGGAATTCCAAAATTCTTAAATATTTACAAAATATCACAAATAGTAATAAGGTATAGAGGTCTTTATCATTCACTGATAAGATATGGAAATGTGTTAGGTATTAAGTAATGAATCTAGTAGTTTAAACTTGATAATGAAACCATGAAGTGGGATTCAAATAAATTCAAAATCCATAACAATATTCATCACATATGTGTAGAACAATATTAAATATTTTGAACCACATTTATTGGGCCGAAAGGCGCTCTACAAGTAGTATGAGGGAGATTGTGTAACATGTGTGTCTTTGTCGAGTTTGTAACAAAACAATACAAAGTAAAAAGTAATAAATACTATGTTGACTATAAACAAAAAATAATAATACAAAGTAAAAAGTAAATATGAGACTTATACTAAAGACTTTAGAGCTTAGGATTAGGTGGTAAATATTATGGAGACTTTACTTTTTACTTTTAATACAAAGTAAAAAGTAAATATGAGACTTTAGAGTGTATGTGGAGTTTGTCGAGTAACAAAATAATACAAAGTAAATAAAAAAGAATAATACAAAGTAAAAAGTAATAAATATTATGTCAGCCATAAACAAAAAAGAGTAATACAAAGTAAAAAGTAAATATGAGATTTAAACTAAAGACTTAGAGCTTAGGATTAGGTGGCTCAGGTATTGTACTCAAGGAGCTATTCAAGGAAAGGTTTGCACCTAGGGAGATTTGATCCCTCTCAGCCCTTGATAGAGCCTAGGATTTGGATCTACCCTGGTATATGTTCAAATCTATAGACATTCATCACATAAATATAGAGTATTGATCAATATCATGAAGTCCAAAAGATGCTTTAGAGTTTCATACAACATCATAGTAGGCAAAAGGATTGAGCCACAAAATTGCTTTCTATAACTATGAATAAGAAGTTTTCCTAGGGGTTGTATATATGGAAACTTTGGGTTCTTAAATATAAATTTGAGAAATTATAAAGTGGATTTTTAATATAATATGTTATTTTGAAAGGATTTATATAGTAAACTAAGTATAGTATTTAAGGTGACTATTTTGAATTAAAAAAATCATACACATGCATATATATATATATATATGCATATATATGTAGAAGAATACTTGATAAAACACATGTAATTTATTATTAAAACCTGTAAATTTTGGTGAATATTCTCAATTGAATCATATTTTGTGTAAAAAATAGGTGTATTTTTAAATGAAAAATGACTAATTTGTGTGTGTGAGTTTTGTTATTTTTTAAGGATTCATATATTACACTTAAGTATAGAATACAAGGTGACTATTTCGAATTGGAAAAATTATACACATACATACATATGTAGGTGAATATTCGATAAAACACATTTAATTTACTATTAAAACTTGTATTTTTTTGTGACTATTTTCAATTTAATCATATTTTATGCAAAAAAAAGTGTGTTTTTAAATGGAAAATGACCAATTTGTGTGTTTTGTGTGTGTGTATAGATGCTCTATTAAACATTTTCATCTATTTTTTTTTTACTATAGAGTTGAAATCTCTCTCCCAAAATTGTTGATCCCTTGCAATAGCTTACAACTTTACTTTATAGTTGTTCAATGTGTGTGTATGTGTGTTTCAATTATTTTTTCTTTAACTACAGAGTTGAAATCTCTCTCCCAAAATTGTTGATCCCTTGCAATAGCTCACAACCTTATAGTTGTTATGTGTGTGTGTGTGTGTAGATGCTCTACTAGACATTTACAATTATTTTTTCTTTGACTATAGAGTTGAAATCTCTCTCTCGAAATTGATGAACCCTTGCAATATATCACAAACTTTACTTTATAGTTGTTCAACCCAACACCTCTACTCAATAACCAATATCTAAAAATAGACATTGCGGAGATTGAAAATATAGCTAAAGTAAGCATTGATAACCCAAAGTGGACTCAATGTGCAATTTACCCATTTGTCCGCCAAGTCTTTGATCCCTTGGGTCCACACATTCAATGGATCATGCACTCTCTTACCCAAGGCGTCTAGCTATCTTATGTCTACAATGATCCAAGTGCATTGCTTGAATGACATCCAAGGCACTCCTTGCCCTCGTGTTGCATGTTGGACATCCATCCATCCAAGTTGCAATGTGTTACCCCTTATTTGCATGGGTGTTCACTAGGGTTTTCATGAGGATTCCTGGGCATCCTAAGTTGATTGTTGAGTTTTATAGGCATCCTTAGGGCATAAAAAAATAGGTTGTGTATGCATAATCCATTCATGGCATCAAGTAGTGTGATTTGGGGCAAATTTTCAGTAGTCAAGAGTAAATTTTTTAGGATGTTTTCAGGAATATGCTTGGAAACAATAGTAAAAGGGGATTCTAGAACAAACATGTGCCTGTTTTGACCCTTTGCAACAATAAACCTGAGTTTGAGTGATTTTTTGGGCAATTATGGGTGCACTTTGAGCAATTATGGGCATGATTCTAGGTGGATCTCTGTGTAAAGTAGTTATAAAATGAATTCCAGGCTAGTTTTGTGAGTTGAGTCAACACTTCTAGGCATAGTTTCTTATATCAACAACAAATTATGGGAGGTCTATCCATTGGAGAAGCAATGAAACCACAATAAACCTCAATGTTGGGTGAAATATAGAGATTGTCCTATCTCCTAACCAACAATAACAACTAAATCATCAGGTCTGGGTAGTTGTGTGGCACATTATATTGATTTTCAATCAATGTAGGGTGATGTTTTGTAGGTTTTGGTCCAATAAGCTTGTTTTGAGGCAAAATGACAATGTTAAGAGCATACATGATAGTCTTGAGACTATCCTAAAACTCAAGAAAGGGAAAACTTTCATATCATAACCTGGGTTTCATTGCCTTTTGAGATGAGCTATCACTGTTTCATGGAGTTGCTTGGATGATTTCTATCCTCAGTGCTTTCATAAGTGTGAGCTCAACCATGTTTGAGGAGAACGCTGGTTGCTTGTAGGTTAGTCATGTTGTTTAGGAGAGGTCGTTTAAATTTTAGAGAAGGCACATCTTCACTTGAGGATTTGTTCATCTAATAGTTGCCTATTCCACCAAGGTTGATTCCTATTGGAAGTTTCCTTATGTAGGCATTGTATGGATTGGTTGTTTGAGGAGTTGTAAGGGTTGGTCAAGCCCCGAGTAGGTCCTGTGTCCACTTCCAAATAGTCGTTGACCTTACTTCATTGGAACATGACCCTTTTCGAGGTTCTAGAGGGATCCATCCCTTTCTTCATGGAGATTGTTATGCTCTTGACGGAAATCAAGGATTGTTTCATTGGACTTTGGGTCATCTTTAGTTGAGCATTGCTATGGAAGTTATGGAGTGAACATTATTTGGTTGTTTTGTTACCCTATAGACCATTTCTTGGGAGCACACTTCTTCTTAGAAGCCTTTAGAGTGTGAGATGGTTTCTATATGGGCAAGTTTGGTGGAATGATGCCTTGGAAGAGCTTTTGGAGGCTTTCATTTGGACCCTCCTAGTTGTTGGATCCCTCACTTGATGGAGGCCCCCCCTCTCCTTGGGGCCTATTGTATCTTGTGCATTGTACAAATGGCCTTGATCACTATTTTATTACTTTGTTAGGAGTTTGTTAGCTTTAGTGGGGATTTTGTCAATTGTTTACCCCACCCTAGGCTAGATCTAGGAATTTAATATTGTTTTATTATAAGATGAGATTGAGCTACAACCTATATAAGAGTTGGCCTTCTCATTCGTTTGGCATGGTTGGATTTTGAGAGCTCTCTCTCTTTTGGAGCCTAATTGTCATATATTTATGGAGCATTTTTTAAGTCTTCAAGTTTTCTTCTCTTGCGTTTTCTTGATAGTTGGATATTGGAGTAACATGTATCTTTTGGCATTGTAAGGTCTATTAATCTGGTCCATAGAAGGGCATCTTGCTCCATTGGTTTAAGTGTAAGAATCTTCTATACTTATGTCATGCTTTAGTTTTGTAACTTGATTATGTACTTGGCATCTTAGGAGGGGTAATAATCAAGCTTGCATAGGCTATTGTTTGAGCTAACTTTCTAGATTGAAGGTGTATGCTAAGGAAACCCTTCCTTGGTGAATTTGTAAGGAGCTTCAAGAGTTTATGATAGGAAATTGTCATGCTTTGCAAGGGTTCCAACCAAACACATACAAACAAGGCCCAATGAGGATCATCCTGAGACTCCATATGTCTAGGGGACTAGCACTAGTCTTTATAACCCTCCCATCACCTATATTGCAAAGAAGCCTTCAAGTTTTTCTAGGGTTAACTCTTCAAATCACCTTGTGCCTCTATTGCCATAGCTTAGCAATCCTATCCTAGGGAAGCCCCCCTTGAGTTGGAGAAGAGCCAACCTGAAGTTCAGAGAGGTGGTTATCGAGGTGATAGTGAGTAACACCTCAAGGTTATAGTTGAGCTAGCATGTTCTTTGGGACTTTAAGAACATATGCTAGTTCAAGCTGTAACACAATGCATACCCAACTGCCAAGGCACGAGTCATTGTTGCTTGCATGCCAATGAACCAATGATTGTCCATTGATGCAGCCTCTATAAAAAACCCCAAATGATGCCTATTGGAGGCTGCCATTGCCATCTCCAAGGGAAAGGCTTTACACTTCTATACCTGCTTGGATTTGAACCTACATTATTTGCATCAAGATTCTCCATCACAACCACTAGTTAAGTCATCAAGTTGAGATAATTTCAAAGACTCTATGACCTTTATACTCTTTTCTAAGCAATTAAAATTAAAATAAGCACATCAATATGCAAGGATACAGCCTGTTAAGCATGAACCATCGCAGCTTGAAGTGCAAAAGAAGAAAGGAAAAAAAAAAACCATCGTAGCTTGAAGTGCAAGCAACATACTCTTTTCTAAGCTTTATTTAAATTGAAAATAAGCACTTGTATAAACTGTCGGGTATGAGTACATACTGTCGGGTATGAACGTCATCGTAGCTTGAAGTGCAAGAAACATAACAGCTTTCCCAGTGAACGCAAATGGCAAGTTGCATTGAACAAGTGCCAGCCACCTATGGATACATGGATCCTACAATCTTCTTTCCGGATATGGATGTATAGATCCTCCAGAATATTCCTTCGCAAAAGCAAAAGGACTTAATTATCAGCCGCGAACCAGCTTCCACAAAGAAACAAGGGTTTCGGCTCATGCTTTGCCAAGTGAAAAAAAAAAGAAAATGGTTATAAAACCCCATCAAAGTCCGTGCAATTTCATAGGAGAACACTTGTATAGTATTCTAAGAATGGACATATAGTGAATTGCCCAGTAACTGGAAGGAAGGTTCTGAGAATATCCGTTCACCGACACTCTTGCCGCGGGGCATAGGTATATATAAAGGAAATGTGTTGAGAAGAGGGGCTGTGATACAATATATGCTGGTTCACCGCCACAGCACTTTCATGATTAAACGACTGTTTATTATGGTCGGTGTCATTTCTTCTACGTCTCTAAAAGCATCGCCATGGAGCTTCGCCTTGAGCTCCAGCGGTCTCAGAAACCCTCAGAAATTTTCCCCCAGACGATCTCTGTTATGTGATAATTACAAGCGATTCAGCAACGGCGATCACAAAATGGAAACGCAGAACGATGTTTTCAGCCCAAGAAAGCCCCCACCGAAGATTTCCCCAGAGCGATTCCACAACGGAGATAACGAAGACGAATGTCAAGTAGGATAAGGAGGTTTTAATATTTCTTTTGTCTGCTCTCCCTCGCTAAATATCTTTCTGTGTTTTTAATTTTCCTTTCTTCTGAAAGGTAATTGTATTTTGTGGAATTATGGGAAGCTTTAGGTTCAGTAAATGAATGCAGAGGGTTATGAATTCATCCCAGCATTTCATTTTCATATTAGGTCATGTTGGCGCCTTCTCTTGTAACATCATATTGTTCATAAATAAATGAGATATTGTTAATTGTTTAACTATATTCATGGTAGATGTTTTGTTTTGTTTTTTTGGTTTTAAATTTAAGATGATGATTAAGATTTGAGGTTAGATGGAGGAGATGGAATGATATTTATTATGGTTTAGATGGAAATGATGAAATTATATTCATTATTAAGAATTTTTCATTAAAAATAAATTTTAATGAATTATAATATTATTGTTGATAAAAAATAGATATGAAGAGTGTTTAAAAGAATATTTTTGATTTAATAATTGATATAATTTAATTTAGTTATGTTATTTTTATGTAGATATATTTTAAAATAAATATTATTTAGTTTATATTAAATTTTATATTATTATTATGATATTTTAGTTAGATCCTTATAGATATGGGAAAGATATTATAATCTTATCAACACTGGGTTATAAAATGTATTTATGTTTTCTTAATACAATAAATTAAAATTTATTTATTTCAACTCTCTTTTAAAGACTAAAAAAACTAACAGAACTTCATGGAAACTTTGATTTATCTTAATAAAAGAAAGAAATTATCTATATTATCAAACTGAATAAAACATTACCTCAATTCATATTCAAGGCTATATTCTTTAATGAAATAATAAGTTTCCTGAGTTTTGATTCTTCAACAATCCATTTCGATAGATTTTATGTAAAATTATTTTGAAATACATTACTTAGTTTTTTTTTTAAATATATATATATATATTTTTAATATTATATAATCTTTTAAATTTAAAACCTCAAGCATAAAACACAGATGAGAATTTAAAAAGTAGAGAGTCTATGAAGGAGAATCGAGAAGGTAAAGTGCTCGGAAAAGAGTAAGTCACATACATAACAATGAAAATAACAATATAAAAGTGAGAAGAAGAAGAAAGAACTCGATGATAATATATGTGAAAGAAACATTGAAATAAAATTTACTCCAATAAATCTCAAGACTTTGAGGAAGAACGTGATGATGATGAGGAAGAACGTGATATGAAATTGAGAAGAAGAAGAAAGAACTCAATGATAATAGATGTAACAGAAACATAGAAAGAAAATTACTCCAATAAATCTCAAGACCTTGAAGAAGAACGTGATGATGATGAGGAAGAACGTGATGATGAGGATGGGAGAAAAAGAGACAAAGATAGATGTGCATGTATAAAAGAGAGAGTAAACGACGAGGAAGATGATGGATTTTGGAGAAAAAGGAAGATGATGGGGTTTTGGAGAAAAAGAACTGCATTGCATAGAATTACATGTATAAAATGTATAAAAGAGAAGATGAAAGAAAACGAGGGTTAACCGGAGAAAGAGGATGACCTCTCTGATCAGCTGAGAGAAGAGCAAGAGATTGCAGAGGTGAAAAAACGGAAATGATCTAGATAAGAGGCCAGAGGAGGATTCAAAACGTTGAATCAATATAATCATCATGAATTAAAATTTCAATCTTGCTTGCGGATGAAGTTACGTTTGAGCATAAAAGGAACCCAGTGGAACAGTGTCATGATTTCAGCATGCTGAAGCAGCATTAGTGGATGGGAATACCAGTGTACTGGGAACTGGAAATGAATCTGTGATGGAGCAGATACCTGACATAAACTCGAGGAATGGAAGCACTAGTGCACCTATTCAATAGCTAGGAAATATATTTTTATTCTAGGGAAAAAATCTTTATATTCAATAATATAGTATACATTTTACAGTCCACTGAGGACTCAAATAAATCTGTCATCTTCCTTCTATATGTTATAGTCTTCCATGTCTGGATAGGCCTCTAGAAACAGAAAAACACAAAAACTATACTAATACGAATCTGTACATATAACTTTACATTCCATTGCAAGTAAATAAAATAAGTCCCGACTGTCTTTAATCCATAGTAGCATAATTCGGCCGTATTGACATTTCCCGTATGGAAATTCGGAGCAATTTGAATTGGTCGAATATTTGATATAGATATGATACGAATATAAATTCTTACTAATAAAAAAGTAAATTTTAAAAACCAATTTTAAAAAACCAAATTTTAATTATTTAATAACTATAAAATATAAATAACATTCAATTTATTACTTTCTTATAAAAACGAATGGTTTTTAATGTACATTTATGCTAATTTGGTTTATATATTTGATTAAAAGTATTATATATAAAAAATCTATTTCCGTATTTTATGAGTATTGAATTATTTTATTACGTAATTTTTCCGTATCAAATTGTATTCATATCCGTATTCGTACTCGAATTATGCTACTATGCTTTAATCATCAGCCAACCTTTTTCAAGGATGGCGGTTCTCCATATCCACCTAAGGATGCCCTTGCTGGACTCAAGTTTCACTAAGGATTCTTCCTGTAAGTTAAAAGCTTGTTTGGAAAGTTCATCAACCAGTGAATTGAGCTCCCTGTAGACATGGATAAAAGAGATCCAGTCAAAAGATATAATTTCCTCTCAACATTGTTCATGATGGGGCCAGTCCTATTTCGCCACTCTGCTCGTGTGGTTCACGCAATCAATAACCATCGTGGACTCTCCCAATACCTGCAACTTTTCTGCTTAGCTGTTGTAAGAAACAACCAGAGTGCAAATAATTCAGCTGTGTTATTAGTACCTCTTCCCTCTGCCTGTTGCATAGTTGGTAGTTCAGATGGAAACAAAGAGAAGAATTTAGACAAAGAACTGCGCCTGCTCTGCATAAAGCTCAGTGGTCTTTACTCGGTCCATCAAAGAGACCAATGGAATTTCCCAGTCCAAGGATGGCATAATCACACTTATTTCTTTTTTCTGTTTCGGGCTAACCCTGTGCTCTTTAACAGACTTGTCAATCATCTGAGCCACCACCGCTACATGCATCAAAATATCTTGGAATAAGGTTTGATTATGGGCCCACCAGATCCAATATACCAATTGGCAAGGCAATGCTTTATATTCGACTACAGATCTGTCCAATAGCCATTCCTGAATGACTCTTGGACCCTTCCAGTCTAGGCTTGTTCCATGGGATTTCGGCTTCAAGCTTAAAGCTACCAGCCTCTACACCTCTTTGGGAAAGGGACAAGTCACAAGAAGATGGAAGACCATCTCCAAATCCAACTTATATTAAGAACATTGGCTAGGCCCCACCCATCCTCGCTTCAGCCCATTGTCCTGAGTTAATAATTTATTGTCTAAAGCCAACCACAGCCCTGATTTTGATTTCAGAGGACTATGACTTTTCCAGACCACTTCCCACCGCCACTTCTTTTCATCGTGAAAATATTCTATTTTTGCTTCATAACCTAATTTGGCTGTATACTCACCAGATGCTGGATTCCTTGACCAACAAAGCTTATCCTCCTCTTCCGACAATCTAATGGTTCCATGGCATAGATTATTCACATTGAACACCCGACAGTTCCAGCTCTGCAGCAGACTTCCAACCCTGATTTCAAGCATTGTTTATCCCCTGAAGTCCCTCATCTCTTACGTAAAATAACCCTTTTGAATGTAAATGCTCGACCAGCCCTTCTGTCAATTTGTAATTCTCTTCAGCTCCTACCCAGGGATCGTCACCTAACCTGACTTTTCACCTATCCCCTATCTTCCAGGCAATCCAATTAGCTACCAGAGGAAGAGCATCTACCAGGGCCTTCCCAACAATTGAGCAGTTTTTAGCTTCTTTCCTTTCTAATCTGAACCAATTCTCCGTTGTTTTCCCATTTAGATATTTGGATTTCATCACCCTAGGTCCTTACCCCATAATGCTTCGTTATATATTAATCTCCACATGTTCTTGGCAGTGAGAGACTTACTGAACAGGTAGATATTCTTAAGGTCCCAATCCCTGTGTTTTTTTGGGAGTGCAATCGTGGACCACTTGACTAGTGGGAAGCCCTTCAGTGGCCCTTTTACTGGTCCACAGAAAACTGAAACATTTCTTCCTAATCCGATTTAGGATCCCTTTTGGAACTTTTGCAATGGACATCAAATAAACTGGGATGTTCTCTAGGATCAATTTGATTAGAACAAGCCTTACCTCCTCTGGATAACCATCTGTAAACCCAAATAGAAATTCATGCTTCAATCTTCTAGTACAGCCAAAGCAATCATCTAAACTGTAATTATTTGGCTTCAGGATAAATCCAAGGTATTTAAGTCCTTCCTCTAAGTTTGTGATGGACAACAGGAGAATGTCCCTCACTTGCCTTAAAACTTCCCCAGGGACACAATTTGCCTCACTCGCCTTAGAACTTCCTCAGGGACACAATTTGTCAGAAGATTAGACGTTGATAGATTCAACTCCATACATGTTTCCTTGCAATATAGGTCCAAAATCTCCATTAATTTCCTTAGCTCTTGTATCGTGTTGGTTCCAGAAAGCAATACATTGTCGACAAACAGCAAATGAGTAAGGGTTATCGAGGAAGTGATTTTAATCCCCTTCCGTTCTCCTCTTCTCCTAGCTTCTTTCATTAACAAGCTGACTCCTGCCACCAGTAAGAATAAGAAGGGAGACAGAACATTCATGTCTTTATCCTCCGGTTTCCCTAAAAAAATCAAATGGGGACCCATTTATTAAGACTACAAAAGAGACTGATTGTAGACACCCCGTTATCCAGTTAACCATCTGAAGGTTCATTCCCATTTGAAGCAGCAACAACTGGATATATACCCTATTGACCTTGTCATATGTCTTGGCTAGGTCAATTTTTAGAATATCTGCTGGCATCTTGGAGTTTTTGATGGTGTGCACCCCTTCCTGGGCTATAGCCACTGTTGATGTATTTGTAACTTCGGAAGATATTCACTTATATATTGTATTTGTACTTTATTGTATCCCCAACGGAGATGTATTATTCCTCCGATTGGAAGTGTCGTCAGTTGTACTTGCAAGTGTGGCAAGTTATATTGTAAGTGTCGTAACTTATAGTTGATGGGTTATTAGACCACCTTGATGGGGTCGGCCCTGTATGAGTCATGTGGGTTAAAGGGTTATTAGACCACCCTAGTGGGGGTCGTCCTAGTCAACTTTATGTTAAGTGGTTAAGTTGGGGCCGACAAGTGAAGTAGTGTATAAATAGAGAGTGTGTCTCTCTCATTTTATACATTCTCTCATTCACTCACTTACTCAATGCGCATAAGTGAGAGAGAGACAAGTTCGCACAAGTGGAGGAGGAGAAGCTGCTGGAGTCTATCTCTTTGTTTTGGAGTTTTGTACTATTGCTCATTCTATCTCTGAGAAAGTTGCGGGGTTTTTCACCTTCTTGGTTTTCCCCGGTGAAATGCTTTGTGTCCATTGTCTCTTGTGATTGTTATGCTGTGCTTGTTATTCTCTTAGTGATCCTAGATAATATTGAATGTAATTATCGAAAAAACTAACATGGTATCAGAGCCGTGCTAAGAAGAAGACACTGTGCAGCTGCGGAAGCTAGGGCTTCTTAATTTTTGGGTTTCTCTCCTCAGATAATCAAAGGCAGGAGGCTAGGCTGACTCTCATTGGAAGGGCGCATCTTTCTGTCGAGACATAATTCAATTCTGAGCACTTTCAGTTTTTGGCCCGTCACTGCTGCGGGAAAATTAGGATTTCGGAGAAAGTTGGAATTTTTGGAATCCGAGACCACGAATGGATGCCCCTCAAGAAAATCGAAGTTGAGACCAAGATCGATTTTTTTGGTTGGGCAGAAGGTCGGGCCTCATCAAACCCTAAATCGGGATTTTGATCAGAAAGGTGGAAAATTAGGGTTTCTGCAAAAGTTGAAATTTTTGGAATTTGTGACCACGGTTGGATGCTCCCCAAAAAAATCGAAGTTTAGAGCACAAGATCGAACTTTTTGGTTGGGTAGAACCTTGAGCATTATCAAACCCTAGTTTGGTATTTTGTCTAGAAGATCCGGAAGTTTCAAAGGCAATTTTGAGGGGTCAAATTTTGTAGATTTTAAAATTGAAGTATACCAACCTGATCAGCTCAACAAGGTGCATCTTTCCATCCAATTAGAAGTTTGAAATTCAAAGTTTGAATTTTTAGGGTTTCTCTGTCAAACCCTAGCCAGCTCCATATCTAGTCTCAGCAAATCAAAATGGATTGGGTTAATCCTATAAGAAAATGATTTGGACACCTACATAAGTGAAGAAGTTTCAGTTCCAGAGGGAGATGAGGCTAAGGCCTTACAAAAGAAGACTACAAGCAATCCTGACAAGTATGACTTGAGGAGATATAGGTATGTGTCGAAATTTGTTTCATTTATCTGATGATTGAGTTCATGATATGCTTGTCTTCATATTATTGAGGTTAGTACAATCGTGATTAATTTTAGATTGTCTAATCACCTTAGTAAAAGTATGAATGCATGTGAATGATAGAAGACATTCATTGATTAGGGTTATGGCACTTATGATTGTACTAATGCACTGTGGTGTTGTATGAAGATGATGTTGTTTGCTAACATGAAAGGTACATCAAGAAAGACAAATCAAGTTCTAGATTGAGAACATATGACCATGGTGACATGAAGACAAAGACTCATCTATAGCCATTGATCACATAGAAGCTCTACTTACGAGGTATGTATAATTTGGTCCTACAATGCTTAACTTGTGATATATGCAGGTTACTAGGACAAACTCTCTAAATCATTGAAGAGAACAAAGAAGACATTAAATGGGTATGTTAGATAGCATGATAATCCAGGTATGTTTTTCTATATCAAGTTAGAATCCTACCTTGTGTTAGGATCTCATATAAGTATACTTTCGTATGATTGATAATGATTATTCATGAAGTTATAGGTTTGAACAATCATGGGTTTATGCATATTATGCTTCTTAGTTTGATTAATGATATAACAAACTAGAAGAGTTCAATGGTCGAATAAGAATATGCATGAAACCTTGAATACTAACGCTTGTGATAAATCACCTGTGTATGAAATGATCATGACCATACATATTTAGAATCATAATGTTTTTGATAGTATTGAGACTATACTAATGCATGTATGATTATGTATGAGATCTTGAGGATGAAACAATGATGACACTAGTGCACATTTAAGCATGCATAGTGGTCCAGGATGGATATAAGTTCAAAGACAGATAATCCATGAAGCAAAGATTAAGAGGGAGCACACTCTAGTAGTTCCTGCAAGGAAGCAAAGATCGAGAGGGAGTCAACCCAACAACCAAACAAAGATAAGTATTTGAATTGTCATTTCTTGTATATGATTACTTAAATGATGTTGTTCAATCATGTATATACTTATGCATTTTAGAAAAGTTGCATTAAAAAACAAAGATACTACTATATACAAGTAATGGGTAAGTGGCCTATGGTACTGTACAACATTCCATTGCTACTTATCTAGAATGAAACCTCTTTGCTGACATGTTGGAGTAGTGCACACTCTTGACAATGTTTTGGTAGAGATGGAAGGCATCTAGAAAGTTACCGTATGAATACGGGATATGGATGAATGTTGTATTGAAGCATTGGCTAAGATAATTGCATGACTGTATGACATATGTCTGTATGTGTAAGAATTTGTTCTGAAATCTATGAGATGTTATTAATCATGCAATTGAACTTGTCTTGTAGGAAAGACCATGTATCATCACCTACAAGAGAGACTTGTTTCGAAGAACAAGCAACAGCATTTGTTCCAACGACGAAGTTCAAGAAAACTACCTATTGAAGATATTGAAGAATCTGAAGTCCCCAGGATCAGGGATGCAGTAATGGAAGGATGCCATGATCGAGGAATACCAATCGATCATGAAGAATGATGTTTGGGAAGTCGTCTCAAGACCAAAAGGGAAGTCTGTTGTGACTTCCAAGTAGATCTACAAGATCAAGCATGCTGCAGATAGTAGCATAGAGAAATACAAGGCAAGTGATGAAGTTGAAGATACACCAGATGGATGTCAAGACAACTTTCTTGAATGGTGTAGTCGAAGAGGAAGTGGAACAACCACTCGGTTTTGAGACACATGACAGGGAGTCATATGTGTGCAGATTGAAGAAAGCCTTGTATGGCTTTGAAGCAATCACCTCGGACATGGTACGGCAGGATAGACAACTTCCTGTCCAGTTTAGGATTTACTAAGAGTAAAGCAGATTCCAACCTTTACTACAAGGTTGAGGAAGGCAATCCAGTGATACTCCTATTGTATGTGGATGACCTGTTTGTGAAAGGAGAGGATAGATTGATTGTCGACACGAAGAGGAAGCTTGCTGCTAAGTTCGAGATGAAGGACTTGGGAATGATGCATTACTTTCTAGGTATGGAGGTGTGGCAGAGTGCAGATGGAATCTTCCTTGGACAAGGAAAGTATGCAGTAGAGATCCTGAAGCGGTTCGGGATGATGGACTGCAAGGCCATGGCCACGCCTATGGCATCGAACTTGAAGCTATTGAGTGATGCTTCATCAGAGTTAGTTGATGCCACGATGTATCGTCAGATGATTGGGTCCTTGATGTACCTAACAAACACGAGACCAGATATTTGCTTTGCGGTGAACACCTTGAGCCAACTTCCGACAGACATGTTCACCTGATTGTTGTAAAACATATTCCGAGGTACCTAAAGGGTACGGTTGATTATGGGCTCAAGTATGATGCGAATCAAAAGTTTAACCTGGAGGGTTATGTTGATTTAGATTCGGCAGACAGTGCTGTAGATAGGAAGAGCACTTCAAGGTGCTTCTTCTGGGATCAAGGGTGATCCCTTGGTTTAGCAGAAAGCAGTCCTGCGTGGCACCGAGTACAACCGAAGCTGAATATGTAGTAGCTTGTTCAACTTTTAGTGAAGCAGTGTGGCTTCGCAAGATGTTGACAAGATTGTTCGATGCAGAAATTGATGCTTCGGAGATACTCTGTGATAACCAGAGTTGCATCAAGTTGATAGAAAATCTTGTGTTTCATGATAGATCGAAGCACATCGAGATTAAGTTCCACTATATGTGAGATATGGTGCAGAGGGGAGCTGTGAAGCTCGAGTATGTTCCTACAGAGGAACAAGTTGTTGATGTGCTGACTAAGCCTCTGGCTCGTGTGAAGAGAGATTGATGATGCCTATCCGAAAGGATAGATGCCTGTCCAGAAGGGACGAAAGATCAGTACTTGCTGGCTGATAGAGATCCTATCCGAAAGGATAGATGCCTATCCAGGAGGGACGGAAGATCGGTACTAGTTGATTGATAGTTCCAGTTGTCACGAATTGATGCCTATCTGTAGGGATGGATGCCTCTCCAAGGGTGAGGGAAGATCAGTACTGGTTGACTGATAGTTCCAGTTCTCACGAACTGATGCCTATCCGTAGGGATGGATGCTTCTCCAAGGTTGAGGGAAGATTAGTACTGGCTAATTGATAGTTCCAGTTCTCATGAACTGATGCCTATCCGTAGGGATGGATGCCTCTCCAAGGGTGAGGGAAGATCAGCAGTGGCTGACTGATGGTTCCAGCTCTCACGAGCCGATGCCTGTCTGGAGAGATGGATGCCTCTCCAAGGGTGAGGGAAGATTAGTATTGGCTGACTGATGGTTCCATCTCTCACGAGTTGATGCCTCTCCAAGGGTGAGGGAAGATCAATACTGGCTGATTGATAGTATCAGTATTTAGTTACTGATGTTTGTTGCAGGTGTTCTAGCTGATGGTGCTGTTGATGAGGATGTTCCAGCAGATGGTGTTCCAGCTGACGATGATGTTGTTCTAGCTGATGGTGTTGTTCTAGCAGATGGTGTTCCAGCTGACGATGATGTTGTTCCAGCTGATGGTGCTGCTGATGAGGATGTTCCAGCTGACGAGGTTGCTGACAACAGAAGATGTTCCAACTGATGACGTTTCTGATGAGGATGAAGTTCCATTTGAAGATGCTGTTCCAGCAAGAGGATGATTGTTGATGATGACAGTATGTTACACAGGTTTTGCAGAAGCATATAATAAGTCCAGAGATGTACATACTAGATGGCTCGCTCCTAGAGATGTCGATGACCTACAGGAGGCTAGGCCTACATCTAGCATGAAAAAGGGTTGGCTCTGTAGAACTTCTTATGACGAGAAGAATTGAGAGATAGCCCAGTGATCGAGATGATGAGTACAACAGCAATGACGATGATGCTCTGTGATCCAGTGACGATGATCCAACTCCAGAATTGAAGACTTGTGCCTATATGTATTGATGACCTGTGTCAAGAGAATACCTTCCTAGTTAAGAGGGAGTGTTGATGTATTTGTAACTTCGGAAGATATTCACTTGTATATTGTATTTGTACTTTATTGTATCCCCAACGGATATGTATTATTCCTCCGATTGGAAGTGTCGTCAGTTGTACTTGCAAGTGTCGCAAGTTATATTGTAAGTGTCGTAACTTATACTTGATGGGTTATTAGACTGCCTTGATGGGGTCGGCCCTATATGAGTCATGTGGGTTAAAGGGTTATTAGACCACCCTAGTGGGGGTCGGCCCAGTCAACTTTATGTTAAGTGGTTAAGTTAGGGCTGACAAGTGAAGTAGTGTATAAATAGAGAGTGTGCCTCTCTCATTTTGTACTTTCTCTCATTCACTCACTTACTTAGTGCGCATAAGTGAGAGAGAGACAAGTTCGCACAAGTGGAGGAGGAGAAGTTGCTGGAGTCTATCTCTTTGTTTTGGGGTTTTGTACTATTGCTCATTCTATCTCTGAGGAAGTTGCGGGGTTTTTCACCTTCTTGGTTTTCCCTGGTGAAATGCTTTGTGTCCATTGTCTCTTGTGATTGTTATGCTGTGCTTGTTACTCTCTTAGTGATCCTAGATAATATTGAATGTAATTATCGAAAAACTAACAGCCACTGCATCATGTATTTGGTGATTGTGTAGGAAGCTTAATTGTTCCTTCGAGATAACTCTTCACAAAATACCCTTCAAACTGTTAGCTATAGTCTTGGAAATGAGCTTATAAATAAGATTATACAAGGAAATAGGTTTGAAGTCCAAAAAAGAGTTTGCATCTTGTTTTTTAAGGATCAAGGCAATAAAAGTAGTGTTTAGTGCTCCCATCACTTCTGCAGATAATCTGGACTTCTGAACTACTTTTAGTAAGTCTTCTTTTAGCAGGCTATAGAATCCCAAGAAAAATTCCACAGTGAGTCCATCTGGACCTGGGCTCTTTCCTTTCTTAAATATGGTCAAAACAAAGAAAATTTCTTCATAAGTGATTTCTGCCTCCAAAGACCCATTCATATCTTCATCAGTTAGGCTCAGTACTAAACTCAAGACTTTCATGGTTTCTCCAATGTTGCAATCTTCTGGTTCCTTGAAGAGTACCCTGAAATATTGTATGCTCGCCTCGCCTTATCCTTGAAAGATCTTACCACTTCCCCATCTGAATTCTTGATTTCCCAAATGGTGTTGACCTACCTTTCGTAATTGGCATATTTTTGAAAAAAATTGGTGTTATTATCTCCTTGCAGCCATATTTCTCTGCTTTTTAATCTCCAAGAAATCTCTTCTAAGTCCAACAGATCCTTCCTCTTTCCCTCCAGGTCTTTTAGGGATTTTATTTCCTCCTTGGAAAAGATTCCTATCGTGTTATTTTCATACAGAGCCCTACACTCCCTTTCACTTCCTTTAGGTCACGTCGTGAATTATGTGAATTATGAACTTATCTCAACAAGTGCATCCATAAGTAAGATTGTGCATCGGTTCCAAAAGAGACAATAAGGCGCTGACTCCTGGCATGACTTAATTGAGTAAAAATATGGAGTGATAACCTCAGGCGAGTGATCCCGGCGTAGCCTGACACTTCGCGACCAGTAACTTTGCCCACTCTTTGATTACTCCTTTTATTCTAAGGAGTTTAGCAGGGAATTGTTTCATAGTTGTATCCTCCCTATTAGACTGCAGTGTCCAATTAGACTCAATCAGGTTCTTAAAATCTTCTCCCAATAACCTAGTGTGATTAAACTTTAGTGGACTAGGGGGACTTTGTTCCTCCTTTTCCATCTACATAAGAATCGTGAGATGGTCCAGAAGCCCCCTTGAGCCTACCCATGATTTTGTAATGTAGTTCTCCCCTAACAGGTCGTCTGATAACAAAATTCAGTTTGAGATGCCCTAGCTCCCTCTTTTGGCATTTCTCCAGGTTGGGAATAATTTGACTGGTTCTAAGTCAATGAGATTATTTTCCTTGAACAAATGCACAAAAAAACCACTCAAAGGATCCTACCGAGAATGTTCCCCCCAGATTTATCTGATAGAAACAGTCAAATTAAGATCTCCCCCTATGATCACATTAGGCCCCTTGAGAGCCCCAATTGAGTCAAGATTTTCTCAAAAGGGCCTCCTGTCAGCATATGGGCCATAGATATTTACCAACTCCAGTACACTGTTAAACTACTTCACCAATAGATCCACCTATATTCCTGAGCTCAGAAGTGAAGTGGCTATGGCCTCATGTCCTGGGCTCCACTCAGTAACTAAACCCCTTGACATTCCTTCCACATCCAGAGAGCAAAAGGACTAGTCTTTCAGGTAGGAGGCTAGGAAATCAATAGCTTTCTTACATGTACACATAGTTTCTTGTATCATGATAACATCAGGTTAACAGACTCTGAACAGTCTTTTGAGGTCTAGCTGCTTGTGGGCAGCCTACCCCTCTTGCATTGAAGGACAGAAAAATCACGAGGTCACCCTTAGCTGGGCTGTCCCTGCTCTGAGGACCCTGTCGATGATTGCTTGTTTTCCTTCCCTACTGTCCTTCTTTGCCTGTTGCTTAGCCATCGAGATATGTGATTTTCTTCCTACATTGGACCCTTGACTTTTATCTAAGGCCAGACCTCCTTCAACTCTAATGCCTTCCTTTGTCTTGACCTTGAATCTCAGGTCATAGGCTGATTTAACTGGAGGTTGTCTTCTGTCTTTCTTTGAGCCCCTAAGTTCCGAATAGAAAGCCTCCAGAATTTCCATTTAATCTGAGCCAAAGCAAGATCAGAGGAGTCTTCCCTTCCTCTACCACAACCTAGACAAAAATCAGAGAGAGCAAGCAGAGGTTTTTGAAAATGTGCCGCTGTGCATAGTGCCGTAGTCAAGTCCAGGAGAACTGGTACACTTGAATCCAATCCTGTAATCTCCACTGGATTTGTCGATGTCAAGGTGCCTTCTTGTTTCAGCTCACCTTCGGAACCCGTCACTGGATCACCTGGCCTTCTTTCTCTAACAGTTTTGGCCCACAATTTCTGGGCTTAAAAGGTGCATGCCGTCCCTTCCGACACTGTGCCCAGATATGCCCCAACGCATTGCAGAGATAGCACCTGAAATGTATTTCCAGTAACCCAATTTCTGGACAGATGTCCAATCCCTGCACACAACATCAATCTCTGCTAATAGCCCATCACGGAGGTCCACCTCCACCAATATCCAAGCCCATCGTCGATCTAATTTAGTCTCCCATCCATCCTCCAACCCTACAAAAATGCCCATCAAATTACCATTTTTTTCTAAAACATATTCATGCCACAAAAACCAGGGAAGCCCAGGAAGGATGACCCTAACTTTCTGCAAATAAGTAGGCTCCCTCCTCGGGTCAAAACCTGGTTCCCACTTTTTTAATATCATCCCTGACAGCTCCCATTTCCACTCTTTTTTGCATAACCTTCGCTGTGTTACCCCTATATTTGTAGGGATGTGCCATAATGTAGTTCTGGGCACTCTTTCATCTCCATGGAAAGGTAGGAAGGGACATGTCAGCTGTTCTGGGAACTTGGCAGGAGAAGAATGCTACCTACAGAAGTTCTGGGCTGATCCTAAGCATTACTGGGTACACAACAGCATCAATGAATTAATCCTGGGAAATCTTTTGAAAGAAATCAGTGGTAAGGCATCCTCCATCAGCAACCTGTAGCAGTTTATCAGTCCTATGTGATGTAATGAGCGGCAGCTTGAGGGTGCCCTAATCAGATCAGTCAACAGCAGTATAGCAGCAGCAGACAAGTCTGATTGAAATGTTGGAAGAGCCGCCCAGCCTGCTCATTCTTGAAGTTTCCAGTCATCTACAGCAGTCTGGCTTATGTTTAACCACAAAAGAAACTTTTATTGGCACCCTACAGCCCTAAAAAGCAGATCTGGGTGTTTTCCTGACTGTAACAGCCCTCCAAATAGTAACCCTTTAGCATTCAGATTTCATTATCAGCAATGAAGCTATGTTTTTGACTGCTGAATATGAATTAGGGCTGAGCCGTGCCCTAGAACAGCAGGAGGACCATGAAACCTCAAGGGCTGGACAGTACTGTTTCACTATGAGATGACACAGTTTCAGTTGGAAGTTGAAAGATTTATGATATTTCACCGTGCGATGGAAATATATGTTGAGATGAAGGTGATCCCTGATCAATGGATTATATAAGTTGCTTTATGGTCTGAACCTACAGCACTAGTACGCTCATCCTCTCAGGCTTACTGAAATAGGAGCTTCAGTGAATCAGGGCAGAATCTGCGTTTAATTTCCTGTGTGGTATCTCTTCCAATGAATTGTTTGGTGATTAGGCAAGTTTTGAGGCCGCTGCAATAAAGGTACAAACCTGCAAGTGCACAGTTTCAAACCTGTCTTAACTCCTGTAGCAGCAGAGTGATGGTCAGAGCAGCAGTTAAGAGGCCGCAGATCAGGAGAAGCCTATGGCTAGCAGCCGCCCCTCACTTGCAGCCTGTTCATGCTATGAAAGAAGGGCCAATCCATATCCCTGTGGATTGTTGCTATTTCCAGCCAGAAAACAAGGTCTAATCATGCATGGACAAGGTTATTTCAGATGCCAGCTTGAATATTATTATGCCCTAAAGGACTGTTACCTTTGAAATTCCCTTTGGATCTTTTGAAGAGGTGGGCCCAGCTTGCCAGGAGATCTCCCTTGCATTAGATGGAGGATATGTTCGGCTGAGAAGTGCGCCCAGCCTGTGGAAATCAGAGCTGTTTAGGGCAGTTTGTAATATCATTGTGTAAATGGCCTTCATCCAAAAGGAGCACCTTGTTATACTATCCTTAAGGGTGACGTCCATCCTTTTGTGGAAATATATTTAATTTACTTAAACTAGCATAGATCAATCTTAAACCCGGATCTATTAAGCACTGAGAGGGATCCAATTTCTTGAGGTGTAATTTCTTTTATCTTAAATTTTGTACACATCAAGAAAAAAATTACCCCTCAAGAAATTGGATCCCTTTCAATGCTTAATAGATCCGGGTTTAAAATGGATCTATGCTAGTTTTAATTTTTTTATTATGAGCCAACATGAAATTTTTTAATTACTTTTTTGTTTTGATAAGTTATGAACCGATATGGAATCGTAATACCTAACGTGACAAACGTGACAGCATCACCCCCATACTGGGTTGTAAGCACCTCCTTAATCTCGGTGCAATCAAGAAGGGCATAGGAGTATTCTTATTGAAGAGGCATCCACTTTAGAGGGGTTTGAATGAGGCATCTATCCCTCATGGTATGTTTTTACGGAAGATGGCTTGGTTTGGCTTGTGGTCAACCCGAGTGGACAAATCCTATTGGAGCCCCTTTCCTTGGGAGCCCTTGAAGTTGGGGTTGTTATCTTGTGGACAAGATTGTGTTGGAGGAAGCCCTTGGAGGTTGACAAGTGGATGCCCTTGATGGTTTGTGAAGGAAGGGCTTGTTTCATATATTTATGGGCTTATTTCCATGTGCAAAAATTCATGGTTTCATGCCCCATGTGGTCTTGCTTGGGGAACAAATAATCTCGAAGAAAGCCTTTGGAGGCTAATGCAAACATCTTAGTTGAGTTGGTTGGTTGCAGACCCCCACTTGGAATGGGGCTTTAAGTTGTCTTGTGGACATTTCTTGGAGCACATCTCTTGGAGGGGCCTTTGGAGGCCATGTGGCATCATCACCAATTGCTTATTCCTTCCTTGTTGGAGCATTTTCCCCTTTGTTAGGGGGGTCCCATTTATCTCATCATTCTACAAGTGGCATTGACCACCTTACTTTATTGTATTGATAGGATTTAGTAGCTTGAAGTGGGGAATTTGTATTATTTTACCCCACCTTAGGGTAAATCTAAGGGGACAATTGATATTTTATTGTATAAGGAAGTTTAGCCTCATGAAAATAGAGAGCTACTTCCTCATTTCATTTTCATGGTTGGATCTAGAGAGCTCTCTCTCTTTTGGAGCTTAATCAATATATCTTTCTTTTGTGCATTTATGGTGTTAAGGGTTCTTTCTATTTGGTGAAATTGTTGTCAATTCTTGAGACCTTTTCTTCTTGGCTCTATTGCTTTTAATTAAGGGTTAATGGTGGAATGTTCAAGTCTTCTACAAACCTCTCAAAGTTGATCCAAAGAATAGTTGTTGATAACTCTTGAAAGGAAGGTGTCTTGGTCTCTTGGCTCACACATTCTCCTTTGTTGGTTTGGGTAAATGTTTTCGGCTTTGTCTCACATAGCATTGGCTCCCTTGGCAAGGGTTTTAGGATATTTACCTTCTCCTTAGTTGATCTTGGGTGGTTAGGGACTTTCCTCCATTGGAGCTCCCTCTTGTAGACCTTGAAGTCCATTGTTTATCTTCATTGTGTAAAAGACTAATTTCCATAGTGCTGACCCCTCACCTTTGAAGGAAGTAGACCAACTCTTGAAGGGTATTCTTCTTGGCCTCACTTGCCATTTAATTCACCTTGACTCCATTGCCCTAGTTGGATATTGGGGCTGATCTTCAGTCTCTCCATCACCTATTCAAAAAACCCTAAAAAATCCAAACTGCATTTTGCTAAGGCTATCTCTTCCAAAGCACCTTATGCCCTCATTGCCATATCCTAGCAATCCTACACTAGGGACACCCCCTCGAGTTGGAGAAGAGCCAATCAAAAGTGCATATAGGTGGTTATCGAGGTGATAGTGGGTAACACTTCTTTGTTATTGTAGACTAGTAGCGATCTTTGGGGCTTTAACTACATCTGTTAGGTTGCACGATAACACGTTGCATCTTCGTCAGAGTGCATTGAGAAACTCAACCATCCCCTTACCAAAACATGAAAAATAGGGAGATATCCAAGTATTGGGACCCAATTCTCCTTCAACCATATTCTCAATATTGCTGACTGCACCACTTTACCGCAAAACCTTCCAACTACTACCTTTTCCATAAGATTAGCCACTTCCTCTAGTTTAACATCTGTCCAACCAACATCCTCACCTTCTTCGGTTTACCTCTAATGCATCTTTTTTTGTAGTTGCCTCGACATAGACTTCGCCTCCAAATGCCCCCCTCAATGCCTTATTGCGTCCCTTAGATGAATCTAAAGACTGTCCAGACTACCCCCAGTTTGCTCTTAGCTTCTGCTTAGGATCTCCCTCTCCAAACCCACAATGCAAAACTAAGTCTTTTCCCGATTCATTAATGGTCAGGGCACTTAATTGGGATCTGAGTGTAGGGTTTTTGCTAGTGCCAATAAACTCACTTAAGCTCATGCAATGCAATTCTGGATTGCCACCATGCATGGATAGATGCTCACCCCTCCTTCAGTCCTAGATTCGGTCCATCTTGATGACCAAGCATCTCCCTCCCCGAACCTCAAATTACTCCCCCAAATCTCTTTTAGTTCTTGGTATGTCGTAAAGATAGCTATGGAACTAGCTACACCTTCTCCATAGTCCACCTATTCCTCCTCCTCCATATTTAGTAGAACAAATAATCCAGCCCCTAAAAGAAACAAACCCTAGCTGCAGAAACTCTTTTCAAGCCTGTAAGGTCCCTATTAAGGCATTGCCCCACTCAGGTCCATGACTTTCCCCAAAACATGTTTTTTATATTTAATAAATATAAATATATCAATATAAATAGTTGAGCATATTCTCAAAGAATGTATGATTCAAACTATACTCAGAAAGAGAAGCTTTCAGCAAAAATTGTAGGATTTGCTCTTTATAAGATGTTATTATTTTAGTGCTTGGATTGGATCTACAAGTACAATGCTTAAGCTTCATATCTTTGACAGACATGTCCAATGCAATACCTGTGTAGGATTCCAGTTTTTCTAGCTTTAATTAGAAAGAAGAGTATATTTCATCAAAAAGCAGCAATTAGGATTATTTGGATCTTATCTTCTTTGGCATTTTTGTATCCTTAATCTCATCCTGCATGTTTGAAGTTAAAAAAAAGGTTGGAAAAGCAGGAGGCCAATTCTAGTGTTCACAGTGAAGAAAAGTATTCCCGAAACTCATCGGTGTATTGCACATCACTAAGCTAGTCCCTAGACCTCATACCCGATACTTCTCATGTAAATACTAGCCCAGATCCAAGCTCTATATAATGGTTAATGGACTTATTTGAAAAGAACATTTTCATTGGATCACATGCAATCTAATTTATGAGAAATCCAACATTTGAGAATAAAGGAAGATCAAACTGACAAAATGCATGGTATTGTTGCAGCCATCAATAGCTGCAAGTTAAGACATGATCTTCTTTTCCACAAACATGCAAGGAGGAGAAAACAATTCCGAGCATATTTTGCTGCTCAAAGTGATAATTTTGGCCTTGTTTGTATTGCAGAGTATCGAGCTTTTTAATTCCAAGGAAAAAATAGTAACTTTATATTCCAGTACCAAAAAGTTACATTCAAAAAGCGCTGAAGCACTTCTAGCATATAAATCTTATATAGCTACAGCATATGCCTATCTGCTTTCTACTAGTTCAAACATGATCTGATATATAATTAAAAAAGGGGCCTGTAGCCCCATATAAAAAATAAAAGAGTTTTCAGATAAACAGAACCATCCACAGTTCCTCAAGAAAAGGTAAGTACAATAACAGTCCAACATATATCAAGCATTATAAAGAGCAGAATTATGTAAGGGACACAGATATTCTTTCCATCCTGTGTTCCTCCAGCAGTTGAACTCCATCCTGACCATGAACAGCAGCTTTTGACAGCTTATCAGCTCTTGAATTATGTTCTCTATAGACATATGGAAAGGTGATCTGGTGAAACTGCCCAGCTGCTTCTATGACTTGATCAAGGAGTTGTCCCAAAACAAATTTTTGGTTTTAAAAGTGCCCTTTACCCACTCTATAATCAACTTTGAATCCCCAAATACTTGGGAGTTTTCCCACTTTCTTCTCAATAGCAAATTTTAGAAGTTTTAGCGCATGTGATTCTGCCCAGTTGTTGCTGCCCATTCCCATGTTTTCCTTAAATGAGAAATTGTGGTTATAAGAGAGAGACAAAATACCTCCAGCTCAATTGTGCCCCGGGTTGCCTTGCCTAGCCCCATCAAAGAAACCCCATTCCCATGTCTTGTAGCATGTTGTAAAACCTCATAAGAATATTTGATTATACAATATACCTCCTGGGGGACTAAGACAAATTCTTGAAAAGAATATGGTTTCTTGTTATTCATAATGCCCAAGAAACTATTATATGTTGAGCAGCAGAAGCACTTCAGAGATGAATTTACAGCAGAAAAACAAGAGAACAATGGCAAAACAGCAGTCATACAGGACACAATGATACACACTGTTTTTATGTGGTAAAACCCTAAATAGGGAAAACATCCATGGGGAAAAGCAACTTACAGATACCCAACAGCAGGCTTATTACTCTCATGCACAGCTCTTGCCTTTACAGGCTTACTTATATAGCATATCTCCCACAGTTACATAAAACTGAACAATTAATTACAAGAACAACAACATTCTAATTTTTGTTACAGGTTCAATAATAATTGGTTGTGTGAACAACCATAGTGAACCACCATATCCCATTTTGGGTAATCGTTCAACTGTAGGACTCGTCTTCATGAGCAAATTTTTTTTTTTTTTTTTAAAACATCGAAAGGTATGCTGAATACACCCCTTTGTCATGACTACGTTCTTGACATTAAAACATGTTTAACTAAAAAGATCGCCTATACTTTTCAAGTTCACATATTAACAACTAATGTTATTTAACAAGAGACGTAGTAAGACATTAACAACTCTCATTATTAAGGCAAGCAATAAAGTGCCATATCCACAATTCCATTAATTAACCTACCATATTACTATTGAGTAGTGAAGACAAATATATATCTCCACCATTATCAACAAAAACAGAACATCCATTATTTATTCTCATTACTACTTATAAATAAATCTTGACTTAAGAAAATCTGAATTGAATACTTCAAATACATGTAACAAAATACTCAATCCTTCTCGTCATTTAATTTAACCATACTTATTCTAACTAATTCAATTATGAACCGTGAATAAGTGATTCTATGCTACTGTTAAACTCTAGTACCAAGACCTTGCCATAAAGTAATAAGCAATATCCTATGCTAACATTCACAACTACATACCATAACATCTATTGAACTGAATCAATCTTTAATAATTATCAAAAGCTAACTTTCATTAAAATACAATAAACATTGAAATGTTTAAATTCCATTACTTTACAATAATCCCTAAATAGTTAGCTTTCATAATAAATCTTAAAATACTATTTTTTTTTTTCTGCTTTACAATACACATAGAAATGCTAACATCAATAATTTTATAAAGACAGTAAGATACTAACCTCTGTTGTTTTCACTATTCACATTTTAAAGCTAGTTTTCATTATTTTGTAATAAATGTTAATGTAAAATTTCACTATTTTTACGATATACACTAAAATATTGACTTTCACTATTTATGCAACAAACGTTAACATACCAACTTTCACTATGACTGATATAATTAGTTAAGCATCAATGACGTCGTTAGACTAACAAAGGCTTCTCAACAATAGAGATTCGACTTCCTTTACACTGGCCGTAACAATAAAAGACTTTCATTACCTTTCACTGCCAATAAAATATCTAGTTATTTGTTATTACTTTACCACATCACATGATGATTTGGACATTCATATAATTCGACAATATCTAATTACTCCAACAGTATTTTAAAAGAAGAGAATATATCGATTAATAATACGGGAGATGTATAGTCCAGATCTTCATTTCGGTAGGAGTCCATCAATCACTGCACAATTGCCGTGATTTCCGCTTGACATAGTAATTACAACTCCCAGTTTAGTCACCGTGATCCACGCCAGGCAAGGAATTCGTTGATCACCATTCTCGGCATGGCCTGTATCTTGACTGTAAAAAGTGGCAGGAATTTAACCCGCATAAAGTCATGGTTCTTAAATTAAAAGAGTTGCCACTGGAGGCTTTCGATTACTTTGCTATAAATGCTAAGCTTGAATTTCTAAAGGGAAGGTGTGACATTCTGTTGCACACACCCTGTTGAACTGTCAGTCGATGAGCTTGGCACAATTTAGCGTTAATAAAATATCCGTTGATCCAGTCTTAAAATTAAATGCACACTTGAATTGAAATCAATTGAAAGTACTGAAATCAATAGAGGATTTGTATTTGCTGGTCTCGTTCTTAAATTAATAGACAGTCAAATGGAGGCTTACTATTACGAACCTGGATCTAACCCTTGCGAGCAAACTTTAGTAGATTTATTGATCACTAAAATCCACGGATCGGTATTCAGATTCCACCGAAGGCATTTTCGCAGATCAGCCCTTGAACATTTACATAAACAACTTGGGGGCAGATCACAATGACTTAGTTAAACGAAGACTGTAATTTAAAGAGAAGGTCGATTTAAATCTTTAAGATCGAGTTTTGCAATGACTTGCAGATTTACACATTTATATTTAAATCAAAGCTGAAGAATTGTACAAACACGATTACATAGTTACATTTAAATTGAAGCTAAAGAATTGTTCAAACACGATTTACACAATTTCATTTAAATCGAAGCTGAAGAATTGTACAAACACAAGGCCAGAATACAAAGTAGAAATTGGAGTCTGACAGAGGTAGTTGTCATCTTTCACCATTCCCAAATAGCAAAACGCGAATATGATTAACCCTTTAAATAAAACTGAAGTGGGTTGAAATTGAACGTTAGCAGGATTCAAAATGATGAAGGGATTGGATGAATCTGAATTTAATTAAGAAGTGAGTCTCCAAACCAACTGCAGAGATACTATTGAAGTCGATCCAGACCTCAAGAACCGAACTCTGAGATTGAGACACAGAGCTGATCCATTGCTAAAACCTAATACTGAAAACAATTTTCCAGGATTGAATGCCAAAAGTGATTGACCTCTGCCATTAAGACGCAATGTCAATCGGACTACAGGGTTCGACCACAGAAGTAATTACTAACATCGATCTGGATTCAACACTGGAAACGTCCAACCCAGAACTTTATAATTTGCTAAAAACACATCAAGTCAATTACACAGGGCTCCCCTCGATCGCCTAGATAGTCGATCGTGAGAGACACTACTGTTCTTAACCCGAGAATTGTAAAGTTACTCAGGATCCCTATACGATGACAGAAATAACAAAAGGGAAATACAGATCTATTTACTCAGGATCCAAAAATATTGACAGAAATAATTGAAAGGAAATACAGATCTATTTACTCAGGATCCAAAAATATTGACATAAATAACCGAATGGAAATACAGATCTATTATTATCCAGCAGATCCGAGGAGTATGAAATCTAAGCTGAGCATATCGTACATGGCCGAAATTTCTGTCTATTATTATTTCTAAGTACCTTAACTTATACAGAAACCATCATAGCAGCATACATCATCTCTGTCATTTTCTTTTTAGGATTGATGATTCACTAAATACTAGAATTCACAATTATTTCATTACAAACTGGAATCGACTATTGTTAGCATAAAACTGAAAATGAGAGTAAGAGAATTCTTTTCATTATTGACCTGACCAAGGTAATCAAGTAGTTTTTGCTAAGTTGAAGAAGAAGCACAGCTGTAGATCCTCCGCCAATCTCCACAATCACCAACGGACACCTCGGTTAGCCTCCCAACCTTTCCGAGAGTACTCTCCTTCCTCTTGAACCCCCGAGCAGTTCGGGTCGTAGAGTTCACACACGTATCTCAAAAATCCAGCTTGGGATTTCCCCCCCACCAGGATTTCTCGCCAAACCCTATATAGCAGCAAGTCTTGAGGCAATTTAGAAATTACGACAATCATCCAGCTTCTGGGCCCCTTTCCCCTTCCCAATGTCTTCCTTATAAAGGAAAACCTCCTACGACACGTCGCTTCATGCACAATTATATAATTATTTTCAAATTTAAAAAAAAAACTCACCCATCCAAGTGTCAGCTTTTCTAGGAGATGCACCTAAATCCCTAGGTTTCTTCAAGTCTGTCCCCCAGATGCTTTAGTTAACTCCTAGCTTTTAGTTGACTAGGTGTCTAAGCTTAGGATTCTATTTTGCTCCTAAATAATGATTTCTATTATTTTAAATGCTCAACAAAAATAACTATTCATGTGCAAATGCCTAAAATATTTTTATGCATTTGCTAAGTAATAATCTAGAGTTAATCTTATTAGTTTTTATGCAGTTAAATTTAACAATCAAACTCACTAGGATCACGGTGCCGCGCCTTTGGGCTCCTGGTTCCTTAATTTTAATTCCCTGACATGGCACCACTCCGTCGGGTCCAGTCATCCATGGTTTCCATTCCTTGGCATGGTACCGCATCGTTGGGTCCTTGTGTCCATTCTTTCCGTTCTCGACAGGGTACCGCACCATCGGGCCCTTCTGCCACCATCTTTCCGTTTTGACTTGCGGGAACTCTTGTAGGGATTTTAGGAATCGTTACCATCCATCCTCCGTCTACATGCTATCTAGGGACTAATGGCGCTGAGGAGTGAGTTCGTTCTCACTGCGCGCCCCTCAACTCATACGTGAATAGCTCCGTTGTGACCCACCTCATACGCCCTCACGCATTCCTCTTGAGCAAGCGGATCAGTGCTTATCTGCTCATGCGTGGTATTCTTGTCGGAAGTCGACATCGTCGTCGTTCCCCCTGTGTGTGATTTACCCATACTCTACGACCCTTCATGTTCCTTTGTGTGTCCGTTGGTGAACCGTCTCACTTGTTTCTACACACACTTCTCACAAGAAGTTATTAGTAGCACTGTCCTCAATAATCATCATCTGATTTCTAAATCTAGTATTGTTAAAAATTTATGATTTATTCAAACTGTTCATTCATCTAATCAAATATACATTTCGTCGACAATTACATAATCACCGTATAGCTAGTCATTAAGCATTATCCATCAACATAATTTTCCATAGTCATAGCTAATTGTTTAACATATGCAATTATTCATTTACATCAACAGTTCAGATACACATACTCAAAAATAAGGTCAAAAGGTTATTTAATTAATGTTTCAATCGGCCGGGTCACTCAGCGGGTGCCCTCAATGTCTACAAAAGTCTAGGGGCACTACATCAACATAAATTAATTACAAGAAACTACCACATCCTATTTGTTGGGAAATTGGCTGCATAAACTATATGAAGGACAAAAATTCGTAGCCTATTCCTTAGAAAATTAGTTGTCACTGTTTTCAACAATCTCCACCTTGACAACAATGTACCTAATACCTTGCCCCGGTTCATTCATCACCTTTTTCGCAAGCCAAGAGAAGCCAAACACCACCACAACTTCTCTAACAATGCTGGTTTTGTGAACATCTCTGCACAATTTTCTTTAGTATGGACTTTCTCATGGACCTTTCCACCTCCATCAATAACCTATCTTACAAAATGGTGCTTTATAGTAATATGCCTCGTCCCATTTTGATAAGCCGGATTGTTAGCCAAAGGCACAACACTTTGACTATCACAAAACACTCCCATTTTGATAAGCCGGATTGTTAGCTAAATGCACAACACTTTGACTATCACAAAACACTTTTACCTTGTCCAGTGCTTTTCCAAGCTCATCCAATAAACCTTTGCATTCTTGTGAGACATAACTTGAGGTAGACCTCATTTTATTCAAAACATTTGGAAAAATCCGAATCAGCATATCTACAGACTAAATCATTGCAACCACTGTAGGTGATATCCGTGCCTCTATGATACCGAAGCACCCATTTCATTGCTTCCCAATGCTCTTTACCTAGATTTGTCATGTGTCCACTAACAACACCAACTGCATGTGAAATATATATTCTCGAACATTCCTTCGCATACATCAAACTCCCTACTGTACTGGCCCTTTTCCTAGCTTGTCTTTTCAAAGGGCCCATTAGTTGCTTACATTTTTTTATGACTACTCTAGACGCAATTGGTTGTACTTTATGAAAAAAAAACTGAGGCTTTTGACACTTTTCTTGTGTTCAAAGCCTTGGTTGATAAGTAATCTAGAAAATTCATAAAATTTTCGTGGACAGACAATAGCGGTGAATATGTCATCAACATATTTAAAGACTATTGTGCCACTGAAGGTATTCAGCTGCAACATACAATGTCTTATTGTCCATAGCAAGATGGTGTCACTGAAAGGAAGAACCATACCTTAAAAGAGATGGCAAATTGTATGATCCATTATAGGGGTCTTGGACCACAATTTTGGGCTAAAGCGATAAATTGTGCCAACTCTGTTCAAAATCGGACACCTCATAAAGTTGTTCAAGGAGTGACACCGGAAGAAATTTGGAGTGGACATAAACCCTCTGTTGGCCATCTCAGAGTCTTTGGGTGCAATGCTTGGGCACACATTCCCAAAGAAAAACGTAGGGCAATGGACATACAAAGTAATCCTTGCATCTTTGCTGGCTACTTGAAATGATGAATTAATGGTAATTCTGGGATCATTTCATGAGCTGCTATGAATGCAGGAGAAGGATTGCATTAAGAAGGTAGTCATGTTTGATGGTCTACCAGAGTGCTCTGTTGAAAGGACAGAGTTGCATAAAAAGAATATGGCTGTGAAGTAATGAATATTGGAGTTTTTATTTAAATTGCAGGGATAATGTGACTGTATCTTGCAATTTTATTGTGATAATGATGCATATAAAGTAAATATATGTATATATATATTTCATTGCATTTGGAATGTTAACAGCTGAAAGGTTTGAATTATTGAGTGTATGATTCTGAACACACTTCAGTGATTGTTGCAGCAATGAAAATGTTATATGCATGAAAACTCACCAAGTGCTTGGACTGATTTAAATTTTCAGATTTCAGGTAAATTGTCTCGGGCATGTCCATGTGGATAAGTCTATGATAAAAGCTGGAACCTACCATGTGCAAAGGCCAAATATTGTGAGAAGGATCGTTCACAAACATGATTTCTACATGAAATAGATCTGAAAATTTTCTAATTTAAGTTTATGAGAATAATCTCATGGTTGCAAATCTAATTTCTGTAAAAAACAGATTTGTAAATTTCATATTTGAAAACTTTCTAATAATCGCTAATGACTATTTGGCTTATATAAAATTGTGTAGGTGGATGTTCATGTATGGTAGCAAGTGTAAAACCATAATGGACAAAGTGATACCACTTACGAGAGCCAAACAATATAAGGATAGCCTCATGAATGAACAAATCAATTTATGTAGTAGACAAAATTGCAAATTATTAATGCCATTGATTGGTTATGGAACAATCAGATTTGAATTTTATTGTTAAATGCCATTGACTGTTTGGTTGTTTGAGAAGTGTGTCAGGAAGACACATTGCAGGAAGACCATGTGTGATGGCCTGCAGAAGCCAAACTCCATGGGAAGGATATCATGCTTTGGAAATGGGTTTTGGGTGAAACGCCATTAAAATTTTGATAATATCTCAGCTACATTGCATGTTGGAAAATCATGTGAGTGAGATGGTAAAATTATTCCAAGAAGGCATATGTGAGTTATGGAACGTGAAAATATTGGGGTGGCAAACTGAAGAACTTTTGACTCAAAGAAGGGAGCCCCCATTCTTCGCAAATGAAGAAAGAATACATTTGAAAAGGGATAAGTATTATGTAACCCTAGCTAAGAACATACGTGTCTAATTATTAGGATTAATATGCAAAGCATATTCTATTTTATTTATATTATTTCAGACTGCTTGAGTATGGTTAGGGCCTACATAGCTCACATCAGAAATGGATGCACACCTTTTTGGTGCTGGGTTATGATAGGGTTGTCAATATTGACTACACCCTAACGGAATGGACGCATTCCTGGTGTTTCAATACTTGATAGTGAATGTTATGAAATATGGTTACAATTTTAGAGCAACAATACTAATTAGCTTGTTTATCCATCTTGTGTTGTGAGCTTAAACAAATGCAATTTGGTGCTGCACACTAAATAAGCAAAGTGAGGTTGTTGTGAGGGGTGGTGAAGGGTTGTTGTTTGTGTGAAGGGTTGTGGATATGTGACTTTGTAGTAGAGCCTTGACCTGGAAATGGTCATGGTGCAGTTTCCTTTCATTGGCTTGTTGACGCAGATGGAAATGTTGGCTTGGCGATGGAGAGGGAAAATCAGGTATGGGACTGGTTTGGCACCATAAATGATCGATAAACCCAGTCGGTGTACTGGATTAACATATTGATAAATTGGATGCCTGATAAACCCAGTCGGTGTACTGGCTTGGCATTGCTTATTCGAATGATTGTGGAGCAGCTTGAGTGCTGGCCCAACATTCGTTATTGTATATGCAGTAGATCTAAGGCTTGTAAAGCAAAGAAGAAGCTTGTGGAATAAAGTGAAGACATTCAATACATATAAGTATTTGGTTATGTTGTAGCTTCTTGCTTGTTTAATATGAATATACATGTGTACATGATTTTTAAATTCTTGTTTAGAGATAGACCCTATGAAAAATGAACTTGACACGTGAATGGACTCAATGTTTGTGTGTAGGTGTTGTTGGAAGCAAGAACCTTGAAGGCATCCTAAGGATGCATTTGGACATGTGACTGTCCTAGTGTCATGCCCCTTCCCTAGTGGCCTTGGTCAAGACTTGGATCCTCCCATCCCTAGGGGGTCTAAGAAAATTAATTGAATGAGGAATAATTAATAGGGGTAATTTTTTAGGCACAAATACTATAGTTATTAATTAATTATTAATATTCAGAGTTTGAATTATTTTTAGTAATAAATGCATCATCATTACTAATTAATTTTTGTGGAGAGAATTGATGATGACATGGCTAGGAGGGCGCATACGATCAATGTGGACCTCACTTGCCTAAGTGGAAAAGCTCAAAAAATCAAGGAGTTAACTAAAGGAAAAATGGCAGTAGGAGAAAGAGGAAACTATCAAAAGCAAGAAAAATAGGAAAAAGCACAAAGAAGGAAAATACAGAAAGAAGTCAGTTGGAAAAGCAAGCAACACTCAGAAAAGCTAAGTAGGGCGCACTTGCCAATTTCAGTGAAAGGAGACAAAAGCGGGAAAGTTTGCAAAGCAAGTAATTGCTAATTCTCTTAAGGAATGCGCCCTTTCTCTCTCACATGTGTGGGTGACTTGGGGTTGAAGTTACCTCATCTATAAAATAATGCTTCCAACTCCTATTCACATCTTTTGGTTAATTATTTTGTTAATGAGAGCTCTTGCTACTCAATTGTTGAGAGATGTACCTCAACCCTTTTCTTGGGAGATGAGCCCCAAGGTCTTTGATGTTCCAACCCATTATTGATCAGATCTAGAGCTATGGAGTAATGATATTCATCTCCATATCAGTCCATTTTTGAATAATCAGAAGCATCCAGAAGGTGTTCTATAGTTCTAGTGCCATTGGAGCTAGTATTGAAGGAGTTCACCCAGTAGAAGAGTTCTATTCCAGTGAAGGCGCCCAGTGCAACTCAGGAGGACCAATGCGCCCCTCATATTCAGATATCAGACCTGCTATCAGTAATTTATCAGTTCCAAAGCAGAACTCCATCTTCTCCTCTTCTTCTTACACTCATTCTCTCTCAGTGCGTAAGATTCCTAACTTTGGAGACTCCCTGTAATTTTGAATGTAATGAAATATGAAATATACGTTATGGACTTCCAATTTTGAAATTTTACTGTTATTGAACATTTATCAGATCCATTGTATGCTTCAGAACTGATTTTATTAATCCTTTAAGGCAGAACTGGAACAAGAAATGCAAGACTAGCTCATTGTGCAATTTAAATTAACTAGTTTTGCCATATCTACAATTAATCACTATTTGTGCACCAGTTTTATGATATGAAGGTTGTGTGAGACTCTTGATACATTGAATAAGCTATCCCAACCATTCTATAGAGATTTAGAGATATTTTGATACTGTTTGGAGGGATCTGCAAATATCTTAGTTGAGAAATTCCCAGTAGTGCACTTGACTAGTTGGTCTCCAAATACATTTGTAACCTCCCAAACTCACATGAACTCTGCTCCAATAAATTTTAATGATTTTGATGACTGAAATAACCCCTGCTTCCATTCAAAATAAACTCCCAGTCTAGTATGCATATGCTGGAAGGCCCAAGAAACTTCGAAGTAGGCAACAGACTTATATGTTGTTGAAAAATAAATGGCTCCAGTGCTTGGTGCATATGACTTAGTGTTTGGCCCTGTTATACCTTGCTGTTGCACATTACCTCATATAAAAACCAGAACCTGAAGTCACTCCCATCATCCTTGACAAGTGAATCAGTATTCAGCATTATGACCTTGCGCACCATAAAAATTGTTAAAATTTACAAGTTAAAATTTTGTTGAAATTTGAGAGTTGGAGTTAATATTCTGGCCCTTCCTTGGCTGGAATATTATAGTGGTATCAGAGCATGGTCCTTTGAACCTGATCTTTAAATTTGGTGATGAACCCTAAGAGAGTTCTATTCCCCAAGAACCCTGAAGAACCTTCTGTTGAAGAAGAGGTGGAATCTATTGAAGGGAAAATACGAGGGGAAAAAAACATGTCTGATTTAGATAAGAAGCAAGAGTTCAGACTTTTTGTGCAAAGTATGTTAAAGGGGCTGCAAGACATATCTCAAAACATCATTCAATCTGGGAAAAACACCAGAGAATTCTTGGCTAAGCAGCTAGGACATAAAGATGTAGAAGGAAGCAGCGATGGCTCTCAGAATGAAGATAGGAAGATCCCTATTGGATTTATCTTTTCAAAGACCGGGCGTCATAATAGGCCTAATGAGTTCAAAGAAGAATTCAAGGATCAACCCCCACATACCATGCCCAAGCTCCTTGAGGAACACAAGGAGGATCATGAAGTTCCAACTGAATCAGTTGCATCCTGGGAGGATCGGTATGTAGTATACCAAACTTTGAGTGATGAATGCAGAAGGGCATTGCCTTTCAAGGATTTTTGGGAAGTACAGTATAGAAATAAGCCAAGAGGAGGTCATAGGCTGCCAACACATAATTATGAGCTGAGGAATGCAATGGGTAAGGTCCAATTACCCTTCTTTGATGGATCCTCAAAGTGTACTACTAGCTCTTGGGTGCAGAAGCTAGACACTTATTTTCAATTGAATTCAATCGCTGAGAGGGATGCCATCAGAATGGCAACTTTGCATCTGGAAGGTGATGCAAACTTATGACTGGTGGTTCCATGGCATGAGAACTTTGGGCCATGACCAAGTGACTTCTTATGCAGATTTCACTAAGAGACTAATGGAGTGGTTTGATAGAAGAGACCTCGAAATCTCCTTCAAGGAATTGATACATGTTAAACAAACTGGAACTCCTGAAGCTTACATCTTGGAATTCCAAAAGCTAGAAGTAATGGTCACTGACATATTTGAAGTCCGCTTGGTCCTCCCATTCACAAAACGATTAACAAAACCATTGAAAGGGCTGGTTAAAGCCTATCAACCAGCTACCCTACAAGAAGTAGTGAGCAGAACAAGGGATATGCAAGATGTAATACCAAGGACAAGATATCCACCTAAGGTTAATACACCTGCTAAATTTCAGAACCAAAGACCACCTTTAAAAAATGTGGCTGCCCCAAACAAGAAGGAATACTCATACAAAGATCAGGATGAGTTAAGAAGGAAAAAACTATGTTTTTCCCGTCAAGAACCTTGGGTTCCGGGCCACAAATGTGCTAAGGGGAAAGCACAATACATTGAGGTTTTTTCAGAAAGTGTTGAGGAATAAATAGGAGTAGAAGCACCAATGTAAGATGGTTATGAGACAGCAGGAGAAGAAAAACCCCCGCAACTAGAATGCAAAATTGCAGTTTTAAGTGGAGTTCCCCGCTACCACACCATGAGATTCAAAGGGGTTGTGCAAGGGAAAAAGGTATCAGTTTTGGTTGATGGGGGTGCCACCCATAACTTTATTGGTGAAACCATGGTAGAGAGGAGAAAATTACAAACAAAAATTTGGAGGTTTCACGGTCATCATTCCTGGAAACAACATTATGCAGTGTGACCAGTGAATTCCAAAACTGCAAGTGACTATTGGAGACCATACTGTGATTGATAGTTTTTATATTGTTGATGTGGCTGATACCAATGTGGTGTTGGGAGTGCAGTGGCTATACTCCATTGGTGAAAATTTGGCAAATTTCCAAGTACCTCAGATGTGCTTCAAAGATGTTGAAGGGAAACAAGTGATTTTGAGAGGTCTCAACACCTACCCAAAACAAGTAATTTCTGCACATAATATGAGGTCATTATTGAGGCATGGTGATATTGAGTGGGTTGTTGAATGTTTCATCACCACTCAATGGAATTCTATTGATGTATCACACCATCTGAAAGACATCCAAAGGCTGCTACACAAACACACGAAAGTGTTTGAAGATTTGCCACATGGAAGGCCTCCTGACAAAGGTACTAAACATTGGATTGAGCTGGAACCTGGAACTTTTCCTATCAAGATCCATCCTTATAAGCACCCCAAAATATTCAAGGATGATATTGAGAAAACCATCAAAGAGCTGCTTGAGATGGGATTCATAACACCAAGCTCAAGTCTCTTTGCATCATCGGTGGTCCTAGTAAAAAAGAAGGATGAAACAATGCGCATGTTCATTGATTATAGGTCTTTGAACAAGAAGACCATCAAGAACAAATATCATATCCCGGGGATTGATGAACTGATGGATGAGCTGCATGGAGCTAAATATTTTTCTAAGATTGATCTTTGTTTTGAATACCACCAAATCAGAATGAAAGATGAAGACATTCAGAAAACTGCTTTTCGGTGACTTTATGGGCATTTTGAGTTCCTTGGCATGCCTTTTGGCTTGACCAATGCACCAGCAACTTCCCAATCTTGCATGAACAAAATTTTCAGTAAGCAACTACAACTCCTTTATCTTGGTCATATCATTGGGCAAGAAGGATTCAAGGTACATATGGAAAAGATCAAGGCCATACTCGAATGGCCAAGCCCAAAGAACATAACAGCCTTAAGGGGATTCATTGGTTTGTGCACCTACTACTGGAAATTTGTAAAAGGATTTTCTAAGCTCACACCCCCTTTGACAGATATCACCAAGAAGGGTGCTTTTTGCTGGTCAGATAAGGGTGAAAAAGCTATTAACAGAATGAAGGAAGTCACGAGCAGCTGCCTAGTACTCTCACTTCCTAATTTCACTCAACCTTTCATAGTGGAATGTGATGCCTCTGGTGAAGGCATTGGAGTAGTGTTAATGTAGAATAGGCATCCCATTGCTTATGAGAGCAGAAAATTGCAGCCACATGAGAAGCATTATTATATATATGATAAAGAGATGTTGGCCATCATGCATGCCTTGGCCAAATTCAGACAGTATCTAGTGGGAGGCAAGTTCATAGTCAAGACTGATCACAACAGTTTGAAGCATTTCTTGACCCAAAGGGAGTTGAATGATAGACAACATAAATGGGTAATTTAAATTTAGTCTTATGACTTTGACATAGAATACAAAAAGGGTAAGTTGAATGTGGTAGTTGATGCCCTCTCTAGGAAACCTCCTTTTTCTTTGTGGTAAGTCCCTACTGATTGGAAATTTCAACTAGCTAGAGAATATTCAAAAAATCAGTTTTCTTGTGAAGTGTTGGATAGGGTGATTCAGGATGATTCCAACCAAGTCATCAATGATATCATTTACTACAAGAAAATAATTTTTCTAACACCTGGATCCAATTTAAAAGAACATATTTTGGTGGCTACCCACAATGCACCAGTAGCATGTCACCCTGGATTTTTGAAAACTTACAGGAAGGTGAGAGAGAGGTTCACTTGAAAGGGCCTAAAAAATGATGTGTTGACGCATGTAAGGGAGTGTACTGCATGCCAACAAAATGAGGTGGAGCACACTCATCTTGTTGATTTCCTTCAACCCCTGCCAATTCCAAAACATAAATGGGAAAGTGTGTCCATGGACTTCATCACAGGACTACCAAAATATCAGGGTAAGGATATCATCTTTGTAGTAGTTGATAGATTGACTAAATTTGCTCACTTTTTTGTTGTCACTTCAACTAATACTGCTAGTCAAATAGCTGCACTATTTTTCAAAGAAATATTCAGATTGCATGGTCTGCCCAATATTATAATCAGTGGCCGAGATAGAAAATTTACTAGTGCTTTTTGGAAAACCTTTTTTGAGCTAGTTGGAACTAATTTGAATCTCAACATGAGTTGTCACCCTCAGACTGATGGCCAACCTGAGAGGGTAAATCAGTGGCTGGAAGGTTATCTCAGAAATTATGTTACCGGGCAACAGAAGGCATGGGTCAACTGGCTACATTTGGGAGAATTCTGTTATAATACTACATTCCATATGCCCATCGGAATGACCCCATTCAAAGCTCTGTATGGATATGAATCCCCCACTTTTGCAGATCTGATTTTTGGCGATTGTAGAGAACAAAAGGTAAAGGATTGGCTGCAAGAAATCCAAGTCAAACTCAAGGCACTCAAGTAAAACTTGTAGGTTGCACAGAACCAACAGAAGGTGAATGCAGATAAGAAGAGAACAGATCGAACCTTCCAAGAATGTGACTTTGTCTACTTAAGGTTGCAGTCCTACAGGCAATCTACTTTGAAATCAAAGGGGGCTGAGAAATTGTTACCAAGGTTCTATGGGCCTTACAAGATCACAAGGAAAGTGGGTGAAGTTGCCTATGAATTATATATGCCATCTGGAAGCAAGATACGCAATGTTTTCCATGTGTCATGCTTCAAGAAAGAAGTGGGCCAACAAGTGATTGTTTCAGAAGTATTACCTCCTCTTAATGATGAAGGACACCTGGTCTTGGAGCTAGAAGATATTTTGCAGGTTAGAGAGAGAAATTTGAGGAGAAGAATCATTAAAGAATATTTAGTGCAATGGAAGGGGTTGCCTAGTGAAGATGCAACCTGGGAAGATGAACAGATTCTACAACATCCTGGTTTGAAACTGCTTGAGGACAAGTAGTCTTGGGGAGGGAGGAATGTTATGTCCCTTCCCTAGTGGCCTTGGTCAAGACTTGGATCCTCCCATCCCTAGGGGGTCTAAGAAAATTAATTGAATGAGTAATAATTAGTAGGGTAAATTTTGAAGCACAAATACTATAGTTATTAATTAATTATTAATATTCGGAGTTTGAATTATATTTAATAATAAATGCATCATCATTACTAATTAATTTTTGTGGAGATAATTGATGATGACATGGATAGGAAGGCGCATAGGGTCAATGTGGACCTCACTTGCCTAAGTGGAATAGCTTAGAAAAATCAAGGAGTTAGCTAAACGAAAGATGGCAGCAGGAGAAAGAGGAAACTGCCAAAAGCAAGAAAAATAGGCAAAAGCACAAAGTAGGAAAGTAAAAAGAAGGAAAGTACAGAAAGCAGTCATTTGGAAAAGCAAGCAACACTCAGCAAATCTAAGTAGGGCGCACTTGCCAATTTTAGTGAAAGGAGACAAAAACATGAAAGTTTGCAAAGCAAGTAATTGCTAATTCTCTTAAGGAATGCGCCCTTCCTCTCGCACACGTGTGGGTGACTTGGGGGTGAAGTTACCTCATCTATAAAATAATGCTTCCAACTCCTATTCACATATTTTGGTTAATTATTTTTTCAATGAGAGCTCTTGCTACTCAACTGTTAAGAGATGCGCCTCAACCCTTTTCTTGGGAGATGAGCCCCAAGGTCTTTGATGTTCCAGCTAGTTATTTATCAGATCCAGAGCTATGGATTACTGATATTCAGCTCCATATCAGTCCATTGTTGAAGAATTAGAAGCATCCAGGAGATGTTGTATAGTTCTAGTGCCATTGGAGCTAGTATTGAAGGAGTTCACCCAGTAGAAGAGTTCTATTCCAGTGAAGGCACACAGTGCAACTCAAGAGGACCAGTGTGCCCCTCATATTCAGATATCAGACTTGCTATCATTCATTTATCAGTTCCAGAGAAGAACTCCATCTTCTCCTCTTATTCTTACACTCATTCTCTCTCAGTGTGTAACCTAGCATTGGAGACTTCCTGTAATTCTGAATGTAATGAAATATGACATATGTTCTGGACTTTCAATTTCAACCTGTTACTGTTATTGAACATTTATCAGATCCATTGTATGCTTCAGAACTGATTTTAGTAAGCCTTTAAGGCAGAATTGGAACAAGAAATGCAAGACTAGTTCATTGTGCAATTTAAATTAATTAGTTTTGACATATCTGCAATTAATCACTATATGTGCGCCACTTTTATGATCTGAAGGTTGTGTGAGACTCTTAATACATTTAATAATATATCACAACCCTTATCCTGAGATTTCGAGAGCTTTTGATACTGTTTGGAGGCATCTGCAAATATCCTAGTTGAGCAATCCCCAGTAGCGCACTTAACTAGTTGGCCTCCAAATCCATCTGTAACCTCCCAAAATCACATGACCTCTGCTCCAATACATTTTACTGAGTTTGATGACTGATATAACCCATGCTTCCATTCATAATAAACTCTCAGTGTAGTATGCATATGTTGGAAGGCCCAAAAAACTTCGAAGTAGGCAACAGGCTTGTCTGTTGTTGAAAAGTAAATGGCTCTAGTGCTTGGTGCATAAGACTTAGTGTTTGGCCATGTTATACCTTACTACTGCACATTCCCTCATATAAAAACCAGAACCTAAAGTCACTCCCATCATCCTTGACTAGTGAATCAGTATTCAACATTATGACCTTGCACACCATAAAAATTGTTAAAATTTACTAGTTAAAATTCTGTTGAAATTTGGGAGTTGGAGTTAATATTCTGGCCCATCCTTTGCTAGAATATTACACCTAGGAAGCTCAGTATGAGTAACAATGGAAGTGGTTCTAGTGGACTTGTGTGGGTCCTAGCAGCCAAAGGTTCTGTAGGCAACAATGGGGAAAGGTTCCCTGGTTGAGAATCCTTAGATAGACCTTAGGCACTAAGTGTCATCGCCAAAACAAGAAAGGGCGAGTCAAGCATTCACATTTGAAGTGAAAGAGACCAAGGAGCATGGAACCACAGTGTGGTGGGGCTCTAGATTGGAATAAGATTAAGAGGGGGAAACTCTTACTTTTCTCTTTCCCTTTTTATTGATGCATTTTAGAAAACAGAAAATTGTTGAATGCGTGATAGGGCTGAAAGTAGATTGTGTTTAATTGCTTGAAATAAATTGTGAATGTTGAAATAGTTGATTCCTTGTGAAAGGATGAGCATAAATGAGTTCATGTGTATGCTGGGAAAGCATGAAAAGTGTGGAAGTCTCATGAATAAAGCATGGAGTCCACATGTCAATTGGGCAAACAATTGTCTGATGTTATGCTTGGCCTAACAAGAATTGCAATGATGAATTTCACAGGTGAAAGGTTGATCAATTGGTTGTAGTTGTTACAAGTCAAGTGGTGCTTGTAAGCAAAGGGTGGACCATTGTGTACATTTATTATGGCAGCAGACCAAAAGCTATTGGACTTAGTTGGAAATATTCTTCAAACAATTGCCAAGACCTAAGAGAATCTTGGGGAAATCCTCTAGCTACAAAAGCAATAGAATGAAATGAACCACAAGGTTCTGCAGGACTCTCTTTGTCTGCAAAATGAGGTAAAGGGCATTCTGGAAGCTATCAACAGTGGAAAAGACAATGTGCCAATGAAGAGGCAGTCATCCAATCAACCCATTAAGAAACGCTCAAAGCTGAAAGACTCCAGGGTAAAGGAGCAAGTAAAGAAAAAGCAGCCACTGAAATGTTGGGAATGTGGAGGAAATCATTGCCTCCGCAACTGACCAACAAAGGACAGCAAGAAGAATTGTAGCCATGAATTTTCCAAACTTGTGGATCATATGGAAGGTCAAAGTCAGCAGGAGAAGCCTGTTGAAACCAAGGATTTGGTCTTGGAAGGTCAACGTAAAAGATGAAATGCAGGACAAACCTACCACATTTTGTGAATTTTTGGACATGTGTAAGGTGTGTATGTATTCCTAAGTATTGGAACACCGAGGACTGTGTTATTCCAAGGGGTAGGGGATTGTAATATCCCGATTTGACCCCATTGCATTAAAAATGTAAATGATGTAAATATGCTAGTGTGAATTCCTAGTGCGGAGCTCAAGGCCAAGGCCCTATTAAAATATTAACCAGGAAAACCATTGGAGAGAAATGCATGCTAGGGTTTGGATGCATGCATGCAAAAGTGAGTTTTGCATGCATCCATTTTAGGTTTTTGGTAAACCTAACTTGAAGGTGAGATGTTCTAAGAAAGACAGGAGGTGACCGTCTTCGGTAGAGTGATCATTGATTTGAGATAGATCAAGAGAGAGGAAGACGACTTCACATGTGAAGGAGGGCGCATTCTTCAAGGAGAGAGAAACTCGTACCGCATCCGGTAGAGCAGTTGAGTGTCTATAACTTGCAGAGTATCTTCGTCTTAGAGATTGAGGAAGATCAGTGACGATCAGAGCTCAGATCTGATTCAGTACGAGTCTTTCATTGCTAGAGGGAGGGCGCACTTGTGCATGCAGAAAGATGACGTTTTCAGCCACCGGGAAGTCTTCAGAGTGAGCAGAGCAGATCCGAGGATAGAGACAGATAGATCAGGTAGAGGCGGATACAGGGACATCTAGATTCAATTTTCCATTTTTAGGGCTTATCTCTTCAGTGCATGCATCAGCTGGATGCATGCAAATCTAGAGTTGGCCAGAAAAGATTACTGAGGTAACCCTGTATTGTACTAGTCTCTTTTCCTATATGCTCTGGGCTCGAGAAAGAAGATAGCCCCATAGTTTGCTGGTCTCCCCCGAAAGGGTTCCAGGGTACATTTGGTGTTTATGTATGATTGCATTTATATTGTTAAGTTGGTAAATGCAGATCTAGTTGTTTGAGTTCATGTTAATGTTGTATTGATATCGAGACTCATCCCACTTAAGATCTTAGGGCGATCCAAAAGGAGTAGTGATCTCTGGATCAAATATTTACATGGTATCAGAGCCCTGGTAAGGGTCAGGGAGTGCTTTCATACACAGATCTACAACTATTGCATCAGATCTACATCATGGGGAAAGAGCAAATTGTTTGCACCTCTTGCTCTGCTACGAATATTGATGAGTGTACTACAGATGGGATTGAAAGGGATATGGCTCTTAACTCTTGTTAATCGTTGATGGCCTCCACTTCTAGTGTATGATACATAGACAGTGGAGCTTCGATTCATATGACAAGTGTTCGTGGATATTTTTCTGACCTAGCAGAGGATGGGATAAATCTTGAGATTGTCCTGGGAGACAACTCCACGGTCAAGGCTATAGGACGAGGAACTGTGTCTTTCCAAAAAGAATCTGGAGAATAGATGAGAGTTCGTGATGTTCTATATGTTCCAGGTCTTAAGAAAAACTTGATGTCTGTTTCCACTATTGAAGATCGAGGGCTATGGGTGATGTTCAAAGATGGAAATGTACTAGTTCATCCCAGGGATCCAATGTTGCCTCAGTTGAGAGGATTGGAATCCGTAGTGGGAAACTATACAAGCTGAGTTTCCAACTACATCATGCCCTAAGTCACAGTAGTCGGGATGAGGGATATGATCTCTGTGAGCTTTGGCACAAAAGGATGGCTCATCTGCACCATCCGGCTCTAAAGATTCTGAGGGAGATTGTAATAGGAGTACCTGAGTTCAGCACTGAGCATACTGATGTGTGTAAGGGGTGTGCTCTCGGAAAGTACGTCAAGACAACATTTCCCAAGAGCGACACTAGAGCTATAGGAGCTCTTGATTTGATTCATTTTGATCTTTGTGGTCCGATGTCTACCACATCATTTGAAGGATACAAGTACTATGTGTCTTTCATTGATGACTATTCCAGGAAGACATGGATCTACTTCCTGAAGAGCAAGGAGTCTAAGGAAGTTTTGCAGAAATTTCAGGAGTTCAAATCCCTTGTGGAAAAACAGACAAAAAGGAAGATCAAGATCTTCAGATCAGACACTGGGGGAGAGTACACCTCTGCTGAGTTCAACAAGTTCTGCACTCAAGAAGGCATCAAGAGACAGTTGATTGTTCCTTATACACCTCAACAGAATGGGGTGGCTAAGAGTAAGAACATGGCAATTATTGGAGCTGCAAGATCCATGTTGCATGATCGGGGATTGCCATTTTTTATTGGGGCTGAAGCATGCAACACTGCAGCCTACATTCAGAATAGGAGCCCGCATAAGGCTTTGGGGGACAGGGACCCCGAGGAAGCCTTCCCTGGGAAGAAACCTGAATTTGGGCACTTCAAGATTTTTGGATACCTCACCTATTCTCATGTTCCTTCAGAGAAAAGGACAAAGATAGAACCCACTGCAGAAAGAGGAATTCTAGTTGGGTATGATGAGACTTCAAAGGCCTACCGCATTTACATCCCTGGTCTCAAAAAGACTGTTGTAAGACAAGATGTGAAGTTCGAGGAGGATAGGGCCTTTCAGAAGTCATGTGAGTCAGAGAAGGGAAAACAACAAGTTGATACATCACTACTTGACACAGGACAGAGTACTGCTCAGCAGTCAACTGGGTCCCAAGTGTCTGGAGTGACAAATACACAGGATACGGTTTCCACAGGAACAGGAGTAGAGACTGGCACAGGATCTCAGGTTGGTGATCAACTGAGATCAGGATCCCAGATTACAGGTTCTCGAGCTACAAGATCAACAACTACTAGCACCTCTACTGGAGGTACTCACTCACATACATGATACTGGGACGAGGATGAGGAGTACTCATCTCAGGATGTCACTTCAGGAAAGAGGAAGTCTAAGTGGCTTCAAGACATCTTGAAGGATGCTCAGGCAGTAGGAACTCCCAAGAAAGATGTGAGAGAAAGAAAGGCTCCACAGAGATTCTGCAGTTACTTAGCACTAGTAAGCAACATCAATGAGTCAAAGCCTTCCTCATACGAACATGTAGCAGGAAAGCAGGCTTGGAGAGATGCCATGTTGGAAGAGTATGCTTCCATCATGAAGAATGATGTCTGGGAAGTGGTGCCCAGACCAGAGGGAAAATTAGTAGTCACCTCCAAATGGCTCTATAAGATTTAGTATGCAGCAGATGGTAGCATTGAGAAATACAAAGCTAGGTTTGTGGCTAGAGGGTTCTCACAGATAGAGGGAGTTGACTATGAGGAGACGTTTGCTCCTGTGGCCAGGTATTCTTCCATTAGGACTGTGATCTCTGTTGCAGCAGAGATGGGATGGAAGATCCATCAAATGGATGTCAAGACAGCTTTCCTAAATGGACTCATTGAGGAGGAAGTTTACATTGAACAGCCTGAGGGATTTGAGGTACTTGAGAGAGAGTCTCATGTATACAGATTGAAGAAAGCTTTATATGGCTTGAAGTAGGCACCCAGAGCTTGGTATTCTAGGATAGATACCTATTTGCAGCAGCTAGGGTTTCAGAAGAGTGAAGCAGATCCAAATCTCTACTTCATTGTGGGGAGAGGGGATCCTCTTATTCTTGTGCTTTATGTAGATGACTTGTTTATTACAGGAGCAGAGAAACTCATCAGTGATTGCAACAAGGATCTTGCATCTGAGTTTGAAATGAAAGATATTGGGATTATGCATTACTTCCTAGGGATGGAAGTCTGGCAGAAGGATGGGCATATCTTTCTTAGTCAGGGCAAGTATGCAATGGACATTCTGAAGAGATTTCAGATGTAGGATTGCAAGCCTATGACTACCCCTATGACGACCAATTGGAAGAAGCAAGTGGCTTCTGAGAGTAAGTTGGTCGATTCCACTAAATATAGACAGCTCATGGGTTCCTTGATGTACCTGGTCAACACCAGACCAGATTTGAGCTTTGCAGTCAACACCTTGAGTTAGTACATGGTTGAACCCAGAGATGTGCACTAGGTAGCAGCAAAGCATGTTTTGAGATACATCAGTGGAACTGTAGAGTATGGACTGAATTATGTGAGGCAGGGAGAAGTCCAGCTTGTGGGGTTCACAGATTCAGACTGGGCAGGGAATGCAAGTGACAGGAAAAGCACCTCTGGGTGTTGCTTCAGCTTGGGTTCGGCAGTTGTGTCATGGTTCAGCAGGAAGCAGAAGTCCGTGGCACTGAGCTCTGTTAGGCAGAATATATGGCATCTAGCTTAGCCAATTGTGAAGCCATCTGGCTTCGCAAGATGTTGGTGAGTCTATTTAATCAGCAGATGGAGCCTACCGTGATTTACTGTGACAATCAGAGTTGCATCAAACTCTCTGAGAATCCAGCGTTTCACGATCGATCCAAACACATTGAGATCAGATATCACTTCATTCGTGATCATGTTCAGAAGGGAGCAGTTAAGCTCCAGTACATTTCTACAGATGAGCAAGTTGCAGACATTTTGACTAAGTCTTTGATGAAGACTAAGTTTGAATACTTCAGGGAGAAGATGGGAGTGGTATAGAATCCTTTCCTGGTTAAGAGGGAGTGTTAAAATATTAACCAGGAAAATGATTGGAGAGAAATGCATGCTAGGGTTTCCATGCATGCATGCAAAAGTGAGTTTTGCATGCAACCATTTTACGTTTTTGGTAAACCTAACTTGATGGTGAGATGTTATAAGGAAGACAGGAGGTGACTATCTTCGGTAGAGTGATCATTGATCTGAGATAGATCAAGAGAGAGGAGGATGACTTCACATGTGAAGGAGGGCGCATTCTTCAAGGAGAGAGAAGCTCGTACCACATCCGGTAGAGCAGTTGAGTGTCTGTAACTTGCAGAGTATCTTCATCTTAGAGATTGAGGAAGATCAGTGATGATTAGAGCTCATATCTGATTCAGTACGAGTCTTTAATTGCTGGAGGGAGGGCGCACTTGTGCATGCAGAAAGAGGAGGTTTTCAGTCACCGGGCAGTCTTCAGAGCGAGCAGAGCAGATCTGAGGATAGAGACAGATAGATCAGGCAGAGGCGGATACAGGGACATCTAGATCTAGTTTTCCATTTTTAGGGCTTATCTCTTCTGTCCATGCATCAGCTGGATGCATGCAAATCTTGAGTTGGCCAGAAAAGATTACTGAGGTAACCCTGTATTGTACTAGTCTCTTTTCCTATATGCTATGGGCTTGAGAAAGAAGATAGCCCCACAGTTTGCTGGTTTCTCCCAAAAGGGTTCCAGGGTACATTTGGTGTTTATGCATGATTGCATTTATATTTTTAAGTTGGTAAATGCAGATCTAGTTGTTTGAGTTCATGTTAATGTTGTATTGATATTGAGACTCATCCCACTTGAGATCTCAGGGTGATCCAGAAGGAGTAGTGATCTCTGGATCAAATATTTACAGGCCCGACTAGTGAATGGATAGGCATGTATGATGTTATATTTTATTTGGACTGTTTGGTTGGATTTTATGCCGATTTAGAATATATGTAAATATTATGTGCATAAATAATAAAATGGTCCAACAATGGTTTTGTAAAGAGCACCAAAGGGGTTATGATTCCACCAGAGGGGAAGAGGAGGGGTGCCTATGGGAAACCAAATCCTATGATGTCATGTGTCAACCTTAGAACTCATCCAAAATATGCCATGTGCCTTAAATAAGCCAATTATATCCTTTTTGACCATTTTTCCAATCATTGATTGCACATGTGAGGTTGGTGGGAAAAGTCACTTCTTGTAGTTATTGAAGCATGGGGGTTGTGACAGTTATGTCAGTTGTCAGCAGTCCTATTTCTTCTATGGTAAGAAGTCATGTTAGATGTCTTTTCACCCTTACCTCATATCCTTAGAGTCAACACTCTTTTGATCATTTATTCCATTCTCATTCCCTCTCAGGCAAGCGACTACACTACGTAGAGTCATTCCATTGTTGTTGATGTCCATTTACCAGACTGTGTATTAAACACCAGAAATTCGAATTAGAAGATAGAGAGTTGTATTTTTGGAAGGGAATCCTGTAGGTGTTTCCTTCGACCTGGTGGAATCATAGCCCAGCTTGGGGATGGCCTCCTAGCAGAAAGAGTATATGCTGGATGGAGTGCCTATGGTTGGGTGGAAAAGCGCTCTTACACAGCTAGTTGCTTGGATTTGCATTTCTTAAAGATAAGTACTCTCATGTAGTTGAATCTGAACTGTTTTATTTGATTCCTGTAATGTTTATGCTTGCATTTGCATATTAGACGGGTGTGGTTAGAACTTAATCCCGATGTGCATGTTTAATTACACTTCTGCACACATTACATTGGTTTAAAAATCGTATTATGCATTTGAGGCGAATTTTTAGAGCCTAGGTTTTGCCAACGTCCCCTCCCAATGGTCGGATTGGGTGAGGGGGACGTTACAAACTATTTGAATTCTCTGTCACCCCCATATTTTTTTTACCGTGCCCTAATTCAACTGGAAAGACATTAAAAAAATGGCAAAATCCTGGGAAAACTTGCAACCTAGTAAAGTCCTCTTTCACACCTCATGACAGTAAAACCACCCTCGATCAACCATGAAAAACAAATAGAAAATAGTTTTCTTAAATCCCAGTAGCAATAAAGAAGTGCCATAAGCAAAATTTTATCCCCACCAGCTTAGATAAGGTGACAAAAAAAGTTTGTAGTTGTTGAAGCAAGCCAACACGACAACAAGAAGCACATTGCTAGACTTGGAATGCACTTGCACTACTTGTGAGTCCCCCTTGGATGATTGTTATCATTTCCATTGTTCTTTGAGAAGGGTTTTAAGCATTGAAACACATGTAGCTTAGTAGTATTTTGTTATATCGAGTATTTAGCTTGCAATGCAATGTATTCTTGGCATTGTTGTGCCTTTCCCTCTCCAGAAATTGACCCCAAGCCCATTTCCTTTCAAGCCCCCATATCTATACAGTAGAAATCCCCCCATAGATTTTGTCTATATTGCAATTGTGAATACCAACATCAAGTTATTTACAATAAACAAATATCGTGTGCACTGCACTTTTTCTAACAACAATATAATAAAAAGAATAATGTAAGCATTAATGGCATGAGTGCAGAGGGAAATAATACAAGCACCCGAGAAAGAAGAAATATAAAGATGAAGAACAGGTCCATATTGCGCCTAAGCAACTGCATTCACATTATAATAATTTCAATTATCTGCCACCACCAATCCTTTTTTATGGATGCACCCTATTTCAGCACTAAAGGCATAGAAAAAGGCAAAATCCTAGCCCCTCGAAAGGAAGGATTGCAACAAGCGAAACCTTGTCTAAGCATGATCAATGTGGTCATTCAACCCGAGATAAATCTACTGTTTTGTATGACAATCTACAATATGCCTTGTTTCTTATTCTTTATCCTTTTCACAAATGCTCTTTCTCTAAAAAGAAATGAACCAAAGTTTGTGGAAAACTCAGGAGCTTTCAATTGTGAATACCAACATCAAGTTATTTACAATAAATAGATATTGTATGCACTACACTTTTCTCTGGAAACATTATAATAACAGGAACAAGGCAAGCATTAATGATACGAGTGCACGAGGAAATAATACAAGCACACAAGAAAGAAAAAATATAAAGTTGAAGAACAACACCATATTGCGCCCAAGCAACTGCAATCACATTATGACTATTTCAATTATCTGCCACCCCCATTCTTTTTTTATGGATGTATCCTAATTCAACACTAAAGAAATAGAAAAAGGAAAAACCCTAGCCCCTCGCAAGCAAGGATTACGATAAGCGAAACCTTATCCTAGTTAGCCTACACATGATGGCAAAAAAAACAAGTGCACACAAGCAACTTCATTCAGATTATAATTGTTTCAAAACTTAGGAGCTTGCAATTGCTCCCATCCTCGACAAGCAACTGGTCCATATGTTGCTTTCAAAACACCAGTTTCATAAGAGGTTCCTTGATTTGATTTAAAGTGGAAATTCAATCCCATGAACATGTTAGGGTTTTTTCCCAAACATTTCCACCATCAAGAAGGTATAGATGATATTCAACAAACCCTAATTCTAAATGACTAGCTGAGATAAATTAGCAGAGATATAAGGTCCTATTCTTTATCCTTTTCACATTTGCTCTTACTCTAAAAAGAAATGAACCAAAGTCTGTGGAAAACTCAAGAGCTTGCAATTGTCAATACCAACATCAAGTTATTTACAATAAACAGATATTGTGTACACTACACTTTTTTTCTTCTAACAACATTATAATAACAAGAACAAGGTAAGCATTAATGATATGAGTGCATGGGGAAACAATACAAGCACTCAAGAAAGAACATATATACATATATAAAGTTGAAGAACAAGTCCATATTGCACCAAAGAAACTACATCCACATTACAATTATTTCAATTATATGCCACCCCCAATCTTTTTTATGGTTGCACCCTAATTCAGCACTAAAGGCATAGAAAAAGGAAAAACCACGGTCCCTCTCAAGCAAGGATTACGATAAGCGAAACCCTATCCTAGCCAGCCTAGACATGATGGAAAAAAAACAAGTATCCACAAGCAACTTCATTCACATTACAATTGTTTCAAAACTCAGGAGCTTGCAATTGATTCCATCCTCGGCAAGCAGTTGAAGAAGAGCTCCTTGATTTGGTTTACAGTGGGAATTCAATCCCATGACCATGACAGATTTTTTGCTCAGACTTTTCCATCATTAACAAGGTATCGATGATATTCAACAAACCCTAATTCTAAAAGACCAGCTAAGATAAATTGGCAGAGGAACAAGGAACAACTTCTTTTATATCTTTGATATCAATGGATACTCAAAGTTTGGCTTTAAAATTTGAACCCCAAACTCTAACTTTCACTCTAAAAATTCAATGCAAAATACATGGTCTTTACCCTTACAAGCCTCATGCATACATTGAAATCTTAGGACTTGCATAGAGATACAAAGATAAGCATAATCGCCCTTTAAGTTATGAGAATTCTTGCATCTATTCGTTTCTTCTCTTTAGAAGTTGTAAGAAAATAAATGCTTTGAACTTGTCATATTGTCTTATCCTATGCCCAATAGCACACCACTCGCATGATAGAGAATAAGCGATAACCAATGAACGACAATGCCAAAATTCCCAACATATCTGGAAAAATAGTGCCAAAGCAATTCATACAGGTGCCCATTAAATGCCATTGTGCACGCATTAACTCCAACAACTCCCAAAATTGTCTTTGCTAAACCTCTGACCGGGCTTCCAGTCGACAAAACAACGCAACTGCAACATGCCAAATCCAAATGCAATACACCCTCAACCCCCGCCTTGTTAAATCTCATTAAAAAAAAACAAGCCCCCCAAGCTTAATGATTTGTTGGATCTAAACTTACATTTGGAAGTAAAAGTGTATGCATTTAAAAATTAACTATTTCATTATTCATTTTGCTCATTATTCCATTGCTTGAATAATAAGAAAATGCAAATTCAGTATTACTTAAATGCATAAATAAAACCAATTTGTGTAAACAAATAACTTCCAAATTTATTGCATAAGTAAAAAAATTGCTCTTAAATGAAATGAACAACAAATGAAAATAAATAAAAATATAATTTATAATTTATCAATAATCAACTTGGAACAACAATCAGATTGTAAATCATAAATTATTCCAGTTAATGGTATATGCCAATTTTATTATTTTAATTGCAATAATGAAAATATAACAAAATTGAAATAATAATTAAAATTTTAATGATAATTATAATTTCAACTTGATTTTCTACAGTGAAATTTAAATGCAATTATGTAATTTTACGTGCTCAACAATGAACAATTACATAACAATTATTTGCAAATTGTCTCCAATTAATTTCCGGAAATAAAAATGCAGAGTAAATAAAATTTAAATACATAAAAGGAAATTAAAACAATCTGAAATAAATAATGGACATCAGAGAAAGAAGAAAGGAAGCAATCACAAACACAAGAGTTTGATGACGGAGTTCACCCAATAATGGGCTACGTCTCTGGGTCCTTCTCCAATGAGAGAGGTCAGTCCTTTAATGTATCCAAATGTCGGTTACATGTACATAAGAATTTTTCAACATGCAAATAAAAGTTTATGGCAGCCTTGCTCAATTCCCAATGAAGTCTTCAAGATCTCTCTGTTAAAAAATGCAATAAATCCCAATTACATGGAAGAAAATCAACTTCAAAAATACTATAGCACTCATAAGCTATAATATTAACATAATTTCTATGTCCAAAATTTTTGTCTCTCTCCATGAATTACATGCCCTCATTTATAGGAATAAGAATTTTCGATTAATGGGTAAATACCCATATTTTATCGTTTTAAAAATGGTTTCTAAAACTATATATTATAACCGTTGCTATAGTATGCGGTTATAATTTTATTTAAAACTTGTATGAGTAGTTAAAGTTCAAATAAAAATTTATCCACATCGCATAATAAGTCACATCGATGGTCCATTGGTGAAGTTGCTTGGTTGTTATTTTGGTGGTGGTCATGGGTTTGAATCCGTTAGACCCCCAATATTTTTGGTAAGAAAAACTAAACACAATAGGCCAATTAGGGGTTTCCACGTGGCATCCTTTTTTTTGCCATTTTGCATCTTGAAACATTGTTTTCACCGAAACTTCAGAAATGGATATATTCTTCAACCAAAGTTTGTTTGACGTGATTCGAGTTGTGTTGGATTCATCTCGTCAAGCTCTTTGTCCTGGTACCATTTCTATCAGCATTTGGATCAATTAAATTTTAGATGAAAAATATCCACCTGGATCAAGCCTTCCCACTAGAGAACTTTTGGACCTCCAAAAGTCTGTACTATTCATAAATCAAGTGAGGGTACAAGTCTCTCACTTCCCAATCTCCATCCATTATGCTTTTCTAGGATTTTTCCTTTTTATCCCAACTCACAGGTACTAAACTGCACCTCTACGTGAAGTTCTGACTTTCCTATCAAGGACCACATCTTCCTACAACTCATTCGTATACTCAGGTACCATATCCTCAATAGAAGGAATATGCACATTAGTATCTTCATCCAAAATCATAGGAGGCTCATACAATTTAAGATTCTTAGCATTCACAATTAAGTATAATTTCATATATGGAGGTAAATCTAAATGGAAAGCACTAGTACCAATATTTTCTAAAATCTCAAAAGGACCATACCTGATTTGTTTGAGCTTTTTACCTTCACCCTTCAACCTTTCATTGCTAATGTGTAACCAGACTCTATCACCGACTTGGAATTGATGGTCAAATCAATGCTTTTCATGTCAGGATTTGTATTTTTCCTAACTCTTCTCCAACTGTTCTAGTACTGCCTGATGCACCACTTGAATCCTTTGAATAAACTTCAAAGCTTTTTCTGCAACAAGATGTCCACCTTCAACATCCTCTTTACCAAAAGCAAAATCCATTGGTGTTTTAGGAAAATAACCAAAACAAGTTTCAAAAGGATATCTTTGAGTAGAAGAGTGGACTGCATGGTTGTAAGCATGTTGTATGTATGGTAATTGTTCATCCCAAAGCTTAGGATGTTTAATGCAATAAGCTTGTAGGAGATGAACAATTGTTCTATTTACTACCTATGTTTGTCTGTCAGTTTGTGGATGAAATGGTGTGCTCTTCTTAAGTTTAGTGTCCATAAGCCTCCACAAGGTTGACCAAAATCCCCCCAAGAAATGGGAATCTCGATCCGATACAATAGAGATAGGAAGCCCAAAATGAACCCAAACAAACTGGAAGAACATGTGAGCAGTTTGTTCAGCTGTAATGTATTTTTTACATGGCATTAGTATACATGTTTTATTGAACCGGTCCACAACCATGAACAAATAATCATGCCCTTTCTGAGACATACGTATCCCACCAACAAAGTCCATAGAAATGATTTCCCCAGGACGAGGTGGGATTGGAATAGGTGTGTACAATCCCAACTTCCTATTGCTAGGTTTACTTGTTGCACACATAACACAACCTCTTACATATTTAGAAACAATATCTTGCATACCAGACCAATAGCAATACTTTTGCAATTTCGACATTGTTTTGCCAATTCCAAAGTGATCAGCAACCAAAGATGTATGTGCTTCTCTAATTACATGTATTCTTTCTTTTATGGAATACAAAGTTTCACTGAGTAATACAATAGTTTATTATGCACATGATAACTCTTTTCTTCTACTTTTTTGCCTTGAATTAACGATGCATCATTTTTTAGAAATCCTAATATGATGATAACTGCTATACAAGTCTAACTTAGTAAAATAAGCTGCATGTTTCAATTGATCAAGCAAATCATCAATACGTGGAAGATGATATCTATTCTTTACCGTAATTTTGTTCAGAGCCTTCTAGTTGATGCACATCCTCCATAACCCATCCTTCTTTGGTACTAATGCAATAGGTGAGCCACGCAGAGATGTATTATGTATAATGACCCCCTTCTCGATCAACTCTTGAACTTGCTTCTTGATTTCTTCATTCTTCATTACGGACATCCAATACATGCCAATGTTGGGAAGTGGCACATCCTGCTGCAACTGAATTCATGTTGTATCTCTCTCTTTGGCGGTAGTCCTTCAGGTTCTTGAAACAACTCATCATACTCAAAAACAAGTTTAATCATTTCATTTTTATGTTCTGGATCACAACCTTTAAAAGCTTCAAATTTTTCTTCTTCCTTAGCCTTTATCATTAATAATACAAATTTTTTACTAGCGTTTACTAATCTTTGCATTTGTCCCGCAAAGACTAAAGAGAGATTAATTTGTCTGCAATGTGCACGTACAATATACTCTAGACAATCCTTAAAGATATGATATTTATTCTCCTCCCTGTAAAAGACTGTTTTTTGGTCATACAAATAAGGACTCCCAAGTACAATGCCACATATATCTAGTGGAAAAACATCAAGTTCTACCTCATCCATAAAATTCGCAGTGATTGCAAATTTAAGTATACATTTCTTTGTTACTTGCAATTGCGCATCATTAGTAACCCATCCAAGAGGATATGGCTTCTCACGAGGATTAGTAGTTAATTTTAATTTCTTTACCACTTCTTTAGAAATTAGATTAACTTGGGACCCGCTATCAAATAAAGTATCGACTTTAGTGTGCTTTGTGATGACTCGAATGTGAAAATTTTCATTTCTTCTTCTATCATTAAGAGTAGATTGCTGATTTGAATAGGTACTTGCACATGCATTAGAACTTGAACTTGCATCATTGGAAAGCGATATACCTTTTCCTTTACATTGGATTCCAACAGCTATGACTTTGGTCTCATCACCAGAGTTGGATCCCAAATCTTGAATTAGTTTGGCAGTAGCTTTCTTTTTGCCTTTGTTCCCTCCATATTTCTTTGGTCGTAACTCTGGATGTACCTTCCAACATCGAGATACATCACACCCTTTCTAACAATGAGTGCATGTGGGTTTCCCCCCCTCTTTCTTGACGGTAGCTAATTTATTCCCTTTACCTTTGAAATGTGATTTACCTTCAGATTTAGTAGGCTTCTTTGCAAAAAAATTGTTAATATGCTTACCCCTATATTCTACGTGGGTAGCCTGTACACACACATCATCCAGGTTAGTAGGATTAAACATTAAGATAGTGTGTTTTAAGTACGAATGCATACCACCAATATATTTTAGAAGTATTTCCTAGGAATCTAAAGCAATATTAAGTGCAATAGCTAGTTTCCTAAACTCATGGATATAATATTGGATAGTTTTCCCTTTAGCCTATCTAAATGTTTGCCAATTTATAGTTAATTGTTGCATATGACCTAAATGGTAAAATTGTTTCTTTAAGGCATCCACAAACCCATCCCAGGTTGAGATGATTTTACTTTTTTCGTTCGAGGTCTTGTTGAGTCTTGTTCTCCCACCAGGTGAGAGTTGTTCCACTCATCCTCAGGGTAGTTATCTTGATCTTGGTGGGATCATCTGTAAATATCTGTATCATGGAATACACTTCAATTTGTTTTATCCAGTTATCAAGTTTTTTAGCATTTAGTTCTCCGCTATAAACTGGTAATTCAAATTTCACATCTTATTTCAATAATGGTTTTTTAAAAGCATCTTTCTTAAGATCATTAGAATGATGAGAATGAGAGGAAGAAGAAGAGGTTTAACTTGAACTTGAAGTTGGAGATGGCGGTTCAAAAGGGCCTCCTCCATTTTCGTGGTTCACTGAAGCATCATCTTCTACTTTTATTTTCTTCTTATTTTTCTTCTTTGCCAATCTCTCTTGATAATCTACAAACAATTTTTCTACCATATCTGACATCCAGTAGAAAACTTTGTGAAAAGCCTTCTCGTTGTCCATGCGAAGTTCTTCATCAAATATTTCCCTTCTTCGAGTTGCACGTCCAATCTCTGGGTTGAAAGCCTCAAGTTTTCCTCTAGCCTCTTTGAGCTTGGCCCTAGTAAACATCCACACTCACAAAAATAGTTAAATCACTCTGATAACAAACTTGATCTGTAGAATCTAAACTTGCATTTACAAGTAAAAGTGAATGCATTTAAAAATTAACTATTTCATTATTCATTTGCTCACTATTCCATTGCTTGAATAATCAAGAAAATGCAAACTCAATTTTACTTAAACCTATAAATAAAACCAATTTGTATAAACAAATAACTTCCAATAAAACCAATTTGTATAAACAAATAACTTCCAATATTAACGTATAAGTAAAAAAATTGCTCTTAATTGGAATGAACAACGAATAAAAATAAATAACAAAATAAAATTTATAATTTATCAATAATCAACTTGGAACAATAATTAGATTGTAAATCATAAATTATTCAGTTGATGGTATATGCCAATTTTATTGATTTTAATTGCAATAATGGAAATATAACAAAATTGAAATAATAATTAATTTTTTAATGATAATTATAATTTCAACTTGATTTCCTCCGTTGAAATTTAAATGCAACTATATAATTTTACATGCTCATCATTGAACAATTAATGCATAGTAAATAAAATTGAAATGCATAAAAGGAAATTAAAATAATCTGAAATAAATAATGGACAGCAAAAAATAGAAATGAATAATCACAAACACAAGAGGTTGATGACGGAGTTCACTCAATAATGGGCTACGTCTTCGGGTCCTTCTTCAATGAGAGAAGCTGATCCTTTATTATATCCAAATGCTATTTACATGTACATAAGAATTCTTCAACCTGCAAATAAAAGTTTGTGGTAGCCTTCTTCAATTCCCAATGAAGTCTTCAAGATCTCCCTCTTCAAAAATGCAACTGGAATGGCTTCAATAAGCCTACAAATCCCAATTACATGGAAGAAAATCAACTTCACTCATAAGCTATAATATTAACATAATTTCTGCGTACACATTTTTTTTCTCTCTCCATGAATTACATGCCGTCATTTATAGGAATAAGAATTCTCGGTTAATGGATAATACCCATATTTTACCATTCTAAAAACGGTTTCCAAAACTATATATTATAATGTTGCTATAGTTTTGAAACTAAATATGTGGTTATAATTTTATTTAAAGCTTGCCAAAATATATAATATATAACCGTTTAATATATGAGTAAGGGTTGAGCTAGGTCCCAACTCTTTTAAACCCCAATTAAAACCTTGTTAAGTTTAAATAAAAATTTCTCCACATTGCATAACAAGTCACATCAATGGTCCATTGGTGAAGTTGCTTAGTTGTTGTTTAGGTGGCCATGGTTTAGAATCCATCGGACCCCAAATATTTTTGGTAATAAAAACTAAACACAATAGGCCAATGAGGGGTTTCCACATGGCATCCTTTTTTTGCCATTCTGTACCTTGAAACATTGTTTTTGTCGAAACTTTAGAATTGAATATCTTCTTCGTACAGAGTCTGTTTGACATGATTCAAGTTGCATTTTATTCGTCTCATTGAGATCTTCCTTGTGGTACCATGTTTATCAACATTTGTATCAATAAAATTTTAGGTGAAAAATATCCACTTGGATCACCTAAACATCCCTCAATCACACAAACTACAACGTTGACATGCATCAATCCAAACCCCCACTCCAAATTTCAAGGCGCCTTTCTTAAAGAAACCATGGTACACCTTCGAACAAATCCATTCAATGCAGCAACATGCGTTCATGCCAACCCTGGATTTCACCTTTTGCCACTTTCCAACCATTGGCCAATGAACATGCTACCATCTAGCCATGTCGACCTTCTTCCTTAAAAAAATTGCAACACAAACCTCAAAAGTGGATGAAAAGACGAGAAAGTTAGCATTAAAACCCCACACACTGGATCAGTCAATGCAACAACATGTGTTGATGCCAACCCTAGATTTCATAGCTGCTAGCTTTTTCCACTTTGCAGGCATTGACCAATGAACACGCTATCATCTAGTGAACGCACTACCATCTAAACACATCAACATGCCATGTCTACCTTCCTCCTTGAACATAATGGAAACACAAACCTCGAAAACGAATGGAAACACGAGAAAGTTAGCATTAAAACCCTACACACAGGAACATTCAATGTGGCAACATGCATTGATGCCAAACCTGGATTTTATAGCTACTGGATTTTTCCAGTTTGAATCCATTGACCAATGAACGCACTATCATCTAGCCACATCAACATTCCTTGTCGACCTTCTTACATAAAAAGATCAACTTTCGAAACAAAGGCCGAGTTTGTTAGTTCCATTATGGCACAAATATCTCCATATCCTTTGATTAAAGTGAACAATAAAATATCCATTATGCTTCTTCGGAAATCAACCTGTAGCATTCAATGCAAATTCCACCACCTTTTCATAGATTTGTAAACACGGACCTCCCACTCGGGCAACATGCAACGTACCCACAAGCTCACCTCATACCATCACACAACCTCCAACGTAGACACACGTCAATCCAAACCCCCGCTCCAACTTTCGAGGCGTCTTTATCAAATCCAAACTATGGAACGATCTTGCAATAGCAAACTTACAAATTGTTTGGGTGTTTATATTTAAGAATTCTATCTTTTTTTTCCAAATAAAAAACTTGTATTTCTATTTTATAATTTTGAAACAAAATATACATTCAACAACCTTAATGCTCAGATCTTGAATAAAAATTGTGCATAGAATCAAACTAGTCCTCAAAAGATTTTTCCACCTCTTATGACTTACAAATTTTAAGGAATCCCGCAAGCAAGGCATATTATAATGTGCCTATCTCATTCTTGTCGAAAACCAATGGAAAGTATGATAGAAAAAAGGATGAGAGAAAAAGCTAGGAAAACTGCACCAATTCTGGTTTCTTTAACATATAACGCACCCTCCAAAAGAGCCAAAGCCTCTTTTGAGAGAAAATATATCAATTTATTGAACTCTTGATACATATGCAAAATTTTTAAATCCACAAATTGTGCTCGTGTTTCTCAAATGTGCATCGAAAAAGGAGATAAATCCATGTCCGATACATGACTATTCCCTATGAACCAATCCACTACAAACTTAGAATCCCCCCACACCTATAAATTATGCACTCCTTTAACCAAAACATACTTCAAAATAACCCATAATGCATATAATTTGGCTTCGTAGTTTTTAACCCTCCCTGCATTGAACTTTAGTGTGAAATTATGAACGAGCACAAGATATAGTATATAACCTACTCCACACACTACGGGCATCCCTTAACTTGCACCATAAAAAAATCCCAAAGGGAAATTTCTATTAATATCTAGTTCTATTAACTGTCGACCTATACCCACTTTCAGACTCTTATACCCTTCTTTGTATGTTGTTGAAATTTTAATTGCTACAACATTGTAATCCCATGTTCCATCTTCAAACAACACTCGAGTATGAGCCAACCATATGCCTCGAAGAATATAAGAAGGGAGAGCTCGATGTGACTTTGTTATGGGATCCTGAAACCAATCATCAAAGTAGAGAGAGAGAGAGAGAATTCCTTACCCAAATACCCCTACACTTTACTAACTGTACACAAAATTGTCAGCCAAACCTAAGTTGTAAATGAACAAGACACAAATAAATGGTTTATAGTTTCCTCTTTAATTTTGCATAAAGATTTTTGACTCGGAAATTCCCCTAATTACAAAAAGAAAGTATGTTTTATTATTATATTTAAAGAGATTCATTAATCCTTATAATTTCTTTAAGATAATATTATTTCTAAACATTATTTTTTATGTCTTTTTTATATTATTAATTAATGAATTTATTTAAAAGTTACTTTTAAAAATTTTGAAATTTGTTCGCAACTTGGACTTAGCTATTTATCCTCGAGACCCTCCTCTTTTACCTCTACCTTGCCCACCTTGCGATCGGGAGTTATCTTAAACCCGAAATGATATTTATTCATTTGTTCTGCCAAGGCTTGCAAAGCTCCACACTTTTCTGTACTATGCATGTCGGTCCTACAAAACTAGCAATGTACATTCATAGGGACCGAGGAGTACTTTTAGAAGATAGGGCGGTGTTGTGGAGGGTGCTCCTACTCTCTACAGATATTGCAGTACTCTTTTGCCTTCATTTCTTGGAAAGGGGCAAGTTCAAAAAATGATCTTAGATTTTTATTAGAGGAAATAATTATATAATATTTTGTTATTATTTATAGGTTAATTAGACAGAACTTAAACATAATCCTAAAGTAAAGACAAACTACTTTGCAACTATTTCCATTGTTATGTGATGAAAATGATCATGAAAGCGATTGAAATGATAAGTTTGTACTGTAAAGATAGATTTAGTACTTTATAAACTTCTACTATATTTGGATTATGTAATCTATGCTATATATCTTATATTTTCATTTTCATCCAATAAAAATATCTGGTTCATATTCTAATACGAACAGTGAGATTGACCTTTTACTCGGATGCGGGTGAGAGGATCCAATCGGGGACGTGTCACTGTGATCCCATGAAAATACGGTCATCCGCATGGTGGGTGCATGTTTTTACGAGGACAAGTGGAAGGGCAGAGGGAGAAACATCTCTCCGCGTGTGGCATAAAGAGATGGCACATTGCAGTATGTGACGACAGTTGAAAATGGTTATGAAGGAGGTTGGAAGTACAAAGAGCAGGTGGATTCAAACCATATCCATTATTATAACCAGTGGAGTTCACACCATTTAGAGGGAGCAGATGGGGAAATTCATGTCGCCAATTATGTCATTATCCATTTATGGCCCGTCCATCACAGTTAAATGGTGCAACAACGCAGGGAGTGAAAGATGTGTTTTCGATAGTGTGGCAAAGAAGAATTACATGAGTTGGGGTGAGAACAATACGGGAGGTGGCAGTGTTTTGGGTGGTGGATTAATCTACGTCTGTTTGGTGGGAAGCATGACGACTAAGGGGACTTGGGGTAATCAGGAAAACCCGTGTCAAAGGAGGGCGAGTCGCGAGCAAACCAGGGCAGCGTTGGCGGCTTGGAAATACCGTGCTTCGATTCCCTCGGCTATCAAAGCAGACCTCGAGGTGATGGAATACGGGTTCTGGAGAGAGGTGCTAGAAAACATGCCCTCGCTGAATGAGGCAGTTATGGAAAATTGGATTCAAGACCCTAGGTCGACAAGAGCTCGCCAGGGACTGTTTGAGAAAATGGTGACGTTGTATTGGGTAATCAAGGATTGTTGAGTCAAGTGCTTCTTGAAAGGGATGAGAAGCTTGGAGGTGATGAAATTCCCGTGGTCTTCAGAAAAGAGTTATATGTTGATACTCAACTCCTACACATGAAAATAGATGCAATTGGCAAGGAAATGGAGATCCCATTTATCCCAAAGATGGGATACTTTGAAGTTGGTCCAGTCATGGCAGCATAGGACACAGGGATAGGCAACAACGCAGTTAGCAGGAGCGGAGGAATTGCGGGTGAAAAGGAGGGTCCTTCTTCCTTGGACAAGAACTAGTAACCGCTCAACCGGGACTGGGTAGGTTTTTGTGTTCCATCCTTACGCATCTATTTCTATATTTTGGCTAGGGCAGTTATATGTATGTGGATGGGAATTGGCTAATGGATCTCCGTAGTAGTGATGCGATATGTTTGAAGGCTATTTTCGGATGTTTTGTGTCTCTTGGGCTATTGGTGGAAACCAGGACAAGGCTCTGTTTTGTCAAGTTGTGGGGTTCGAATGTCTTTCTGATTATACAGTTTTGTGGGGCTCGGGTGTTTGCTTTAATATGTATGTTCATGTTGGCCTCATGCATCTTTAGGTATATGGTTGTATGTCATGTTTTCTCCTTTGAGGTAGGGACCCTAGGGCCAACATGGTGTATAAGGGGTTAAATGATATACTGGCTCTCAAACTCTATGGCAGACTGATGACTGAAATCTGGTTTGTAATTTCTTGTATTCTCTGTTAATATGAAGTTTTCTTATTTTACAAAAAATAAGAAGTGATATTGACCTTTCATTATTTAGCCAAACAAAAAAATGTTGTCTTGTTATCCCACCGCATATATATTATGGTCATCTTAAATGAACCATTTGTCTTTTTTTTAACAATAATAGATAGGTGTTTGTATTAAAAAGAACTGTGGTTGAATCGAACTCTATGATCGCCACCTAGTAGAAAAAATAGACAATCGTAGTCCACAACATTCTATCAAAATCTATCCTAGTCCATAATATAAGTTCATGACAAGCGTATTGCCTTACAAACTATGAGAATAAAAACACTACCCTACGATACATATTTGAAAAAAAATATATGAAACTAAACTTTCATCCCACAAGGGCCTCAATAGATGTTCAAACCTGGAAGTCCATTGCTTCATATTTTCCATGTATATTAGCTTCCACTTATCACTTCACTATACCACCATATGTTTGGATCTCCCCAACCCACAGACTTCCTCACCACATGACATCCATGCTCCTTGTGCAAGCTTACAAGGACGAATCCCTTATAGCCATTGTGGACAAAGGAGGAGGACATAACGGGATATTGCGTGGAAAAACCAAATGAGTCGTTATCCAATGGACTATAGATTTCATGTGAATGAGCCAGGATTCCAAATCAAGACATTTCCCAATGGATATAATCATAAAAGTGGTGAATTCATGCCTAGATTCCTTTATAGGCAATAATTGTGAGGTTATCTCCAAATAATAGTCATCTCAAACTTTGTTTTCAATCTTATTCTCCTATTCTTCTTGCAGTTTGGGCCACCTAAAGTTGGATTTGGTAATGCTACATTGCACCTCCACCACTCCTTTCTCACAACTCTGTAAACCCATTTGAATTTCCTTCATTTCACATAAAACACAACACTCATTTCTACAATGGAAATGCCCCATTGTGATTCCTAGTTGCACCTATTGAACTCCAAAGGAGAAGAGCCAATAAACACATTAAGACCACTTCAAAAAAACCTGGAGACATATCCTTCCAAGTAGAGACAAACCAACAGACACCCCAAGAGAGAACCCTAACAATCCAAGAGGGACTACCAAAACCAACAGGCACAACCCAAGATTAGACCTAAGATCCCATGAGGACCAACAATGTCTACTGAAGATGTCACCTCAGATGGCTCTACCAACATTAATGACTCAAAAGTAGGCCTATAAAGCTGAAGAAATATCCATGGATTCTTCTAAACCAACAAACTAATAAACCCACACCTGAATTCTCACCCATTTGTAGTATCGTTCATAATATCATACATTGCGACCCTTGGAAGAAGTAAGTAGCGTGACAGGGAAAATAATTGGCTATCTCGTCAAGGATTTAATACAAGACCCCTCAATGCTATTGAAAGCTTCATGCCAAAATACAAATTATCTAGGGAAGGGGAAACTTATAAGGGACCCTCCATTTATCCTTAATAATCTTGCACTTAACTCTGATCCATGCTCAACTTGTAAGTCAACTTTCACATTTAGCTTTATTAGGACATGGTAACAAGAGAAGGGGACAAAATCATGCATCAACGCAATGGTCCTCTAAGTAATTTGATGCAAAGTTAAGTTTTGAAGTGAGGGTTTTAGGACATAAATTAAACGATAGCGGAGGAATCTCTAATTTTTGTTACCTGATTTGCACCTCTCTGTTTTAGAATAATTAATCCCTAGCATGTTGCAAAGGCCGCTACCTTGTTATTGGTATCTCTTCCGATCCCTAGGTCAATTTTGTTTCCTTTTGTCCTCCACAGTCATAGATAACCCCCCCCAACCCCTTCCCCACATAAACCACCCCTTAAAATGAACCATTTGTCATGAAAGGTAGAAATGTCAAGATAGTAGGGAATTCACCTGCTAAGAAGATTACATAGGCGTTGAACCATTTCCAAAAGGTCATTCCACCATTTTGTAGATCATGTTGTAAAGTTTCATAGGTCAAGGGGTGTGATACACAACAATTGATATTCGAAGCAAGCTATAGAAGTTGCGATAAACAACATGATTATGCAACCATGGAAACAGGTTGTTAAAGGACACAAGTACAAAGTGATACAATGAAAACATGAAGATATACAAAGGCATGCAAAAGTAGACAATCCTATATTTAGAAGAACATACATAGAGCTTTAAAGCTATTGCACAAACACAACTATTATCCTTCATCCAAATTAGGTATCTAACCTCGCTTTTAAAAAGCATGATCTCTCCTAGCTTCCAATTAATGCAACGACTAATATCATTTTAATGACTCTAAAGTAGTTGCACCATGCAACCACACTTAGGGTTTAGAATTGCAATAACAACTTGCATTGCAAGTAACAATAAAAATATGATATCCATTATTTGTCTATGGGGAAAGAGCTTATAGGATATTTCAACTTATCTAACACACCTTGGGAAACCCACTAGGAACTTCACCTCATTCCAAGGACAATATCGAGGGTAAATTAGTTGGTTGCAATTTTGACAACCTAACCCAATGGGAATATCGAGTGAGGTTCATAATATTCACATAGCCAACTAGCCCAAGGGCTTGACCCCATGACCTCCTACTTTTAATTCACAACATTTAACCACTCGAGCTAACCCACCAAGCTCAAATTACCCAATAAACTTCTGAAAGGTACCAAGTCTCCTAAGCATTGCCGATCTTGATAATAATGCTAAAAATCTTTCCCTTAAGTAAAACCATTGTTATTTGGTATCCAAAGGAAACTCTAGAGACATAGAGAATTTTATTTTTAAAAATACACCCTTACTAATTATTTGGCCTTTATTTGTGATATTTCCTTTGTACATGGTTTATTAAAAAATTAAGTGATTTTCCGCTCTTTATTATTATTTAAATAAATTTAAAGCAACTGAATTGATTATATCAAAGATAAAAAAAAAATTGAAATTTTACTCATACATACTATATTCATTGTGTGAATATAATTGAAGTTCCATGGATCATATTAATTGTGCGAATATTTCTTAATGCATCCCCTACGCACACCATAAATGTGTCACTTGATATTAATTGATATGATACAAAATATAGATATAACTTCCCAAGGTTTCTTTAACATCAATAGGCCTAGGGGATGTGTTCTTTGTGTTGAAACCCCTAATAAAATCCTACCATCATCCCTAGACCGCCTTGAGCTAGTTGTACAATATTGTTATTCATCTGTTCCATTTCAGTGTTCACTAGAGAAATGTTGCTACTACACTCATATAGCAAGACTGGAGGGAGCATCCCATGACAAGAGTGAAGGGGGCATCATAAGGGTGATCCTTGGCCTCTTTTAGCGACTTTCTTTAACTGGTGGAGAAGAGAAGTTAATACACTGATAAGAGTTAAAGCAATAGAGGCTAGTAAAGTATGGGATTTTGCATCATCAATCTTCCCTTCTTCCCTTCTTTTTATGTTAAAAGGTTACAAAAAGTTACCAAGTGATATAGATGAAATATGAAGAGGATGATCATGAGCAAGAATTATAGAAATGCATATAAACATTTATCATATGAGTTGTTTCATTAATTGTAGTTTGAACAAAAAATAAATAAACCTTCATAATGCATTTTAAAGAACTTACATCGAATTTCATTTCAATCTTATGAAGAGCAATTATTTCCAAAAATACTTTATCAAATTCAACCATTTCAACAAAGAAAAGGAGGACATGCATACTTGTAGTGCAGAAAGCCATTCTTACAAAAATGTTGTGTATATTAAACTTTGTAGCAATGATTGAAAGCCTATCTCAACGTGTTGTTGCAAAATGTGGATATTTCATATCCATCTATCTTGATGATACTAAGACAACCACGTTTGCACCTTCATAATATGCATCCAGAGTCCCCTTGCAAGAAAATATTCAAGATCATGAGTTCCTTGCATTACATGAAAAAACAAGCTCGAAGTACCCACAACTCTCTATTGGACAAACATGGTAAATCAATTGCAAATATGTACGTAAGTCCAATTGTCCCCTACCCAAATGAATGCTCAACATGTGTTTGTTGAAATGCCTGTTATTGAAATTCCCATAGAAATATTTCAACTATTGGTGAGATCATTTGAGGATAAGACCATATGTTATAGGTACAATTGTTGGACTCTATTGAATCCATTCAACTAAAATTGTAAAACATAACAGGGACCCTAGAAGCAAAATAACACCTTTAATTAGTTAGAAAACAACTAGATGATCATTATATGTGGCTATATTATGACATTTGTAAGGATTCTGTGTTATTCCTATCTCTTTGCCTTTGTGGCAAAGACAATTGTAAGGATATACTCTTCTTGTCCAAGGGATACTCTTTTGAGGATGCAATTAATAGCAAATCCTATGGAATTGTGCCAACTCATCCACACAATGTGTATATTGTGGATAAATCACATGAGGTCCTAGTAATGGAAGTAACTGACGAGATAGTCTTTGACCTTCTATCTTACTAGTATTCTATGGCCTAGTAGCCTATTGGTTTAATAATTTTTGGGTTTCAATATTAAATTTGTACTAGTGGTTGTATATGAATTAGACAAAGGATTGTGAGGTGTATCTTGTTTCTAAATGTTTTTTTAATGTCTAATTTAACAATCCTATTGATTATCAAAAATTTGTTGAGGAAGATTTGTGGTTATCTAGAAGAGTAGGTATGTTACCCCATGGTTCCTATAATTAACCCATCCTCTATGGCTAACACCAAAATGAATATTTGAGTACATGTCCCAAATTTGTCAATGCACGCTTAGGGATTAATAGTTTTTGAAAACATCAAGAATACACTGGGAAGATATTTAAACACAGCTATAAAATGGCTAAATCTTGGTCTTTTTACATATGCATGTATATTTGTAAAGTTCAAGAGTAGTAATAAATTATCAAAATATAGTAATCCTTCAAAGGAAAAGTTCCAAATGGATTTAGGTACTGGATTATGAAAATACTACTTTTAAGTGTTCAATGTACCAACAATCAAAACATTTTTATTGACTTTTAAAAAATGTCTACATTCTATTAGAAACACTTTGATAAAGGTATTGCATTATTTGGCTACCTATCATTATAAGATTTAAACATGTATAGATCTAGGTACATAAACTAAATAGATATGCAATAAGAATCAAATCATCTATCAAAATATTATGTAGTAAATCGATAACATAAATTACTACATAAGAAACTCAGAATGGAAGAGAAAACAGTGATCAAGTTCATTGAATAAATTAATGGATAATCTTACAATATATATATAGGCAATTCGAGTTAGGTTAGAAGGAAATTTGAATTTCTCATGCCATGCTAAAAGGACTAGTCAGGATTAACTTAGAGAAGAAAACCTTAGTTAGTCATGCAAGCTCTCCTAAATTGAGTTTAACTAAATTGAATTGAACTGAATTGACATGCACATAACTGAACTGAATTGAACTGCATTGTACTAAACTGAACTGGGGCTCTAATGACACTAGATGACCAATTAGTTATAGTTAGGGTTAGTTAGGACCTCAATCAGTGGGGCGCACCTAGTATTCACTTGACCGCCTCCTTAAATCAGGGAATGCATCCCCAAATCAAGGAATGCATCCCTAAATCAAGGAGAGCACCCCCAAATCTAGGGTTTATGTGCATGTGTGACTTAGGAGGTCGATTTTAGCGTGGTTAGGCCCATTATAATCGACAGATTAGGTTCTAGGAGGGTTATTTTCTCTATCACCCCCATAAGCTTAACTAGGAAAAAAACTAAGTAAAAAAAATGGGTCCCAGCAATTTTCCAGCCATATTAGGTACCCATGCACACATAAAGAAATATTATGTATAAACTAGGAAAGAGGGAAACAACTGGGTGGGAACCCCCACCCCCCCACCCACAAAAGAGAATGTGAAAAGAAGAAAATGCTTTTACTACCAAAGAAGCTCTCAACTGGGTGAACTGCTACTCGGTAAAGGGATTTGTGAATATCCCTGCAAACCTTTGTGAACTCCTCCTTTTTTTGAAGTGCATGTGATCCCATTCACGAGATCCAAACACTTTGAAGTGCTTGAATGGTGTTTCTTGACCACTCCTTGCTTCAAATGGAGAAAATCCCTTGAAGCTTTTGTGCGGAACTTGGTGAACTGTAGGAGTATAGGATGTAGATTTGTAGAATGAGAAGACATTCTAGAGGTATTCTTCAACAAAAACTTGATCCAGGACAAGTTCTCTAATGACATCTTTCATAATATGAATGCATGTGAATAAGTCCTCATAGGACATGAGTTATGAAGCTTTTGGGGCCTCCTCCAACAACACTGGATCTAACATACCAACTGTGTAACAACTGAGCTGGGGACATAGAAGATCCATGGTTGCAAAAAGCTCTCGTTGATGGCTGCAAAAGCACTTTTTGATGGCTGTAAAAGAGCTGAAAATGGGATCTATGGTGGTTGCAAAAGGCCACCTTCAATCTGCAGGTGTACTGGTTGCAAAAGCCTTCTTGATGGCTGTAAAAGCGGCTACAAAAATACTTCTTCAATATGCAAGAGTAGTGGCTGCAAAAGATTTCTTGATGGCTGCAAAACTCTTCTCAACCTGTAAAATCTAGATAACTGACAATAAATAATTGAAACACTAACTAGTTTAGTACCCCCTATGCTTTGATACCATATCAGATTTGAACATGTATAGATCTATGTACATATACTAAATAGATATGCAATGAGAATCAAATAAACCATCAAAACATTGTGTAATAAATTAATAACATAAATTACTACATAAGAAACTCATAACGGAAGAGAAAAGAATGATCAAGTTCATTCTAGGTTCCAAAAATCTCCTTTCGCATGCCATTATTTTTGTGTTGAAAAATATTATAAAACATTTGAAATCATAAAAAAAAATTTGTAAATTTGCAGAGGTATATTTAATTACTAGAGCCAAGAAAAATAGCATAGATTACACATGTGTCAAAACTTTTATAAGCCATCTGGGGAGGCCTCAGGTAATGAAGTCACCATCCCAACCTCTTGAAAATGTTGTAGAAACTAACATTATACCAAAAAAAGACCTTACAGAGGAGGCCTTCCCAGCTATGATGTTGGGTCTTGTTCAAAAAATACATAACCTGTATACTGAGAGTTGTGAAAAACAGACTATAGCAAAGATAGAAACAGAAAAGTTGGAAGTCACAATAACAGCCCAACACCTTAGGAGATCGATTAGGGAATAGCTCCGACATGGAACGAGTTCGATTCTTCTTCAATTATAGGGAAGCTGCCAAAATAATATTCTATCGTCCCAGGGGAGGGGAGAGCAGGGGACGAAGTTCTGGTGCTGCTTCTTGGGAGAGTGTTTTCGTTCTCTGCCTCCTCAGTGCCACCTTTCTGCACAGAGTTGGGTGTGGCCAGCGTTGCAGGAGGATGGCCATCGCCCGCCATTACATGATCATCCACCACTTTCGCAATATCCTCTTGCCCAGCCGAGTCTTCATTGTCATCGATCTTTTGGAGAGTGTCTAGCTCGTTGTTGTGCCCAGGGGAGAAATTCTCCCAGTTCAGACTGGTGTCCATAATGTTGAAACCATCTCCTATTTATGTCAGGTTGGTTGTGAAGTTCCTGAGGGTGCTTATGTTGGCGAACCAATTGGCCGTAACTTCCTCCACCAGGGTGTTCATCATATTATTAATTAACCAATAGTGGTTAATGTTTCCACTATTTCTCCCCGAGGCAAGCATGGCCATGACTCTACGTGCTTCCCAGCTGTCTATGAGACTGCAGGTGGATGCAGAGATGCCCTCCGCATATCCATCCACCGTTGTCCAGTTAGTGATGTTTCTGGGTCGCCTGCCGGAACCTTTCCTGCTACCCCCCTCGTCGAGGAGTGCCTCTGGATCTTGTCATAGTAGTGGGGCAGCTGAGAGTGTCTGGAATCAGAGCCGAGGCAAGAACAACAATATAGTGCCGAGCAAGAACCAAAGCGGTGGGATAATCATGAATGCCAACGCTAAAATACAAGAATCCTAGCTTACTTGCTTTAGCCCTCAAAAGGAGTTAATGAAATCCGCATCCATTATCGAGAAGGGTGGCGAATTAATGTTTAAGGTGCCTTCCAGCACCATCCTCCGACAATGAGTCACTTTCTGCATGAGGCCAAGTTAATGCAGTGCATTGAAGCGGGTCCTCGCGAACTAACTCCCTGCCGTCATCTTGGTAAGTGTGTTGACATGTGGAAGGCCCGACAGGTCAAGGTCCTATCATCTTTCCATTTTGCTCTTGAGGGTGGCGGGCTCCAGAGGGGAGCTGGCTCGTGCGAGTAGGACTGTCACCTGGATCCAGGGTACATTTGAAATCATAATTGATACCCAAATAATTTTATTATTTCCATGGTTTCCTTGAATGTGCATTATGTTTGCATAGAAGAGAGTATTATGATGCCCTATAAAGATGAATAACATGGTTGGAATCCAAGGAACTATCGAGGTATTACCTATATGTTCCTCTTTGTTTTACATTAAACATTCTCATGAATGAATCGATGAACATGTTACAACCGCTTGATGCAATAATTAATTGGATTAATGGATGAACACAAGATCAGTTCTTGAGAGGCAATTGCTCTAGAAAACTAGCTAGGCGCATGGATTGTGCAAAAATGAGCTCATCTATTTGGGTTTCGGAAAAAATTTGGTCGGACGAGAGTTGTAGTATTGATTTGTTTATTTAGAAGGGTTTGATGGAATGAAAATTAATTTCATTCCTAACGCTAAACATAAATCATAGTGTAACTTTTTGTGCCAAAAATGTTATTTTCCTGCTGTTAGAGGTTTTGCATCACATGGTTCAGCCTTCCTTCCTTTTGGCTTAGGGGAGGGAGGCTAGTAAGTGAGTATTTTTTTTACCCCTTTTTATGTAACTTAATTCTTCATGTTCCTGAGCTTGTTTTTCCTCCAAATTTTTATGATATATACTTTGGTGTGTTCTCTATCTAACCATATTGGTCTTGAGGTGTGATGAATCCAAATGGATGCCATGTTAGCCACAAAGTTCCAAGTTGTCTAGTCATAATGTCACCATAGTGTATTTTTGCTTGGGACCTATGGGTGAACATTGATGTGATTTAAAGTGGATGTGACTTAAAATGAAATTTCTGATTTCAAATATTCATTTTATTTCAAAATGTAGAAGAAAGTTTTTTCTTGAGTAATTTTAAAAACATGAAAATATTGACATTTACTTGTACATAAAGTACTTTTATGAACAACAAATGGTACCAAATATTTCTAAAATTGATGTAATCAAACACCACTTCTATCTCAACTACTCGTACCCCGTTCAACTACTGGCATCCCTCCCCTACATCCCAACTTCTATACCGCTAGAGTCTCTTGGGATATCTACCTATAAAGTATTGTATTGCACACTTTTAACTTTTAATGGGATAATTGACCTAAAAATAATGTTCCTACATTGCTAGAGGAGATTCAAACTTCAATCAGACATGCATTTCTACCTGCTAAGAAATCATACAAGCGAATGGAAAATTTACTGTCAACTTGCTACTATGCAAGCGTTATCCCAAAATTAGTAGGCATTGAGTCTGATTCCATCCAGTTTTCCGTATATCACTGATATTCATTGTGGTTGTTATGATTAACACTCTTCCTTAAAAAAATTATATTTATTTTTGTATTTGGGTTTGCAGTGAACAAACATGCGATCTTGTTGCACCTTTGCATCGGTATTGGCACTGGGATATTCTGAAGAGAATTGGCACTGGGATATTCTGAAGTCATACATTCTCTTTTCTATTTTTTACTCTTGTAATGTAATGTAAGTGCTATTGACCATTTTTCATATTTTAAAAATCCAACACTACCTCGTTGGTAGGTTGGATCTTATCATAGGTATAATTACAACCTATCATATGGGTTTGTTTCCATGTATCTTGTTCTGCTACTAATTTTTTAACATATGGAGAATTTAGTATTGCATAAAATTCCATGTATATAGGAATTATGCCTTGTATATCCAAGAATTCTGCCATATGCAAATTGCTTGAGTAGGGATATATATATATATGCCATATGCAAATTGCTTGAGTAGGGGTATATATATATATATATAATCAGATATAACACAGTTGGAAATATTACATACTGTAATATTCTTCAATATGTAGCTATTGATTTTGGGAGGTTACCACCAGAGTCTCCCAAGATCTGCACCCAACTTCATATTTTATGCAAGTCTTAATTTCATAATCAATCTTAGTGGGTTTTGAGGTTTTCTCTATTGGGTGGCGGCATTTCATGTTTTCATAGCAAGAATTGGGTGGTTGCATTTCATGCTTTCATAGCAATAGTTTTCTTGATGCGAAGAAGTTATGATGGCTTTGGGACATTATTTTGGTGCATTATACATTCTACGTTGACATTTAATGGTTTCATTTATCTTGATAATTACTAGAAAAATTGAAATGATATCGGTGGGTATTTAGGTGGGTTGGTAATAGTTTATGCTAGTGTTCAATGTGGGTACTAATGCTTTTTTAATTAATGTTTGCAAAGTGTCACCATACAATTGAATCTGCTGAGAAGGGGCACTTGCAATTGTATATTCTACTATCCCTCTATTTATTTCAGCTCCCCTTTTACCAAAATGGGTCCCTTGTGGCCTGGGTTAATAAAAAAATTGGGTGTTCAGTACTTGTTATCACACAACTTGTACTTGCCCCAAAAGGCGATCCTATCTAGGATGTCAGGGGTGTTGGGAAACTAAAGAGGCGACCTGGTAGGGATTCCATTCCCAAGGATAAATGGTTGTCACACTAATCAAGGCACTCTTCACTTTAGATCAAGCTAACACAAGACTAAGGGAGAGACCCTAGCTAGCTAATGAAGGCTAGAGAATCTACTCTAGACACTCTAGGATGATGTGAAGTGGAAGAAAAAGAGAGATCAAGAGTAAGTAGATCTAGATCTAGGGAAGATGAGTGGAAAATAGAGTTAGGGCTTGATTGAGGAGGCTTATACAAGAGGTAAATTCTCAACCAAGGAATGAATATATCACTAATGGAGTTAAAGAAGTAGATCTAGATAAATCTAGTGCCGATCTAAGAGACCCAAATGAGATCGACCTATGATTTAGCCAAATTGGAGTGAGGTGGGGCCCACTTAGTGAAATTAAGATAGGATAGGCACTAAAAAGGTTGTCAAATGATAGATCTGGAGTTTAGAGGACAAATTAGCAACACCCAAATGACAGATATGGAAAATTGACTAAAAAACCACAAGTGCATCCTGCCCTAGAGATGGCCAATGCTTGGATCTAAGGGTAAATGGAGTTGAATTTCCACTAAACTTGGTCTCTAAGGTTTATTAATTATTTTAGAAGTGGATTTTAGTTATTAAGCCCAAATTATTGTCAGGTCTATCAGATCTATAAAACGAGGGTTTTAACAATGAGGGTTTTAAATGACAATTGGGTAGAATGGATGAAAATCAATACGTACCTTGTAGATATTACCTCAAATGCTTGCGGCCGCCAAGTACATTGATGATCCTTTCAACTAGTTACAATTTTGAGTGAGATACAGTTGATTTCAAGCTAAAACATGTGGGTCCAAGGAGGAAGTGTGTCTTCTTTATCTGCAAAATTCAAACAACCCAAGTTAGAGTTGATCCATAAATGAAAGAAGAACTATGCATGACATATCATAGAGAATAAATCAATGGAAAAAATCACAATTGAAAAACTCCTTGAGAGATGAAAACGTCATGCCCAAAAAAGAGATGGGAAGACCCCACAATCGCCCCTCTAAGCAAGTCGCACCCCTGTAGAAGATGAATTTGGCCTCCACAAAATAAGATATGAAACCAAGATAGATTTACTCAGATGTCCAAAAGAAAGGCATTCTAATCACGTAGAAGAACATTCATCAAAGCATGAGAAGTAGATCTACGAAATAATATCTTATTCCAAAAATTCCAGAGCCCAGAGGTGCCTTTATAATGAGGGGGGTCTCTTCCTTAAATAGGAATGAGAGAGACCAACACCCTAACCACTTTTTGAATTAGTGGTGGAGATAAAAAGATATAACAATAACAATCAATGACTAAGATGAGCCAGAAATACAATACATGGATCAACTCACAAATAGAGGGGGGCACACTCACTAAGACACCCTGGGGGGATGTACCACATGAAAAGTGACTAAGACACATGAATACAGCACACGGTGGGGCTAGGAGGTGATTATATCCTTCACTATCATGGCCCCATGGCACAATAATAGATAATATGACCCCGTGACATCATAAAGTGACCAAATGACCAAATCGTGGCCCCCTCAAAAGCATAAATAAATATATAAATAATATCCCGGAGTGTGTGTGGACCCCATTGAATGCTGTAAGCTGTGCCGAAAGGTGTGGGATGCATCACAAAATCCTCTGAACAAAACTCATGCCAATTCCTTGCCTCAATTTCCCAAATCGATTTCCTCAGTGACCATTTTATTCCATTTTTTATCCTCCGAAAATCACCTATAAAATAATAAAATGTCTGTATCTCTCTTCCGGGTGCCCTAGGAACAAATATGACTGCATAAAAATGTCTGGGAGTATGGTAATATTAAGTGGCTGGACCCCATACTCCCTCTATAGCGCCCTAGGAGAACCAAATAAATCTTGAACTGTGCTGTCAGGCCATTTTATAATGGCAAATATGCAATAAAGTGATAATCTGATTGCAACCTCATCTAAAAGTGCCTTAAACTAATATCTGAGTGTACCAATGAACTCATAAGGCCCAAATATGGTAGAGATGAGTACTCATACACCCTGTGACCACCTGGATAATCATCTGTAAGCTCAACCATGCCCGGACAAATACAAATAATGGTCTGTAAATAAAAATCCATCAAACCATCATATGAAACATGTGTCTACTGCATGGAACCATCAAGTGGGCATCATAGAACTATAAATAATCAATCTCAAACATCGGTCCAACTCATCTCAGATCCTATGGTTGACTTGGTCAAATTGGGTTGACCAGGTCAAGATTGATCAAAATAATGACCCAGGCTCAAAATGCTTGATGCTGCAAGTGAAAATGGATAAGATATTCTCTTTTAATTATTTCAATAGAAATACTAAAGTATAAAGTATCATTTCACTGCCGATTAAGCAATTAGTACATCAAGTATAAGTCCATAATTAAAACAATCAATTACTCAGAACATACCCTCAAGAGTATACTCATTTCATGGACGTGACCATTTTTCTAGGAATGGGTGAAGGTGAAAAATGCAAGGCTAGGACAAGGGAAAGACTTTACAATCTTCAACACTGTGACACTTTGGATGAAGGAAAAGGGAAAATCACCTAAGCATATGTTGGATAATAAACACACAGGTAATGGCAGTGTCTCACAAATGGAATGAGTTGATTTGAGAGGTGTCTATTCGACTTTTGGAAAATGTCTACATCTCACATCCAAGCTGGGACCAACTTCGTGAGGATCTTTTCTAGAACCACCGTGACTGGGTGCACAACTAACCGTAACTTGAGGTTCTAAGGGACACTTAGAATTAGTTGTCCCTTACTCCATCTCACATCCCAACCCGTAGGCTCCGTGAGGAATTAATCATTACATTTTTATTATGGCCAACAATCTTTGGATTTAGCATATATTTAACCACTGCTTTTTAGGCCTTCTGACCCTTTGGATTTTTCATGTGCTTAGAAGCACAACTAATTGCAGCTTTTATCCAAGGTGTTCTTTATTTCATTTCATAGCCCTCTTTCATTGTGCTAAGAAGCACAGTTTTAATTCATAACCATGGGATTGCATACAAGATATAATAGTGAGTCACATATGCATGTAATGATGTTAGTGCATTTTGCTTAAAGTCTAGCTGACACAACTCAGGCAACTAGGGGGATCATCCACAATCAGGGCCAAACATCAAGGGAAACCGACCATAGAGGTCAAGGCTTCAAATCCAACTCACCTAAGCTTAAGAACCAACACCAACGGGTTCTCTTGGCCCAAAAGGATCAAGGCTTTGGTAAGTTTTGTTGCATAACTCAGATCCGGGACACAAAACAACATGCAATCTATCCAACATAGAGGCAAAAGTGGGGAGGTCCTCCATATCACAGGCTGAGGTGTAAGTCAAGGTAAAACCAAATACAGAAGAGAACAAATGGATGGGGAAAGTGATGGGTGATGCCATAACTAACAAGCCATAAAGGGTGGGAATGACTATGCCCATACTACTTAAGAGGGTAAAACCAACGAGTATAAACAAGAATTTCTTATTTTGAGTAATTAGATCACTTTTGATTCCAAGAAGTCAACAAATAACCATATCCATATATATATATATATATATATATATATATCACCAGATCATGACCACTAAATAACTAGTCAAGCTACTAAGATAAGCAAAAGAGCAAGGTAAACATATCCAATGCACAACCATGTACCTGCTAGGCCATATACTTGTATCTATCATTTGGATCATCAATCGTCACTAGAAAACTGCTACTGTAAAGCTTTGGGCATTATCACACTGCTCTTTCTGGAGGAAAATGATCACCTCAGTCATCACATATTTGATCTGGGGCTGCTCTGATACATGAGTGATCATCAAAAGTACTGCTTATCATAGGCTGATCTCATAGAAAATGTGTAAAGGATTGGCTCAAAAATATACAGGAAACTGCTCTGCAATCATGGTAGCCTGAGTACTATGGATGTGATAACAATACTATTAACAACTTTGGTACTTTTATTCTTTTGAAACAAAAGTAGAAAGCAACAGAGAACATAGGAGGTGGAGATTGATGAGGCTCCAAAATGTGCAAAGAAGCCAAAGGATTCAAGTAGCCCAAAAAGCCACATACATCTTTCTTTGTTTTTTATGTAAGATACCTTGCTTGAAGACTTTACCAACAATCAAAATATATATTGAATGCTTAAACATAACTACAATGTTGAGTTACCTGATGCTGAACTTAGCAAACTCATATTGGGCATTATGTTCTCGTAACATGAAGGCATATGTGGCATACACACATAAAAGCATGAATACTTAGATGCCTCAATGGGTTATATTTTTTTTTACTTTTTTAATGGAGGGACAAGGCCATGCCTACTTTCTTGCAAGATTTGTCGTGGCAAGGAGGAGTTTAGAAGAAAGTACAAAGAGGTTAATGTTGATGCCAAAGGGGTATGATAGATTCAAAACCCACCTCTATTGGTTATCTCATTTATTGTGTGATATGTTATTTATAGACAAAGCAACTATGGTGAGCTTGGTCTTATTGGCCATTGGACCTTTAGCTTTATTTTATATGTTTTGCATGTGTGAACTGAAGTATGAATTGTTTCATGCATGTCAATAGACAAGAAATTGATAAATGGAATTCAATGTCATAAGAGGTAAGGGTTCCCTTTAGAAGGAATGATTTCTCTATTTGTATTTTCAATGGTTGGATTTTGGTTTGGGGTGTTGTTTGGATCTCTTTTAAGCCTCTTCTAAAGTAAATTATAAATAATAATTTACATTATACAAAATCATCTTATGCCATTAAACACCTATTAGCACAATGTCCAAAATTTAAGGATTCTAAGGTAAATGAATGAAACAATATAAACATCGACTAAAACATTGTTTTGGAGAACTTTCACATATAGAGCATTTATAATTGTGTGGATTTTGGATAGTCCTTTTTAATTGAGTGAAGTTTTAATTCATTTTGTGGATGTTATTAGTGTATCACTTTCAAGTTTAAGGGGCTTAAAGAGATCAGCTCCTTTTGGTAAATTACAAGTTTCATTTTATTTTATATTGTGTGTGGTTTGATGGGATTCTCTAATACTTCCCATGGTTTCTGATTATAGGAGAGAAAACCTTACTTTGAAAAAACTCATGTAGTAAAGACGAAATATGAGATTGCCATGGCTAACTACCTTGAAATAATCTGACATGTTTGCTTATGTTTGATTTCAATGTGATGATTCATGAATTCAAGTTGTATGTTGCATGCTCAGTATACAATTCTATGGGCAATTACTTTTTTATCTTTTGGAACCATGGATAATTAATTTGAATTTTATCTATTTTGCAAGCTACCGAAGAGGCAACTTCTGTAGAAGTTGGCAAAGTTTGGTTTAACATCTTTTAAAGCTTCGACATTCTCCTTTTATGATCACCTTATTCATATGATAAAATATAAGCTGATTGTGAATTGGATGTATTCAAGTTGCATAATTTTCATATGAGGACTACCTACATGAACTAGGAGAATATAATGATGAGGATTATGTATCCGAGTATTAATTAACAATATTTTTTTCATAAAATGTTCAAATCATCGAAGCTTCTCAGTAATGTTTTTGAATCCATAGCTACCAAACACGCTTCTCATTGTAAGGTGGTGGCTAACTATAGTGCATTGAACATGATAAAAGATTAAGCAGTATATATATGAGATAGCTATATACAACATGGCTACTCATAATTTTATCTAAGACTTGTAGTTACTTTTTTAGGGATGCTAGGGGCATGAGATGTCCTAATTGGTTTGCAATTTGATAGTCTTAGTGAAGCAATATCAATATCTATCTCTCTGAGATAGATACAATAGGAGTGGCTCAAAATTCACTCAGAATGTTGTCACACTTGTAGTCACATTTTTGGGGATGTTAGGGGCATGAGATGTCCCAACTAGATGGCAATTTGGTGGTCTTAATGAAGCAATATCAATGGTAATAATGTTGAGAGTGTACATTGTTAAATGCTAAAATTATACGAATATGCATAGTTCATTTCAAAGTTTCACTTTATATAAAGTCACAAAGATATGATCTAGAAAGCATACAGACTGTTTTGTACACATAGACACACATATAATCTGTGTTAAGAGGTATAACAAAAACCCATTTTTACAAACTACCTCACTTCCTAATCACAATTTCCTAATAACAATTTCGACTATACACCATACCCAAATAATGTGTTTAAACAATAAAAAATCTAATTGGTTGAGTGTGTGTGTGTCTCTCTCTCTCTCTCTCTCTCTCTCTCTCTCTCTCTCTATAATATATATATATATAATTAATTTGTGTTAAGAGGTTTACATAAACCCATTTTCCCAAACTACCTTACTTCCTAATCACAATTTTCTAATACCAATTTCGACTATACATCATACCCAAATAATGTGTTTAAACAATAAAAAATTTAATTGGTCAAGACAAAAAGTCATTTACTTTATACACATTCTTAAGAGACATTCTTAAGAGGGTTGTAGATTAAACTATTAGTAGGAAACAACTATCTGCATGAGCCCTACTTTGGCCATTCAATTGTTACAAAGCAAGTATTACTGCATGTTGGACATCGGATTCACTCGTCCAGAAAAAAAATAGAACAAACATAATTATATATGGAAGGGATTCTATGAAGTTGGGCATGGATTTGTCTTATATAAAATCTTGAGAACATTCACATTACATGGCTAAAATAATGTTCATAACATTGTTACATTTTTGTATTTGTCTCATGCGTTGCATAAAATTCAAACTATCAAAGACATGTATTGATATTTTTAGCATTAGGTTATTCATCAAAAGATTTTGCCCATGCCACCAATGAATTCATTTCACATTGCAAATATAGGTATAGAAATAGCTCTTTAAATCTTTTTGGTCATCAAAACTATGAATTTATGTGATACACCAAAATCTTATTTTACATCCACATGTCTCAAGCAAATAACTTGTAATTTTCATCTACAACATTCAAGCAATATATATGGGTATTACCTACTAGAAATCAACCAATAATGATGTGCTTTATCCACATACTTTTATCTTATTTTACATCCACATGTCTCAAGCAAATAACTTGTAATTTTCACATACAACATTTAAGCAATATATGGGTATTACCTACTAGAAATCAACCAATAATGATGTGCTTTATCCACATACTTTTAAGTATAAAAATATTCTTGCACGAATTCAAGTACAAATCTATGCATTTTTACCAACATATTCACAAATGCTAATCTAGAGTCTCATTTGGATGCTCTACTTCCTACACAACTTCTAATATTTATTATATTCATTTTTCATTTATCTCTTTTTCACACAAGTCAAATTTGAACCTAATAGAGGATTTTCATAGAACAATTTTTGCCACAAATCCATCCACCAAAATTTTATTTTACACCGACATGTCTCAAACAAATAACTTTGTAATTTTCATCTACAACTTTCAAACAATATATATGCATATTACCTACAAAAAAAATTAGTCAATGATGATGTGATACAAAAAAAATTAGTCAATGATGATGTGCTTTATCCACATACTTTTAAGTAAAAAACAAATTGTGACATCAACAAAAAAAATGCTTTTTTATAGGCATCATCCCATTAAATGACTACAGTTACATGGGGATGATATTACATACACTCTTCAATCTACATTTCGAGAGTGAGGATGTTGCATGTTATTGCCTTTTTTTTCTCCTCATTTGCTTCTATACTACTTTCTTCTACATCTGCCATTTTCTACACTTCCAATAACTTCATGTCTGCATTTCTACACTTCCAATAACTTCATGTCTTCCACCTGAAAATGTTGCATAATATTGTTTTTTTCTCCTCATTTGCTTCCATACTATTTTCTTCTACATTTACTATTTTATACACTTTCAATAACTTCATATCTTCCTCAACTATCATAACTGCATCACTTCTACCTTGCCTCTCCTTATATGCAATTGCTAGTTTAAATGTTAAGAACTTTTTGAATTTTGTATTATTTTCTAAGGTAATTCAGCTTGATTATAAGGATAACACTATCGGGAAATGAATGTCATTGTAACTTGAAGTGCAAGAAACATAACGCCCGTGGCAAGGAGCATATTGAATAAGTGCCACCTGTCGTAGATGGATCCTCCGGAACCTTCTTTACACACAAACAAAGAGGGCGGGCTTCGGCTCATGCTTCGCTCTGAAGTAAGCAAAGAAAGATGAAAGAGAATTGTAAACAATAAAAGAGAATTGTTATATACCCAAGTACAGTTTCACGGGAGATTACCAAGTACAGTTTCACGGGAGATTACTCAATCTAAGAGGATTCTCAGGATGGACATCCGAAGAATTACCCAATAACGGGAAGGAGGGCCCTGAGAATGATCAGTTAACCGACACTTCTGCTGCAGGGCATATGTACATATACAAGAAATTTGCTGAGGAGAAGGGTTGTGATATATGTTGGTTAACTGTAAGCATTTTATTGTGAGTAATACCGTGCTTTTACGCCGAAGATGGTCCTGAAAATGGTGAGAACACTTTGACTCGAGTGTAGAAGAGTTGAAGGCAAGCTCGTGATTAACACTGGAGGTGGTTTGTAGGTGTGTTATGATCGAGTAAGTTAATCTGGTAGGAAACAGATCTTTCCCGTTACAAATCTACAATAATAATGTAGAAATTTCAGGCAAGATTACAATTTCATTATGAGGATAGTCTAACAAAGAATCCTGTAGAAGTTTCAGGCATGATTCATGATCTGAGTATTGCGCATGGTGGAAGGATGTTCCAAGGGTTTTGCCCATTCTAAGTTTCTAATCTATTGAAACTCCGACTTCCTATTGTGATTACCCAACTTAAAAGAAATTTGCTACATGATAAAGCAGTTCTGCATTGTCACTAGTGTTGTGACTACAAGATTAAACAGCTCTGCATTGTGACCAGTGTTGTGACTGCATGCTTAAACAAACAGCTCTGCAGTGTGACCAGTGTTTGACAGTGTCATCTCTTCTGCGCCCCCGAAAGGATTGCCATGAACTCCAGCGGTCCCAGAAACAATCGTAACTCTTTCCAGAGACGGTCTCCTTGGTGTGAGAATTACGAACGATTCAACAACAGGGATGACGAAAACGAAACGCAGAACGATGTTTTCAGCCCAAGAAAACCACCATCGGAGATTTTCCCAGAGCGATTCCACAGCAGCGATAATGAAGACGATTTTCAAGCAGGATAAAGGAGGTTTTATTGCCTCTCTTGTATTAAAAAGGGCCTTCTCGCCCTGTTTAATTATCTTTCTGCGTTTACTGTCTTCCTATTTAGGCCGGGGCAGTTGCTTTTTTTTTAATTTATGGGAAGCTTTAGGGTGGGGTAAACGAATGTATAGGGTTATGAATTCATCACAGCATTTCGTTTTCATTCTATTTTATCAGGTCATGTTGACGCCTTCTCTTGTAACCATCAGATTATTATTATTCATAAATGAAATATTTTATGTGTTTAACTATCATTTTTGGATATGTCTTTTCATTTTAATGTGAATAATTTTCCTTACCATGGTTTTTATTATCTCAGTTTGGATATAATAGATTGAATGATACTCATTACTGGGAATTTTGAAGTTAATTTATTTCTTCTTTATTTTTGGTATTATCGCAGTAAGTTATTTTTTTTCTTTATTTTTGGTATTATCACAGTAAGTTAATTTTTTTTCTTTATCTTTGTTATTATTACAGTTTGGATAGAATAGATTGAATGATATTCATTACTGGGAATTTTGAAGTTAATTTTTTTTTTTGAAAAATATTACCTTTATTTGTTTCATTAAAATTATATTTTTCAAATGCTTTAAAAGCATTGCATATAGCTGTATAATGAGCATCGTAAAACTCAACTTTAGGGATATACCATTTCCAGGTTACAATGGACCATCAATACAACGAATCATCTCACACTTATCCCACAGATAACCAACACAAAAGTAGACTAGAGTTCTGAAAGACCATAAAACATATTTTGATGAAACCCAGTCTCCTATACGGTACATATCCTGTTTGCACAGATGCCAAATCAAAATAACTACACAAAATTAAACAAAAAATAAAATGTAAAAATTCTTCCAGAAGATAAAAACCCCATCAGTCCGTAGAAACAGGTTCTAAAAAGGAAATTCATGAGAGGGTGATGGTAGTATTCGGAGGCCAATCCTTCTTTGTCCTCCAAGATGTACCAGTGTTCAAATTATGTGAACCCCAGCTTAAGACAGAGCATCAGCATCTGTGTTCCTTTCCCTGTATAAAGGAAAGATACTTAAAAGCTTAACACCAACCTCCTTCCATAAAGGAAGTATGAGAAAATTTTTGCAATTCTGTTCTTCCCTCATCCATTTAATCACAGTTATTTAATTAGCAAACACTTGTAATCTAATAACCCCCCTTTCTCCAGCCAATAACAGAAGAAGTTTTAGAGCAATCGACTCAGCATAATTATTAGTTCCTTGTCCTAGACCAGCTCTAAATTTTAACCTATAGTCCTCCTTGTAATCTAATAACCCCCCTTTCTCCAGCCAATAACAGAAGAAGTTTTAGAGCAATCGACTCAGCATAATTATTAGTTCCTTCTCCTAGACCAGCTCTAAATTTTAACCTATAGCCTTCCTTTATAAATGGTAGTCCTCTTGCCCCACATAACTGAGGCTCACCCTCCCTATATACATCCTCAACAACTGTTTGCTTGGCAGGGTTGCCCAGCTTCTCCTGTGGAATGTGCTTTAAAATAGTAAGGCCCTGAGTTGCACACTGCAGAGGAAGGATAAGTCTTTCTTCAAAGAGATTGGCATTCCTAGCCAGCCACATGCCCCAAGCTAGAATCACAGGCAGAGCTTTATATGCTTTCACCAGAGAATTACCACTCCAGCCCCTTAACCCTTCTTCAACGAAACTATCATCCAGACATTTTTTTAAACCTGTCAAAACTTCAATTTCCCTCCAGACTTGTATAGAATAAATACGTTGCATAACAAGCTGATTGATAGACTCTTCACACATCTTGCAAAGAGGGAATCCAGGTCTGTTTCTTTTTTAGGTTATCTCACATTAGGGCTTTGTTGTTCAGGAGAAACCATGTAAAAATGTGGGCCTTGGTGGACATTTGAACTTCCAGATTTTCCTCCACCACCAAACATAATTCCTATGAACCCCATCTTCACTTAAAGTAAGATATCCAGCTTTTGGGTACACATCCCATGAAGTCTTTGCCCAGACTACATAGAAGACTAGAAGTGCATGTATAAAAGAGAAGTGCATGATCTCTCTGATCAGCTGAGAGGAATAAGAGATTGCAGAGGTGAAAAAGGGAAAATGTGAAGAAAAGAGGTAAGAGGAGGATTCAAAAACGTTGAAACAGTCTAATCAACATGAATTTGCAATCTTGCTTGCAGATGAAGTGAAGATTGATCATAAAAGGAGCTGAATGGAAGAGAGTTATGATTTCAAGCTAAGTCACCTGACACGAAGACACGTGACACGGAGGACATGTAAATACGAGTATCCAACATGGGGCACGGTGACCGGAAACCTGACTTGGAGGACACGTTATATATATATATATATATTATATATATCTAGGTTGCCAGGAAACGTGGGTGCGGGGACGGGTGCGGGTGCGGGGACGGGGACGGCACTTTTTGAAATAGGGTACCTGGGTTCGTCGGGGTACTATATATGTATATATATAAGTAGTTGTAACAAAACAATAAAATTGAAAGTTAAAAACATGTCACATGCATATATCTTCATAATTCAATGATTCATCATTCATTCAACATTCACATTGGAACATAAAATTTGATATCAAGTGGAAGTTATATTATGATTCCATTGTCATACTACATTCAAAATTTGCCTAATGGGCCAATGGCATTTTCAGACATGAAATAGAAAATACAAAATTCAGAAAACACTCAACAATGATTTCATTCAATGATTCTCCTTGCTGTAACAGTGTAACCTTGTCGCTGTATTCAACGTGGAAATCCCTTCTCGATTTCACCAAACACTGTCACCGTGGAAAGCCCTTCACCAAACACTACCGCTGCTGAATGAAATGATTATGAGATGTTTGAAGAGTTTGGGGGTCATAATTTTGGGTTTGGGAGGGGGGGCACCTTGCCCCCCTTCCTTTTACTTATTTCACTGCTTAAAAAATCAGGGTACGTCGTCCCCTCTAAGCCAAATGAACCCATTTTTTCAAGCCGGCGTCTTGGGTTCTTCAGTCAAGAACCCTGTACGTATGGGTTCGCCAACCAAGAACCCGAACCCGAATCGGAGACGTGGGTTCGTGAACCCTACCCTCGGGTATGTGAACCCATGCAACTAAGATATATATATTATATATATATATATTACTGAAATATACACAATATTAATAGATCATTGATTCATTCAACCAGCATAGATCCATCTTAAACCCAGAATGTTCAAACACCGAGAGGGATCCATATTCTTGACGTGTGAATTTTTTTAGTTACTTTTTATTTTTTGTAACTTATTAGTCAACATGATTTTTTTTAATTAATGTTTTTTGGTAATTTATGAGCCAACATGAATTTTTTAATTACTTATTTTTATTTTTTATAGCGTCATGTTACATAACGTTACATGACATCTCCCCCATATTTGGGTTTTAGAGCAACTCACTACTCTCAATGCAACTTGTTAAAACTTAATACATCAAATTTCAATGATATTGATGAACAAGATACAATAATACATCATACATGTCATAAAAGAATTAGAATTTAGAGCCAGTGAACCATAAAATAGAACCATAGATAGCAGATTTCTCACTAAGTCATCAAAATCAAAATGTATGACATAGAGACTTGAGGGAATTCCACTCAAAAATACAAAATAGAGTAGAATCGAGATACAAAATAGGTAGGAATTTCATATCTCAAAGAGTCACTATCAAGATTCAATAGTCCTCCTCCATATCATAATCAACATCACTACCACTGGCCTCTCCTCCATCCTCCTCCTCTATGCTCAATCCAAGATATACTGCTCCATCTGCAAGTGTGGAGGATGACCCCTCAAGAGGCTCATCATCAAAAGTGACTGGTTCTAGCACTGGGTCATCAAGATACATGGCTAATGTCAACTCAATATTGCCATCCAAACCCACATATATCATCAAGATACATGGCTAATGTCAACTCAATATTGCCATCCAAACCCATATCATCAAGAAAGACATCCCACATCTTTGTCTTTCCTTTCAACCACTCTTGCCTCTTCCCGTGAATAAGATGCAGGTTGGTGTGCACATACACCAGTGTCTCTACCTTGGATTGCCCAAGCCTGCTCTTTTTTCACACTATACAAATTCCCATATTTGCTCCAATTCCTCTCGCAACAAGAGGATGAAGTAACCCAAGAGAGGACCCCGAAGGATAACCGTTGTAGAATAGGGCATGATGCCCCATGAGTTTCCCACCAACCATAGGGCTTCTTGACCCCCCTATCTCCAAAAACATCATACCCTCCAAATCTCCCAGTGTCAGTGGGGAACTCTATGAAGCCCTCCTCCACCTCTTGAAGGGATGCTCTATCTTGATACATCCTTCTAAATGTTACCTTCATCCCCTGTGAAATCTCTCCATCCATGGGAGGAGGGACTCTATGAGCCACTCTTGATTGTAAAACTTGGGGTTCAACTAGTGAGCCAAACAATGCAAAGGTGTGCAATTTTTATCCCACCTGGAAAGAACAATACCCTGTATGGTGGACCATAAGCTTTCTGCTGGTGTCTCATACTCGGAGGACTCATTTTCCATAACAATGGTCTTCACAGACTCAATCATGGATTCCCACCCCTCATAAACATCTCCTAAGATGGGCTAGTCCGTATCTGCAAATTGCAAAAGAGAAATGATAGGGTCCTGTTGTCACATCCATAGTAGCAGGAGCTACCATGATTGCAGACCAGTTTTGAGCACATTCCTAAGCCAGTCCTATGATATCCTAATGCACAAGATCAGTAGCAGATAAGCATTTTGATGATGATCACTCTTATATTCAGGGGGCCCAGAGCATGTACACAGTTAGTTTCATGTTAGGACTGAGCCCCATGACCCCAGGTCGGTGACTGAGTTAGCCATTTTTCACCTTGACATATCGGAGATGATGATAGTGCCCCATGATGCACACAGTAGTAGTGTTCTAGTGCCTTTAAGATGTTTACAGATGCAGTTGCAGGTATATGACCCAACAGGTATATGGATATTGTACTTTGATGTTTATCTTGCTCGTTTACTTATCTTAGTAGCTGGACTTGGTATATAATGGCTATGCATCGATGATCTGCTATCTTGCTCTTTGTTGATGGTTTAGAGTAGAAGTGATTAATTTGCTTTGAATATGAGGTTCTTGTGTACACTCATTGGTCTTTCCCTTATCATAGTATGGACTTGGTCATTCCCTTTAGGTCTTTGCTAGTCATGGCTTCACCTTCCATCCATTATCTTCCGTCTTTTGATTTGATCCCGACTTGCACTTTGACTAGTGAGATTGAGGACTCCCCCACTTGTGCCTCTGTGTTGGATAGACTCCATGTTTTCTTGTGTCTCGGCTTTGGAGTTTGTGGCCTAGTCCCTTTTAGTCTGCTTGTATGATGCCAGGTGGATTGGTTGTGTGGTTAGTTTCACCGGAATGTTTTCCCTTAGTCCTCGAAAACAAGTACTCTCATAAAAGCATCGGATCGCATAAATGCTCTATCTAAATGGATGCAAAAAGTCAACAACAAAAGTGTTTTTAAACACTAAAGCAAATAAATAAATAAAATCTTCCATAGCTAGTTAGTGGCCAAGGGATGAGCACTCATCCCTTGTATGATGTAAGGTCGTTTGCCCCTACAGGGCAACAGGGTGGTAACTCCATCGCACCTATGGACGGTGGCGGGCAATGGTGGTAGGACCAAGTAATTATCTAAAGCACGCAAGGCTATTTAGGGCACCCACTCTTGGAGGCTAGCTAGTGAAAGTTGATCAAAGTAATTAAATGTTGAATGTAAAATTTAAATGTGCAAAACGCTTATAGTAAGTCAAATGTAAAAAAGATGTTTGTCTAGAGTCTATTGGAATCCTTCTAAGCACTCTACCCATCTATGAGGCACCACCATTCCCTAGTGTATTGTATCCGGCATATGTATAAGTGGTTTCCCCTTTCCCTCATGTTCGAGAGATCACAATGTTGAGGTTGTCAAGTCAAATCCCCTTAGCCTAACCTTATTTCATCCACCTTCACCCATGGCTAGCAAAATGGTCAAGTTTGTAAATGAGTATACACTTGAGGCTTTTATTTGTAGTGATTTATTACTTCGAATCTAGACTTATTATTGATATTTTTATTCGCGATCGCCATTATAATGCCATTTAATTCTTTAGTCTTGCTATTGATATAGATAAGGGAGCATATTTCATCCATTTGTACATGTAGGATTAATTGTTTTCAATTTGGGTCATTATTTTGATCATTTATGACTTGGTCAAACCAGTTTGACCAAGTCAACAGCAAGTTCCGGGATGAGTTTGGCCGACAGGGTTCGATTTTGGTTATTCATGACCTTTTGATGTTCATTAGATGATTCCATGCTCCAGACATTGATTTTCCAGGGTGGCTTGCATTTTTTTATTATTATCAGCACTTACAGGCCATATTTTTATTATTCGGGCATGGATGAGCTTCCAGATGCATTTCTTGATGGACATATGGTGTATGAGTATTCATTCCTAGTGGATTTGGACTTTTTGAGTCCATTGGTGCACTCAGATCTCAGTTCCGGGCACAAGTACTTGAAAATATGGCCAATTTATTTTTCAGCAGTAGAGTACCATGGAAAAATAGCATAAAAAAGATGAAAATGGCTAGCAAGGAAATCGATTTGGCTTAATGGGGCAAGGAAATGGCATGAAATTTGTTTGAGAGACATTATTGATACTCTAGACACCTTCCGTCATGGTCTACATCAATTGTTGGGGTCCATACAATTTTATCTCTATCCTTGGGGGCGTCATCTTCCATAGAGGGGGTGCACTTCCTAGTTGTACCTTGGTGATCACATGTTGTATCTTATATTGATGTACTAGGGGGTGCTAGTGGAGTGATTTTTGGACCTCCTAGCCCCCCTCTCTAATGTTATTATGTTGTACCGTGTCATATCTTATGTTATACTTACCCCCTAGGCGTCATTGAGGAAAGTGCATCCCCCTCTTTGAGTAATCTCATGTATATTATCCAACACATTAGTAGTCATTGATCTTGATGTATTATCTTTTGATTCGAGCCCTTTATACTTTTGGGTTTAGGGTTTTTATATTGTGAGGATCTATTTATTCGATCTCTCACTCATTGTAAAGGACTTTTGGCTCTTGGATCTTTGAGAATAAAGGAGCTTGTTTGAAGAAATCTTGCAATTCTTTGATGAATGTTCTTGTGCATGATTGTAAAGCCTCTTTTTTAGACATTTGAGCAAAATCGTTGTGGTTTTAAGACAAAATTTGTGGAGGCCAAATTGTTTTATGTAGGGGTGTGATTTGGTTGAGGGCGTCATTGTGAGGGATCTCAATCTCTCCTTCTTGCAAATCACTTCATCTTAGGGAGTATCCAATTGTGATTTGTTTCTTTGATTTATTTTCGTGAGATGTCTTGCATTATTTCTCTCTTTTTCTTGTAGATCAAATCTAACAGTTGTTGTTTGAATTTGCAGGGAAGAGAGGGCGCACTTCCACCACTTGAGCAAATCGATCTAGCTTGGAACCCTTTGGATCTAGCTTGAAATTGTAACTAGGTGAAAGGATCGGGTGATCTTTTTGGTTTGTCATTCAAAACTAAAGTTGGAAATAATTAAAAACCTTTAGAGACCAAGTTTGAACTAAAACCGACTCCATTTTCCCTTGATCTAGCACTGGTCCTCCTTGGGAAGTTGATCATTTGCCCTGATCTACAATTTGGGTGTTGCTTGATTCTCCTTCAAAGCTTTAGATGTAACCCCAAGCAACCAATCTAAGTGCCATTTACTCCTTAAAACCCCCATTTGTGGCCATTTTACATTTTATTGCCTAAACCCTAGGTGGAACCATTTAAGTATTTCTCTTTGGCACTAGATCTATCTAGATCTACTTTATAAATTTCATTGTGGTGATAAATCTTTAAGGTTGAACACTCCTCATATCTCGAAACCCTCTCAACTAGTCCCTAACTCTTCTATCCCATATTCATTCCTAGATCTAGATCAATCAACTCAAGATTTCATTGCTTTGTCCCATTCATATCATTTGGTGTGTCTTGTGTTGGTTCGCTAGCCTTCATTGGCTTGCTAGGGTCTCCCCCCTTGATTGTGCCCTCAGCTCAATCTAAAGTGACAAGAGCCCGTTTGGTGTGACAACCATTAATTCAAGTGGTGAACGAGGCCCTTGTGAGTGTCACAGGTTTAGCTGTCCCACCTCTACCGTCTCAGATAGGATACCTTTAGTGGCAACTATAAACTTTCTAATAACAGGTCCATGATCTTAATGGTAAGTTTGATCATCTCCCACCAACCATCATCTAACATTGTGTTCTTTACCCTTTTTGAAGTAGCTTGATTTGTCTTTCTCCAAAAAACCAAAGATCTGAAATAACCAAGGCTCGAAGAGCGGCCTTGAACTCCTTCAACCTATTAAGCATGATAAATGAGGAAGCAAACCGAGTATTTGCAATCTTCAACAATGATAGATGTGTGTATTGTGTATATATTGTGAGGGCATTGGTATGGTTTTGTACAAAATTTCGGATATGGCGTGTGTTGTGCTTCTGCAGTTCTACAGCGTTCCAGCAGGTCGTTTGGTAGAGAAGGGCTCCAAAAGCTTAAGTGTGGGGCTCTCTATATGTGGTTGGCCATGGCCGGGCCCCTTGGTTTTACTCTTGGAAGTACCATGGCTTAGTGGCATTATTGACATCCCTTTATGGGTATTTTTAGCCCCGGGGTTGGTGTTCGGAGCTTTTAGGTGTGGGCCATTGGGTCACTTGACCACCATGGATTTTATGTATCGAGGGTGAATATATTTCATCTAGGGAGGTCTTCCCTAGCCTATCAAATCCCTCTCACCCCACTTGGACCTTCTCTGCAGCTAATTAGACCCTTTCTAACCAAATTGACCCTATGACATCATCATGATGATCAAGCCTCAAGCTAAGGCAAGGGGGATGTTGAGGGACTTTTTTCATCACTCTAGGGTTATTAGGGGCATGACGTCCTCCTTAGGGTCACTCTTGCCGTCACAGTGAGGCTTTAGTTTGCTTATTTTAGCATTTTTCATCATTTTATGCTAGTTTTAGGGTCTACGCCCCAACATGTGGGTGACATTCCCTAATTTTGTTTTAATTTAGATGATTTTAGTATTTTATTGTTTTAATTCTAAATTGACAAATTAAGACATGTAGGCTTGATAAAAAATTAAATCTTGTGCTAGGATGGATATAAATATCCATTCCAAATTCATTTGTAAAACACAAGACTTGGGATCAAATCATGATTATTCTTTTTTTTCTTCTTACTCTATGGGGCTATGATGTGATGCATACCTCTTGGAGGATGTTCTCTTGTTCTTGAATGGTGAAACGAAGCTGAATTCTAGGGTTTCATGCACATACACGTTGATGGTAGACTTGTTGGACTAACACATGCACAAAATGTGACTTATTTCCAACTCTTTGCTCATCTGTTGTTAAAAATTGGTAAGTCTATTTCTATCCTCTGTTGAATGGTGCTGTTGAGTGCATTCTTCTTGCTTGGTTAGGGTTTTCTTGTCAATTTTTTTGTCAATTTGTATGATGAAAAACGTCCTCTTGAAGGAGTTTTTCGTTGTCTTGGGCGGGCCTTGAATCTCTTCTTTTGCCCTAACTAGGTTTCTACAATGAACCCTAAAGGTTGTTGTGGAAGCCCTAGTTCGCAAGTTTAGACAATCATTTTCCTGAGGGACGTTGATCATCGATCCCCATGCCCTAGGGATGAGAAAATAATCAACCCCGTGTCTATTCCACCTTTTTTACAAATTCCTTGCATTTTATACTTTTACAAAAATCCCTAAAAATAAGATATACCAAAAAGCCCTAAAAATTCATAAAAATCCAAAACCGTAAAAATATTTTAATTTCGAAAAATTAAGCCCACAATCAATTTCGCCCTGGTGGATTTATCTACAAACCCTAAAAGGCAACCTAATTTTATGCCCAAAAAACCCTAATATGAAAAACTTAAAAACCCTATAAAATGAGAAAATTAAAAAAAAAAACAAAAATATTTAAAAATCTTCAAATCTGAACCCTCCTAAAATTTCGGCCTGCCTGATTTATCCATAAATCTAGCTGGACGTCATCATTTTGCTTGTCTAGTATCCTAAAATTGCTCCACGAACCTGCAAAATCACCAAAAAACAGAAGTTTGGGTTAGTGCCTAGCATTTTCCAGTGGTAAAATATTTTTCCGCCTGCTTAAGAAGATCATCTTTGTGCTAAAGCGAACCTGGGCGGACCCTTAGAAAGGCCTCTTTTGGGGTTGGTAAAGTGTACTGCTGCTAATGATTACTGTTTGTATTTAATTAGTGCAGATCACCAAAGGCTGATTCCATGCCTATCTTTATTGATGACAAATACTAATGAACTAGACCTGATAAGGATGACATTGTGAATGTTGATCATCAATGATAGAGTAGCTAGCTGAAACATTGTTTACATCTCTTCTGTTGTTATCTCATGATTTACTTAAGCTGCTACACAATGTTGTTTACAGTTAGGATAAGTCATGATAATATGCCTATGTATACTTGCCAATGAGGACAAATGTTGATTATTATTGTTGATACTTGTCATTGAGTACACTTGTTAACCGATAACACTTACTACTGTTGGTTGTTCACTGTATACATATCTACTAATGTATGAATGCTATATACTGATTGATCTCAATATTGAATGCTATTTTTTGATGCTGATAATGTTTAGAGGGAAGACTAGTCTCTATGATTGCTGATGCAAACGATTGATTATTCATTACGCTTATATATAACTCTGATCTACATAGTCATAGTTACTGTTATCACACAACTTGTAGTTGTCCCTAAAGGTATCCCATTCAGGATGGAAGACGTGTTGGACAACTAAAGAGATGGCCCAAGAGATGCCACGGTTCCCAATGCAAGCTGGGAGTCACAATAACCGAGGCACTCTTCACTTTAGATCTGTTATCAACTGATTTGTACAATAGTTGAAAGCTTATTGAGCCGCCAGTGTTGGAACACATCAGTGTTCACTTCCAGAGTATCTGGGTTTCATTATATTTGGGTCTAGCCAGTTTTGGCTAGCCAGTTTTGTTTTTGAGTCGACATGACCATGGCCCCATGGGGGTTTGTATCAAAGTGTGCTAGTAGGGTCTGAGTGGCTTGGTCTCCCATGACTGGATTAAACAACTAAGATATTCCAGGGAGTTTTTTCACCGTCAGATTATACTTTGCTTCAGGCGAAATATAATCTCTTGGTTTTTCTCCCGCTTCCTCCAAAGCTGGAATGCCCGATTTTGGAAATTTGGCCATGGGGGGTTATTAGGGTCCAACTATAATGTATAAACCTACTAGACACTATTAGAATAGGTTTTGGTCATGTCCTAGGTCTCTAGGACCCCCAGAAAAAATTTCGAAAAAATTTTACCGGACGCGTCGAAATTGGGGTTTTTTATTTTTTAATTATTTTTAAATTTTAATTAAATTTCTCTATAGTTTAAATAGAGAAATTTGAGTCTGTAATATGTCAGTCATCCGGGGTCCGAATTCAGTGTTTGATGGCTCGTTTCATAAGCCAAAAATCACACATGACCCATGGAGCAGCTAAACTCAACTTTCGGATGTCAATTCCGCCCCGTAATTAATGTTTTCTCTGAAAAGTCATTTACAGAGAAATTATTAATTAAAATAATAAAATTGATTATTTTGGAGATAATCCAAATCTCTCCAAAATTAATCAATTTGATTAAAATAAAGGGCTAAATGACATGGCAATGAGCATTTAGGAAGATTCCAATCAACTCCAAGCCCATCCAGTCACCCATCCAGTCACCAGCAAAGAATTTCCTCAAAGCTAATTTGCCCTCCTTCATTAGAAAATCGATTTTTGATGTGTCAGTTATTGGTTGGGTTGGTGGCTTGCATTTAATGCTAGAGTTGGGCGCCCTATTGACTCACCATCCAACCATAGCTTGGCTTCCTTCATGGCTCGAGTTCTATCTACCATCTACCACGTGTTCCTACCACAACTAGCTCGCAATCCTTACCTAGCTCACGTCAATCCCCATTAAACTCGAGTTTTAGCTTTGTTGGAGTTTGTTGGTTGGTAGATGATAGTTCCCATGCAATCACGAGTGGTATTGGCTCCTTCCAAAGTCGAGTTAGCACCCACTACTCTCCACATGTCTCCATCATACCCCATTCGCTCCTCCACATGGCTCACGTCTCCTCACAAACTAGCTCGCCTTTCCTTGTTGTAGGGTGTTCATTGGGTCATGCTCTCACCTCCCACCTACCTCAAGTCGAGTTTGCCACATAGTGCCATTCACACCTACCTCAAACTCGACTTTGGCCATGTCTGTTGCTCCGAACCACCTCATGATTGGAATTCGACTTCATTGCTCACCACCAATTCGAATTAGGGTTTAGGTGTTTAGTTTAGTATAAAGAGAGGCCCATTTGGGTTGTTATCTCATGGATAACTTGAGGCAAACTTACTCTGCCAAAATTGTATATGTGTTATAGCATTTGCTAATTGAAATAAAGTGGCTTTGGAGGTCCATATGGTGTGTTGATCTTGTTCATGGAAAGTGCTTCAATCTAATCAAGGTGATATTGTGTTATGTTTTTTACTTACATGTTCCAAGTTTTGATCAAATTATTTAAGCTTAGAAGACTTTTCCAAGTCCATAGGGTGGGCATTTGGGTTCAATTTGTCCATTGATGTTGGGTTGTTTGTGATTGGGAAGTAGTGGATTGTAGTCGGAAATACTAACACTCTTCTTGTCCCATTCAACTTGGCATACTATATTTGATCAATCTTGTTTGTAAGTGATACATTTTGCAGATCTAAAGAGTTATGAAGAGGAGTTGGAACTAGGTTGTCTCCTCCATCTTTTCAAAGAACATTTTTTCCATTTAACATTCATACATTGCAGGATCTCCTAAAGTCGATCTCACAACACCAAGATGGTGGCATAAAGGGTTTGATTTCAAAGATCCATCTCTCATATTCAAATATTGTTCATTGGTTACATTAGGCTTCCCTTCTTCAAGCCTTCTCATTTGCTCTTTGAAGCTTTTATATTTGCATGCCAAGCCACTTCTAGCCCCTCTAGCCTTGATCCAAGATTGCCTTGTCTTCAAGCCATAGTTTAGAAATCCATAAGGTTGAAGTTCCTTCAACCTTGGGGAATAACTTGGGATTTGCTCCCTTGTGCTCTCTTCAACACTCGCTGTCGGCGTATCACCGGTTAACCGAAGGATTTCCAAGGCGGTGTTCTATTACCTCAAGTGTTCCACTTGTAGCCCTTTGCCCTTGTCTTGCTTTTTCATCCTCCTTTGCCCTAGTTTTCTCCCCTTTCCCATTCACCTTTGTCTTCTAGTCTCTCCCTTTCCATCCTTTCGTCCTACCTCTCTTGCCTTAGATCCCCTTTAGCCCCACTCTCTTGCTCTCATCCCTTCTCCTCATTCGTCCTCCTCCTTAAAGCCCTTCTTTCCTCTTGTCTTACTCTCCTTCCCTTGCTCTCGTCCACTTCATTTTGTAGCCTTCCTACCTCTCACTTCTTGCTTTAGGATCCCTCCTTTCGTCCATCCTTGAGTGGCCCTAAAATCCACCATAAACACAAAAATTGTTAAAACGTTAGCATTTGTCTTTTTGCATAAGCTTGTTAGATTTTAGTGTTAGTCTTTAGGCATTTGTTAGATCATCATACTGGCATTTGCATAGTTAGTTTTACTTGCATTTCATTTTATAAGTTTAAATCTCATTGTGGATCCCATTTTATTGAGTTTAGGCTTGCATTTTGAGTCATCTTTCCTAGTTTTATAGTTTCATTTCGAAAGATAGAATATTTTGCATAAAAATATTTCAAAATTTTAAGTCTTAGATCTCATTTCTAGCATATTTAGAGCAACTTTTGTTCGCTGGTCCGTTTCACCATAGTTAACATTTTATGATAAATTTTTATGCATTCCACATTTTAGAGTTAAAATTCCAAATTTAGACTTAAATAGTTGCAAGTTTTGGCTTTGTATTTTGCTAACAGTTAACGGGTGCCTTGCTTAGATTTTTGGGACTTGTGTAGATCATTTGAGGAAGAGATATATTTGATAAAGATCTTGAAACGAAGAATCAACTCAAAACAAAGTGAAGGATCCATGAGGATGACTTAACTTTGAGATACTTATCCTTTTGTAATAGCAAGTAAAACTTGCTTCTTCTTCAATATTTTTCAAGTATTTCCATTCTCAAAAGACCTTGCAAGGTTTCAAACCCAAGGCATTTGTAACTGCTTAATAAAAAGTTTTCAAGTGGAGGGGTCCTCCACCTTTGGTTCTTCTTCCCCATTTGGGGAAGAGTGTTGGGTCTTGTGGTGTGGTTTAACTTAGTTTATGTTTCCATGCTCTTAGATTAGTTTCTGTTTCGCTAAGTAATTCAGTTATTTATCTTCCATATTCTACTTACCCCCATGCTTTCCCGAGTAGGGTCTTGAACCTGAAAGAGATTCTTGGGTAGTTTAGAGTTATCTTTGTTTATTATTATCTTGTTTCTCTTCCAATCCTTGACCATAGAAAAGCTAACTTTGGGATCGTATCCCAAAGGCCACATAGTTTTGTGGTAGCTTCTCGCTCCCCCATCAACTTCTTGTGGACATCCAGCTAGCTGGAAGGTTTCCAGGATTGGTGGCTTCTAGTGGTTGATCTTGTTCGGAGATCAATCCCACCTAGTAGATCAAAGTTTGTGTGGTAGAACACTAGATTTGTTTATCTTGCAAGCTTTATTACTAGTAGTATTTTCATCTTGTTGATCAACACTGTGGTTTAAATTTGTTTCAAGTGAAAATATACTGCTGTTGCTTTTATTTGTTTTCTTAAAATAAACCAAAGTCTCTTGAACTTGGCCAAATCCAAGTCAAGAGCACTCTCTATCGGAGGGCATTTTAGTCTTGCATCATCCCTGCATTAGGCATTTTAATTGTAGCAAGTCTCTTGAACTGTGGTCATAAGACCGAGTCAAGAGCGCTCTCTGTCGGAGAGTTGAACAAGGTTCTTTTAAATAATAAAATTTTCCACTCACACACCTCTAATTAATTTATCTTGGTTTGTCCTACACCCGTATGCTCTGCCAACCGGAAACGGTTGGGATAGTACTCAGAAAGGTGTAAGACTTGGTAATTACGATCGATAAACTTAATTAAAATTTTTACCCAAAACCTCAACCAAGGCAAAATACTGTTCTTCCCACGAGAGGTGACGCCGGATTCCCACTGTCAGACTCAGGGGCGGTTTAAACATTGGACACCAATCCTTATCGAATCTGGGTGCTTCCGACAGGTCACTTAGGGTTGCCAGTATCTTTCTTGGGTAGGGTTCTACCATCTTTTGATACCTTTGGTCTTAGCCATAATAATCAAGACAACTAAAACTTTGAAATTTACCAAGATAATTTGCACAACGATCTCACGAACAGTTACTATCAAGACTACTTTTTCAGCATCCCCCAACACTACATTTATTATTTTGACTCCGTTACCCATTGGATAGGGCACTGGTCCTTTTGTCATTTAATTTTTATCTGTGGATGCTTTCTTAATTATCTCAAGTCTTTATATGCTGTTTCGCAACGTGGATTGCATCTTATCTTGTGTTTTATTTTAAGTTGTTTGTCTCTCATTTCACAAAACTCCTAAACAACACCCATCCGCATCACAACACCTAAAAACACTATAAATATAAGAGCCTTAGTGAAACTCTCTTTTAGGGACTACCCCCCTTGGCTTCGTTAGGAGTTTGCCTAAACGGAGGAGCTGGGATTCAGGTGACAGTACCTGGCTCATTGCTTGCCCCCAAGGCCACACCTCTCTCACTTGAAGTGAAGAGACAGCTTTCGAAAGATTTCCGCTGCTAGTGTGCATATTGGCGGACAACAAGATCAATACCTAAGTTGCACGAAACGGGGAAATAGGGACGAGTTTCCGAAACGGGGATGCATAGGAAACGTGACCCTCCAAAATTTAGGAAACGGGGAAACGCGATATATATATATATATATTTATAATTATTTACAGATTAAAATTTTAGTCATAGTCATACATGTAACATCACATTTACGATTTTACTCATAATTTCATAAGTGATTCCATAATGCAAGTATTAATATCCAAAAAACAACACATTTTAGTATTTTACCCATAAACGATTCCATAATGCAAGTGGAAATAGCCAAAAAACAGCCTTCATAAATGAGGCTAAGCCGCTAATACATATATATCAAAAATCAGCCTTTATATATGAGGCTACAAGTACAAAGCTACATCAACATGAACAATGAACACATCAAAAAAACATCCGCTCAAGCCCAAAGACTAATAGTCATCATCCTCAGGCTCATCTTCATACTCATCCTGAAAAATAGAACAAGAAGCACGCCCAATAGTGGATTGTTGACCGGAAGAAGATTGGCCAACTCCACTTCTAGGTTCCTCAATATTCAGGGCAGCAAGAGAGATGTCCAAGTCAGCTGATTCTAGATCCACATCCCATTCTTTAGAAGACCCACTGGTATATTCCGGACCCCTACGAGAAGCAAGGCGAAGATTGGAGTGCACATAAACAAGATCCTCAGTCTTTTGTGAACCCAACCTGTTGCGCTTCACAGAATGAATAAAACCATAGGTTCTCCAATTCCTTTCTGCCGATGAAGAGCTTGCCACCTGTGAAAGAATACGAATGGAAAGTGTTTGCAAATGCACACCATTTGCTCCATGACAAATCCACCACCTAATCGGACTCATGGTGCTTCTCTCATCCAAAGATGATATATCTGAATAATCATCCAATCCTGCAGCAAAACTAGCAAATTCTTCCTTCACCTCCCTGTGTAGATGAGCTGGAAACATTCTCATAAGGGCCTTTTTCACTCCATTAGCCACCTCTCTATCCTGATGGGGTGCCCTCCTCTGCCCATTGCTTTGAGTAATGAGTTGTTCATCATAGAATCTTGGGTTCAAGGCATGTGCTAAAGTGTGCAATGGAGTGTTGAAACTATTCCACCTGTCAACCATGATTTTATGTACCAACTCAACAAATCCACCATCAAGATATAAAAGCCGAGGAGACTCAAGCAAAATGATTTCCATAGTCTTCTCAACCATGGTATCCATGCCATCATATACCTCTCCCAAGAAAGGTCGGTCTATGTCAGTGCTTCGAAGAAGTTCAAATGCAGGGGTTGTGAACTTGAGCAAGAAATCTATCTTGCTCCACCACTTCTCATCAAGGCACAATCTGCGCACAACAATTCCCCGCTCTGAATCTACCTGTCTCCACTCAACCCAAAGTTGACTGACTACCATAGAAACTAATGGTTGGTTAACCTCAACAAGGCGACACAACATGATGAAGTTGGAAGCATATCTTGTCTCAACAACTTTCAACAACTCAAATCTGGAGTACTCTCGAAATATGGCTTGAGATTGGTGGTGGTTGGTGATGAATTTAACTATCTCCCTTGCTTGCCCTGTGAGTTCCTTGATCCATGGAACTTTGTTGTTGATCTCTTCTAAGATCAGGTTCAGATTATGGACATTGCAAGGTGTCCAAAAAATGTGCTCAAACCTGCTCTCAACAATTAAACCTGCAGCTTTGCAAACTGGTGCATTATCCATGATAACTTGCACCACCTTATTAGGCCCTATTTGCTCAATAGCTTTTATTAAAACATTAGCAATGAATTGGGCATCTTTCACCTCCCCTGAACAGTCTTCAGCCCTTAGAAACATTGCTCCTTTTAATGAAGTGGCAATGATGTTTATCAGTGGCCTACGCCTGGTATCTGTCCATCCATCTGAGACTACTGTAACCCCAGAGCTACCCCATGAAGCACGAATCGGTGCTAAGATATCCTCCACAAGCTCCTTCTCCTTTTTTAGGAGATCAGTTCAGACTTTTTCATAGTTTGGCCCCTTGTACCCTGCAGGAGCTGTGTTAATTGCTGGCACAAGATCATGCCAGTAAGGAGACCGAACCACATTGAAAGGTATCCCACAAGCATAGAGGGCCCTAACCACCCTTGTGTCAGCTTCTTCTCTCCCTTGAACATTCACCAATTTGGCTATTCTACTCTCTTGGATTGAAGGAATCCCTTTGGAATTTTTTGATGGTTGTACTTCTTGCTGTTGAGCTGCTTTCCTCTTCCTTGCTTCAAGCACAATCTTTGGCTCGGTGTTTGGAGGCTGAATGGAAGCATTTGCAAGCTGGTCATGTCTTCTTTTAACCCTGTCAACCTCATCTTGCTCAACTTCATACTTCCTCCTCTCAATTGGGTCACTTGTTTTTGGGCAACCTTCAACACCCTTTCCTGCTTCATGCAAGAAATGTGACCTGACTCTTGGGTAGGAGCCCTTATACTGAGATTTGCAGAGTGTACATTGCCACTCCGATGAGCCACCACCTCCGCATCTTGCAATCTTTTGAACATGATCCCAAAGAGGATAGTATTCAACCCTCTTGTTGACCTTAGGGGCTGAACCAGTAGCTTTGGCTGGAAGCCATTGCTGCTGCAAAAAAAATTAAAAAACAAATTAGCAATAAAAAAATGGATCTGTGAAGCATATTCCATGAAAAAAAATAAAAAAAATTTATTTTAAATACAGCATGCTTCTCACCACCAAAACCGAGTTGTTGCTGCTCCAAAAAACGAAGAAACACTGCTATGACGCTGTCTTTGCTCCAATCTGGAATAAATGCTGTCACTGCTGCTATGCTCGTCAAATCTGGAAAATTTGAAATTCTGTTGTGACCTGTGCTGCTACAATTTGCTGTGACAGTGTGACGCTGCTCCAATTCACTGGGACCAATTGCTGCTCCAATCGCTCATACCACTTCGTTGGGACCAATTACTGCTCCAATCGTTCACTCACTCTCACGTTGACACTCACAGTCTCACACTTACCCTAACACTCACGCTCACACTCACACGGAGGCTCGAGTTCACCTACGGTCGTTGCAGAAAGCTCACACTCGGGTTCACTCACTCTCACGCTAACACTCACAGTCTCACACTTACCCTAACACTCACGCTTACACTCACACGGAGGCTCGGGTTCACCCACAGTCGCTGCAGAAAGCTCACTCACAGTCATGATGAGGCCGCCGACAACTAGATGATCACTGAGTATATTTCGTGTGATAGAGGGATGCGTATTTATAAGGTTTGGAGGACAGGAAGCTTCCCGAATTAGCAAAACCCCTAACCGGATCTCATACATTCATTAAAAAATCGAAATTTTAGCTTAACCTAGCGTTGACGGGTTGACCAAACTGGAAACGTGGCAAAATTTTAAAAACCGAGTTGGAAACGGGTTTCCGATTGTGAAATGGGTTTCCCAATTTTTGAAACGCGTTTCACGCACTTCCGTACGCGTTTCAAAGTTTCTGTACGGAAATGGGCAGGGGACGGGGGGGTAGCCCGTTTCCTACAACTTAGATCAAGACTAATCAAGATCAAGGGGGAGACCCTAGCCAATCAATGAAGACTAGCTAACCCAAAGGTTCCTAGGGAAATGTGTAAAGTAACTCAAGGAGACCAATGGTGAGTTAGATTAAGTGGACCCAAGGGTTCAAGTGTGGTTGAAGAGGCTTAAGGGGTGACAAATGTTTCAACCAGTCAATGACTAGGGTCACTTATGAGGCTCAATTGGATAGATCTAGTACTATGAAATTACACAAGTGGGGCCTACTCCTTAAAAAGTGGAAAATGGTTTAAATGGGGCCCACAAGGTCAAGTTAGGGGTAAAATGCTACCAAGGGGTATGCAATGATGTAGATCTATGGATCTAAGATGAAAGAGGCAATACCCACATATGGGATCTAGCAAAATACCACTAACCCAAGGAGTGCGATTTACCCAAGGGAGACTAGTGCCGTTATTTGAGGGGGCAAATGGAGTCCAAATTCCACCAAATTGTAGATCGGGTTAGTTAAGGCAATTAACAAGGTGGGTTTAAAATATCAAGTCCAAATGCTTGCTAGATCTCCATAGATCTGAGATTGAAAATGCATCACCAAGTGACCCAAGTGGGGCTCAACCCTCAAAATGAGGAATGGGGCCCACAATGTGAAAATCAACAAGGTGACGCACTAGGGGTAGGTTATCAAGGTTGATCTGTCGAAATCAAGTGGGATCTCACCTATCCACGTACTAGAACCTAGCAAACTAGCCTTCCTCAAGGAGTGCGACCTCCCTTGGAGACGCTAATGTGCGTTCGGAAATGGGTCAAATGGAGGCCAATCAACACCAAACTATAGATCCAAATTGCCGTGGATGCTATAGAGGTGGGTTTTAAAAATTATCCCCAAATCCAAGCTAGATCCAAGTAGATCTAAAAAAAAAAAAAATGGGGGTTTTGATTTTAATTGTTTATGTGACCAATAGGATGGAGAACAAGTGAAATGGATACGTACCTTGTAGATCTTACCTCAAAAGCTTGCGCCCTCTTAGCATGTGGATGATTCTTGCCCTTAGTTACAATTCCAAGCTCGATCCAAGTGTCTTCAACCCAAATCGTCCAAGCCCTAGGAGGAGAGATGTCCCATGCAATCTAAAAATCAAACTACAAAATGTTAGATTTGATCCACAAATCAATGAGATCTAAGCATGTCATGTCAAAGAAACAATCAATGGACAAAGCACAATTGAAAAACTCCCTCAAGATGAAGACGTCTTGCCCATGGCGGATGTGAGTAACCCCTACAATCTTCCCATCAAGCAAGTCGCACTTTAGCTCCAAAGCAATTCGGCCTCCCTTTGTAGAAGTTGATTTCATCTGTTACAAGCAAGGATGTCTAAAAGAAGAGATGCATGATCATATACAAGAGAAACCCAATCAAAGCCAAGAAGTAGATCTCCAAAATAGTATTTTTATTCCAAGTTTACTAGAGCCCTGTTGTTCGCCGAGATGCACACCAGCAGTAGAAATCTTTCTGAAAGTTGTTTCCTCACTACAAGTGGGAAATGTGTGGCCTTGGGGGCAAGCAATGAGCCAGGTACTGTCACCTGAATCCCAACTCCTCCGTTTACTCTAACTCCTAACGAAGCCAAGGGGGTTGCCCCTAACCAAGAGTTTTCTATGGCTCCGAGTTTTAAATGTCTTTAGGTGTTGGGTGATGCGGATGGGTGTTTTTTAGGATTTTTTTGAATGATCACAAATTTATAATGATGAAATAAAATAACCATAAGATAATTGCAAGATTACGAGATTGAAAATACAACCACTTGATAATTTAAAGCAAGACAACCATATGATACTGAAAGATAAGACAGATAACAAATAATCAGTGAAAAGGACCAGTGCCTTATGGAGTCAAAACTGAAGTGCTTGGGTTGCTTGATACAAGAGTTCAGAAAATGGTACTGTTTGTGAGATCTGTTGTGCAAATGTTCTTGGTTTGTTTTATTATAAATTTTGAGTAATCTTGTTTTAGGTGAAGGGTATTTCCAACCTGAACACGATGTCCTGGAAATCTAACCGGAAGTACTCTAGGTGGCCCCGTTCAAGGACATGACGGACCGGCTTGGATCATAGCGAGGCGTTCGATAACTAACCAGCCACTGTGTCACAAGGTGGATGAAGTCACAAGGTTGTTTAAAAAGTTGGATCAAGAGGCTTAAAAGATGAAGTTTTGATCCAATGTGATAATACAAGTGACTTATAAGTAAATTAAAAGATCCAGGATCAAGGCACTAGCAAATGATGAAAATTTCTTCTGCTTTGGAAAACATGTCCAAGGTAGAAGGGTTAAGATTAGGATTGGGGCTATCTAGTACCTTTAGTTAGACTTGATTGAGGGGTATGACAGTATCAAAACACACAAATCACAGAACCAACGTCAAACAACTCAAAAACAGGCCAAATCAGGAAGTACGCATGGTTAAAAAGATCAGTGCCTAGGGAAATGGGCCACAAGGAGTCCCTCAAGGGTGACACCCTTGAGAACCTACCTTGGGTTCGGCTTAAGGTGGAAAACTTAGAAATATTTCAAGTTGTTTGATCTAGGGAATTTTTCTAAGGAAAAGTAGCTTAGGGTTTGAACAAAAAATAAAATGGCCAATGGATTGGAACCCAAAGTAACTGAATTAAGATAGATCTTACCCGGATAATCTTGCGGATGCCTTGATATTGATGATCTATGCCTTCCCGATCAATTTGAGGTGATTTGAGTGAGTGTCCAAGTGAAATCGATTTTCCCAGAGAACCAAGTGTGCCCTCCTCTCCTGCACAACAAACTACCTAAGTTAGTTTTGATGCATCAAGAGAAAATGACTGTAAAAGCAAAAGACATATCAAATGGAAATCAAAGATCACAATGATACTATTGAAAACCTTCTGATATTAGCTGCTTTAAGGAGCCCCTTGCAAAAACGTCCCAAGTGAAATCACCCTCCTGCAGATAAACACTGTTTCCACAATATATTTGGATTCACCACAAAATCTCAAATGCTAGGATATAATAGACTTTCCAATCAACATCTAAGAACATCCAATCAAAGAAGATCCAAGAATCTCTGCAAATATTTCTTTTATTATCAAATTCCAAGAGCCATAGGTCCCTTTACAATGAGGGGGGTCTATCATATAAATAGCAATGGGAGAGACCAAAACCCTAACCACCTTTTTAGTTTTTAATGAGTGGTTGAGATCAAAAGATACATAAATGATAACCAATGGCTAAGATGAGCCCAAATATAAAGTACATGGATCAACTCATCAACTCAACAATAGAGAGGGCGCACTAGCTAAGTCGCCCTAGGGGTGACGTCCCACATAAAAGTGACTAGGAAACATAACATAAGCTCATGGTGTGTCTAGGAGGTGAAATATTCCTTCTCTAGTGTGTCCCCATGGAACAATAACATAAAATAATATCATCAAGGTACAATACTGTGACCACATGGCCAAATCGTGTCCCCTCAAAGACACAATAAAATCATAAAATATAAGCCTGAAGAGTGTGTGGGCCCCAACGAATGTTGAAACCTGCTCTGGAAGGTGTGGGAAGCATCACACACATCATATAAACCAACCTCATTTCGTTTCCTTGCCTCAGTTGCCCAAATCCAATTCCTCTATAGCCATTTTACCATTTTTTATTCCTCTGTAAATCACCTGTAAAAGATAAAAATGCCTGTATCTCATTGCTTGGTCACCCGAAGCCAAATCTGACTGCACCAAAATGTTTGGGAGTATGGAAATATGATAAAACAAAGTAGTTGGACCCCATACTCCCTCTGTAGCGCCCTAGGTGAACAAAATAAAAAGTCAAACTGCTCTGCTAGGGCATTTTTAATGGCAAATCTGCACTAAAGTGATAAACTAAAAAATATCTCAACTGAAAATGCCCTAAATTGCAAACCGAGAATCCCAATGGACTTAGAAGGTCCAAATACACTAGAGATGAATACTCATACACCATGTGGGTAACTGTATAATCATCTATAATCATAAGCATGCCTGGACAGATAAAATATAATAATTTGTAAATGATCAAAATCAGAAAAATATCACAAATCACCATCTGAAACCTGTAACTGTTGCATGGAACCACTTGGTGGGAAATGAAAGACCATATATCATCAATCTCTAACATCACTGGTCTAACTCATTTCATGTCCTGCGGTTGACTTGGTCATACCGGGTTTGACCAGGTTAAACTGACCAAAATATGACCAAGGATAAAACATCAAAATGCTGCAAGTGTAATTGGATAAGACATGCTTTGTTAATCATTCAAATATCAAGACTCTAAACATAAAGTAGCATTTCACTGGCGGTTTAAACAAGATAAATATTCAATGTAAACTTTATAAATAATAATAGCTCAGAACAGAACCTCAAGGATATACTCACTTCATGGCTGTGATCAATTTGCTAGTAATGGGTGAAGGTGGACAAATACAAGGCTAGGCTAAGGGATGACTGTACTAACTCATCACTGTGATACTTTGGATGTAGGTTGTTGATGTATATGTAACTTCGGAATTTATTTCATATATGTATATTGTACTCCTATAGAGATGGTAGTATTCCTCTATACAGAAGTGTTTGTATTCCTATAGAGATGTTATTATTCCTCTATACGGAAGTGTCGTCATTTATATTGTAAGTGTTGTAACTTATACTTGATGGGTTATTAGACCACCTTGTTGGGGTCGGCCTTGTATAAGTCATGTGGGTCGAAGGGTTATTAGACCACCCTATTGGGTGTCGGCCATGTGGGTCAAATGGTTATTAGACCACCCTATTGGGTGTCGGCCCAGTCAGCATTATGTTATGTGGTTAAGTTAAGGCCGACCTAGTAAAGATCATTAGGCAAGTCAAGTCAAGTATAAATGGAGTGCAGGAGGCACTCTATTTGATCATTCTATTATCTTTCACACTCTCGGGAGAGTGGCGCACGTGTGGAGGAGGAGAAGCTGCTGCTAGGAGATGTCTATCTCTTATGCTTGGGTTGTATCATTGCTCTATCTATCTCTGAGGAAGTTATTGGGGTTTTTCACCTTTATGGTTTTCCCCAAGTAAACTCTGTGTCTCTTGTGTGCTTGCACTATTGTGTCCATGATTGATATGCTATAGATATGTTGTACATGTTGTTCTCTCAGTTAAGATCCTATATCAGATTGAAGTAAATTCTGAAAAATTAACATGGTATCAGAGCTAGCCTGAAAGAAGGCATGGTATGGCATGTATGACACTTATTGCAATTGTGAAGCTAGGTCTTGATATAGCAAAAACTAGTCATCGTAGAACTTTCGCTATAAATATATTTCGGCGAGGTTTCAGGGTCTGAAAATCGTGTAGGGCGAAGCTAAGATCTCCATGTACCTTGTGTTCAAAGGACAACCTCTAATTTGTTGTACTTTGTGATTTATGATCTATACAATATAGGGTTTCTGCCTCTTCTAGATCTCAGTCATAAACAGGTGACCTTGGCAAAAAAGTCATAACTTGGGCTAGGAAGCTCCAAATGAAATTTTGTAAAACGTGACAGGTAGTGCACGGACTGTAATTTCTCAGGTAACGTTTTTAGAGGTCGAAACTAAACCAGTGACACGTGGCATGCCGTACAAGTTCGCTCTCCTGTTTTATCCCATAAACAGGTCACGTTGCGACACTTGGCATAACTCTCTCTCAGAGAATCCATTTGAGGTCAGATCTGTGGGGTTGGAAAGATAACAGGTCGGGCTATCATAGGAAAATTTTTCAGACCCTGTGGATCGAAAAGTTAGGAGTTACACCAGAAACAATCAGGTACATATTTCTGTCAAAACAATTATTTTTGAAGCACCTTCATTCATGGCTTTCGGAATTTAGGGTTTCGGAGAAAGTTGGAATTTTTGTAAGCGAAGACTATGGCTGAATGCTACTTATCAAAATCGAAATTTAGAGACCAAGATTAGAATTTTTGGTTGGGCAGAAGGCCGGGCTTGATCAGACCCTAGTTCTGGACTTTCATCGGAAAAGTAGAAAATTAGGGCTTCTGCAAAAATGGAAATTTTTGAAATCTGTGACTACGACTAGAAGCTCCTCAGAAAAATAGAAGCTTAGAGCTTTGGATCGAACCTTTTGATTGGGCAGAAGGGTGGGATTTATCAAGTTTGGGGTCATGTCCAGTGAATCCGGAAGTTTCAAAGGCAAATTTGAGGGGTGAAACTTTGCAGTTTTAAAATTCTGAATATATCGGCTTGATCAACTCATCAAGGCGCATCTTTCTATCCATTCAAAAGTTTGAAATTCAAAGTTTGAATTTTGAGGGTTTCTCTGACAAACCCTAATCCAGCTCCAGATCCAGTTCCTGCAAATCAAGTGCATTAGGTTAATCCTAGAAAAGAATGGATTGGTCACCTGCATAAGTGAAGAAGTTCCTGTTTCAGAGGGAGATGAGGCTGAGGCCTTATATAAGAAGATTACAAGCAATCTCGACAGGTATGACTCATACAGGTATGTTTCGAATTCTGTTCATAATTAAGTTTATGATATGTTTGTTTTCATATTATTACAGTTAGTACAATCTTGGTTAATTTTAGACTTGTCGTATCACCTTAATAAAATTATGAATGCATGATAGAAGATATTCATTGATTAGGGTTTTTGATACTTATGATTATACTAATGCATTATGGTGTTGTATGAGGTTTATGTTGTCTGCTAACATGAAAGGTACACCAAGAAAGACAAATCATGTTCTAGTATAAGAACATATGATCATGATGACATGAGGACAAAGATTCATCCATTGTCATGAATCACTTAGAAGATCTATTTGCAAGGTATGTATAACTTGGTTCTATAATGGTTAACCTATGAGATATGCAAGTTACTAGCACAAGTCATTGAAGAGAATAAGAAGACATCATGTGGGTATGTTAGACATAACTAGCTAACATACCAATCCAGGTATGTTTTTCCTATATCAAGTTAGAATCCTACCTTGTGTTAGGATTCCTTATATAAGTATACTTGGTATGATTGGTTAAGTTTATTCATAAAGTTAGAAATGTAAGTAATCAAAGGTTTATGCATTTTATGTCTCTTATCTTGATTGATGATTTAACTAACCAGAAGAGTCCTATGATCAAATAAGAATATGGATGAGTAAAAGAAGACTTCCCTAAAACCTTGAATACTAATGTTTATTATCTGTGTTTGAAATGATCATGACTATACATGTTTAAGATTATTGTGTTTTGATAGTATTAAGATTATACTAATGAATGTGTGAAACCTTGAGGATAACACAATGATGATACTAATAAGCATGCATAGTGATGGATATAAGTTCAAGGACAGGTAATCCAGGAAGCAAAGATCAAGAGGGAGCACACTCCAGTTGTTCCTGCAAGGAAGCAAAGATCAAGAGGGACTCCAGTTGTTTCCTGCAAGGAAGCAAAGATCAAGAAGGAGCACACTTCAGTAGTTTCTACAAGGATGCAGATATTCAGAGGGAGTTGACCACTTCTCACAATCCACATCAGAATGGAGTTGCAGAAAAGAAGCAAAGACTAAGAGGGAGTCAACCCAACAAACAAACAAAGATAAGTATTTGAATTATCATTCCTTGCATGTTTTATTTTTTAAATAATACTGTTCAATAATGTATATACTCATGTTCCTAGAATCAAGTTATGTATTATGCATAGTTGCATTGATGAACAATATACTACTAATATACATGGGTAAGTGGCCTATGGCACTGTACAACATTCCATTGCTACTTATCTAGAATGAAACCTCTTTGCTGACATGTTGGGAGTTGTGCACACTCTTAACAATGTTCTGGTAGAGATTGGAAGGCATCTAAAAAGTTACGGGAGATGGATAAATGGTGTATTGAAGCATTGGCTAAGATAATTGCATGACTGTATGACATATTTCTTTATGTGTAAGAATTTGTTCTGAAAACTATGAGATGTTTTATAATCATGCAATTTAACTTGTTGTGTAGGAAAGATCGTATACCATCACCTACAAAAGAAGGACTACAACATTTGTTCAACAACAGAGTTTTCTATTGAAAATATTGAAGATATTGAAGTTCCCAGGATCTGGGGAGAATGCCATGATCGAGGAGTACCAGTCGATCATGAAGATGTTTGGGATGTAGTCCCAAGACCTGAAGGGGAGTCTGTAGTGACTTCCAAGAGGATTTACAAGATCAAGCATGCTGCAGGTGGTAGCATAGAGACTTTTGCTCCTGTAGCCAGATACACTTCCATTAGATCCGTACTTGCTCTGGCTGCAGTGATGAAATGGAAGATACACCAGATGGATTTCAAGACAGCTTTCTTGAATGGTGTAGTTGAAGAAGAAGTGTATTGTGGAGCAGCCACTTAGTTCTGAGACACATGACAGCGAGTCATATACATGCAGAACTTGGTATGGTAGGATAGACAACTCTCTATCCAGTTTGGGCTTTACCAAGAGTAAAGCGGATTCCAACCTTTACTACAAGGTTGAGGAAGGAAATGCAGTGATACTACTTTTGTATATGGATGACCTGTTTATTACAGGTGAAGATAGATTGATTGCCGACACGCAGCGGAAGCTTGCTGCCGTGTTCGAGATGAAGAACTTGTAGATGATGCACTATTTTTTAGGTATGGAGGTGTGGCAGAGTGCAGATGGAATCTTCCTTGGACAAGGGAAGTATGCAATAGAGATCCTGAAGAGGTTCAGGATGATGGACTGCAAGGCCATGGCCACACCTATGGCATCAAACCTGAAGATTCTGTGTGATGCTTCATCTGAGCCGGTTGATATCACTATGTATCGTTAGATGATTGGGTCCTTGATGTACCTGACAAACACGAGACCAGATATTTGCTTTGCGGTGAACACATTGAGCCAGTTCCTGACGAATCCGAGGAGTGTTCACCTAGTTGCAGTAAAGCATATTCTGAGGTACCTGTAGGGTATAGTTGATTATGGGCTCAAGTATGATGCGAATCAAAAGTTTAACCTGCAGGGTTATGTTGATTCGGATTGGGCAGGCAGTGCCATTGATCGGAAGAGCACTTCGGGGTGCTGCTTCAGTATGTGATTAGGTGTGATCTCTTGGTTTAGCAGGAAGCAGTCCTGTATGGCACTGAGTACAGCTGAAGTAGAGTATGTCATAGCTTGTTCAGCTAGTTGTGGGGTAGTATGGCTTAGGAAGCTACTGTTTGATTTGTTTGATCTCCAGTTGAGTGCTACTTGTATATATTGCGACAACTAGAGTTGTGTGAAGTTGTCAGAGAAGCTAGTGTTCCATGACAAGTCGAAGCACATTGAGATCAAGTTCCACTATATCAGGGATATGGTGTAGAGAGGAGCAGTGAAGCTCCTGTATGTTGCGACAGACGAGTAGAGAGCCGATGTGTTGACCAAGCCGCTTTCCAGAGTGAAGTTTGAATACTTCAGAGGGAGACTTGGTGTACTTTAGATCGAGATGCCTTCCAGAGGGAAGTGATGAGTCCGGAGACACAGATGCACATCGAGCCATTCTTACAAGGTGGTAGGTTGGTCCTCCCATGATAAGATGTAAGGGTTGAGCCATTCTCACATAGTGGTAGGTTGGTCCTCCTATGGTGAGATATAAGGGCTGAGCCATTCTCACATAGTGGTAGGTTGGTCCTCCTATGGTGAGATGTAAGGGCTGGGCCATTCTCACATGGTGGTAGGTTGGTCCTGTTATCACACAACTTGTAGTTGCCCCTAGTGGTATCCCATTCGGGACGGTAGAGGAGACAGGCAACTAAAGAGGTGACCCAAGAGATGCCCCGATTCCCAATGCAAGGTGGGAGTCACGTCAACCGAGGCACTCTTCACTTTAGGTCAGGGTGTAACAAGACCTAGGGGGAGACCCTATAACCAATCACCGTTGATTGGACCCAAACAAAGGTTTCTAAGGGTAAGTAAATGAAGAGTTACGGAAACCAATGCAAGGCTAAGTGGACCTAGAAGTTGAGGTATGGTTGAAGGTGGTTTGAAAAACTGTTAGTGTTCAACCTATGTATGATTTAGGCCACATAATGGTATTATGACAAGGTGTAGTACCATATGTTTACACAAGTGGGTCCTATTTTCTTGGGATGTGTGAAATGGCTTTAAGTGGCCCACAAGGTGAAGCTAAGGTGTGAAATTGGTACTAGAGGTTAGGTAATGATTAGATCTATGGATCTAAGTTGTTTTTAGGAGTACCCATGTACTAGATCTAGGGTTTGACACAATTCCCAAGGAGTGTGACTTGCTTTGAGGAGGACTAGTGCCTTGTTAAATGGGCTAATGGGGTCAAAAAGGTATGTCAAAGTGTAGATCGGGACACCTAGGAGCCAAGTCAAGTGGGCTAAATGAGATTGAATGGTTGGATCTTGCTAGATCTAGGTTTTCATGAAATGACCCTAAGTGGACCACAATCCCTTGAAACAAGGAATGCTACCCCCAAGGCAGATCGTCACAAAATGATACTTTAGACCTAGGTTTCAAGGTATGGCCAATCCAAATCTACAGAAATCTCAAACACCCACTTCCTCAAAGTGGACAAACTCACCTTCCCCAGGTAGTGCGACTTTGCTCAAGGAGGGCTAAAAGAGGGGTTAGGTGGACCAAATCAAGTCCAATGGCTACCAAACTATAGATCCAAGTGGCTTATGCCCCGATCTATGTGAATCCCAAAAATCAAGTCAATCCAAGGGTTAGATCTTAGTAGATCTGAGTTTTGAGGTGCCAAGAAATTCAAAAAGGGGTTTTAACCCCTTAAAACATGGAATGATGTCCACAAGGTAGAATTCACCAAAGTAAGAATCTGGAGGTAGGTTATCAAGTGTGTAGATTACCAATCAAGTGGGATCTCACCTACCCATGTGCTAGATCTAACCAAACAAGCCTCTCTCTAGGAAGTGCGATTTGGGTTCAAGAGGGCTTTTTGCCTTGAAAAGTGTGTCAATTTTAAGCCAATCACCACCAAACTATAGATCCAACTAGGGGTGGATGATATAGAGGTGGGTTTTCAATATCTCTTCAAAAGCAAGGCTAGATCTAAGTAGATCTAAGAAAAACTTAAAACAAGGGTTTTAATCAATTAGAGTTTTTATGATCTAGAAATTATGGATGATTCAAGGAAGAAGATCATACCTCTTGGAGCATACCTGGATGAAGAGATGAATGCTAGTTGAGACGAGGATTACTTTGCCAAAGATCAAATGGAGAATTCTTGAAGCCCTCTTGCCAAATCGATTTTCCCAAGCCACATGTGATTCCCTCTAACCTGTCAAAACCAAGGAGCAAAGCATCAATTAGTTTAACATGTTGAAGGTAGATACAAGCAAGAGAGATATAAACAAAGAATAGTTGACACAAAGGCAAAACTACTCCCTGTCAAACCAAAACGTCTTCCTCCAAGCTTGAAGGGCAAGCCTCCCCACCAATTCGCACTTGTCCAAAAACGTCCTCTTAACCTGTAAATAAGATATGGCAAATATGCAAGATAGCTACAATAGATCCTCCAGTGCAATGGACAAAAGCATTTACAATCGAAACAACCAACATCCACTCCAATCCAAGCATGTACTCCAAAAGATAGAAATTTTATTCCAAGAGCCAAGAACCAAAAATCTCTAGATCCTTTTACAATGAGAGGCTCCCTCCTTAAATAGGATGGGGAGAGAGTACAATCCTAACCACTTTTTACATGAGTGGCTAAGATTAAAAGATCAAAAGATCTAATCAACGGTTAACAATAAATCATAACAATATATCACATGGATCACCCAATATAATGATAGTGCCCCCACTAAATGGTACAAAAGGAGGGTGACGTCATCCACTAGAGGGGTAAAAGTACAATGATCCACCTCATGATGACTAGGACATGTCAAAATAAGCACATGGTGGGGCTAAGAGGCATCAATCCTTACTAGCTCATCCCCAAGGCACAATAAAATAATAATATATGTCCAAGATAATATAAATGATCAAATCTGTCCTCAAAATATGTGACAGACAAGCAGTAAAAGACCTCTTGTGATCAATGTGGGCATACCCACATGGTGAAAACTGGCTGGAAGATAGTGAGATCACCCTGGAAGACCTCTGTGAAAACCAAATGCCAAAACCTTGCCTCAATTGCCCAAATCGAATTCCTCAGTGACCACTTTATCCCATTTTTTAACTGCCTCGGTAATTGTGAAAGTGCCAAAATTGCCTCCCAGGGCATCTGCGCTGTCCATTTGAGCCCACCAAGCTCTCCAGAAGGGGGGGTAAATGGTAAAAACAAGTGGCTGGACCACCCCCTCCTCATATAGCGCCCTAGGTGAACTGGCCTCTCATGGCCCCTGCTGCTCAGGCTGGGAAATCAGCCCCAAATCTGGTCAACAAGTGTAAAACTGCATCAATCACTGTCAGAAGTGCCCGGAACTGAAAGATAAGTGTCTCTTTGGATCCAGAAGACCCAAACCCACTAGGAATGTGTACTCATACACCATGGGTTGCCCTAATGGGCCAGCTGTAGGGTCCACCATATATGGACAATGCATAATCTGCTAATCTGAAGTAATAAATAAAACTGTTGAACTGCATCAATCATCATCTGCATCATATGTCCATCATATGATCTCATCATCAAGTATGTGGGACCATGAATCATCATCAATAAGCATATATATATGGCCCACATCATCACGGATCCCATGAATATACAACCAAGGATAAATCACATCAGTAGACTAAGACATGCTTCTCTAATCATTCTCACAGCCAAGCTCAAAGTATAACATCCATTCAGTGGCATTAATCAAGTTAGCATATTCCTTTGTTGTATAAAATTACTTGCACAATAGTTCAAATGACAAACTCACCCATTGGACATGGTCAAACTGCTAGTGAAGGATGAAGGCTAGGAACCAGGTTGGGCCAAGGGTTTGACTTGTCTAACTTAACTCAAAAATACTTTGGACTGGGAGAAGGGGAAAGCTACAAACTCTGTGCTGGACAACCGAGCCAATGCCAAACATCGGGACAACCGACCAGAATGATTTAGGCCTACAATCCAACTCACCAATGGCAAGTTTTGTCACCAACTTAGAGCCGAGACACTGAATATACAGGGATGCGGTCCAAACACAGAGGTAGAAAAATGGGGAAGTCCTCAGTATCAGAAAGTCAAATGAGATAAGTCAAAGGATAAAGTCAAAATAGGAAGGTCATGTATGGATGGAGTCAAGTGAATATGGAGCCTACACTAGTAGACATCTGGTATCAAGAAAGACCATATCTATGTAAGGTGAAAACCAGTGGGTTTTGTTAAATGACCTAAATGTGCAAGCAATTGTCCATTTTATGATTTATAGTTCATTTTAAACAGTTTGCCACATCAGGAATAATATACCAAGCAGATGCTGTAAACATGACTAAATCAACAAGATAATAATCCACAGTCAGTGATAACATATCCATAGATCATACAACATCATCATAATAATCATCATGTACCATCTGAAACACTGCTGAAATACATCTCTAAGCACTGAACTGAAACTGTATGGGATAAAGGGTCACATCGGTCATCAAATCTGAACTCTCAAGGCTCAGCCTTGACACAAGGTCTAACATAAATCTGAATAATATACTGCTCTGATCATGAGTGATCCAAAATATATAGCCATGCTCTGGAACAATGGAAGCTCTGGAATGTGCAGATATCTGCTGAACAAGGATAGTAGCCCTGCTACTATAGTGTGATAACAGGTCCTCCCATGGTGAGTTGTAAGGGTTGATGGGCTTTTTTGACATGATAGTAGGTTGGTCCTCCCATGGTCGTTGATGTAATTGCCGAGCTCTTCTGACATGGTAGTAGGTTGGTCCTCCCATGGTCGTTGATGTAATTGCTGTGCCATTTCGACATGGTGGTAGGTTGGTCCTCCCATGGTCGTTGATGTAAGTGCTGTGAGCCTTTCACAGATGGTAGTAGGTTGGTCCTCCCATGCTGGTGAGTGTAAGTGCTGTGTGTGTGTGCATCTGGGTTGTGCTCCGTGGACTATGTGGTGATCTGAAGACATTGATGTGACAGTTTGGTACACAGGTTTTGCAGAGGCATATGATCAGTCCTGAGATGCTCTTGCAGGTTTTGCAGTGGCAGTGTAATTAGTCCTGAGAGATCTTGCAGGTTTTGCAGAGGCAGTGTAATCAGTCCCGAGGTGTACCTACTTGTTGGCTTGCTCGCAGAGATAATGATGATGTACATCAGGTTGATGTATGGTGAGTATCAAGTTGATACTCTGTGGTCGTGGACAGGTTGTGCAGTGGCATCCTGGGAGATTCAATAGGTTGGGCTGTGTGCTCGTAAAAGGCCTGGAATGCTCTTGCGAGGTTTTGCAGACGCACATAATAAGCCCTGAGGATTCCACAGTATGGCCAGTGATGATGAAGACCTACAGGTGGTGGGCCTACATCCAATATGAAAAAGGACTGGCTCTGTAGAACTTTCTATGACGATTATATTTAGAGATTGATTGAGATAGCAGCAACAGTTACGATGACGATTATCCAGTGACGATGATCCAGAGAAGAAGAAATGTGCTAGAAGACCTGTGTCGAGAAATACCTTCGTAGTTAAGAGGGAGTGTTGATGTATATGTAACTTTGGAATGTATTTCATATATGTATATTGTACTCCTATAGAGATGTTATTATTCCTCTATACGAAAGTGTCGTCATTTATATTGTAAGTGTTGTAACTTATACTTGATGGGTTATTAGACCACCTTGTTGGGGTCGGCCTTGTATAAGTCATGTGGGTCGAAGGGTTATTAGACCACCCTATTGGGTGTCGGCCATGTGGGTCAAATGGTTATTAGACCACCCTATTGGGTGTCGACCTAGTCAGCATTATGTTATGTGGTTAAGTTAAGGCCGACCTAGTAAAGGTCATTAGGCAAGTCAAGTCAAGTATAAATAGAGTGCGGGAGGCACTCTATTTGATCATTCTATTCTCTCTCACACTCCGAGAGAGTGGCGCACTTGTGGAGGAGGAGAAGCTGCTGCTAGGAGATGTCTATCTCTTATGCTTGGGTTGTATCATTGCTCTATCTATCTCTGAGGAAGTTATTGGGGTTTTTCACCTTTATGGTTTTTCCCAAGTAAACTCTGTGTTTCTTGTGTGCTTGCATTAGTGTGTCCATGATTGATATGCTGTAGATATGTTGTACATGTTGTTCTCTCAGTTAAGATCCTATATCAGATTGAAGTAAATTCTGAAAAATTAACATAGGAAAGCGGACACACACTTAAGCATATGTTGGATAAAGATAACACAGGGGATGGCAGTGTCTCACAAATGGGATAAGCTGTTTGGGAAGTGTTTATTCAACCTTGGCAGATGTCTACAACTCACATCCAAGCTGACTTAGCTCCGTGAGGATCTTTTCTAGAGCCGCCATGATTAGGTGCCCGATAAACCGTAACTCGAGACTCTAGGGGACACTCAGAATTAGTTGTCCCTTACTCCATCTCACATCACAACCCATGGGCTCCGTGAAGAATTAATCATTACATTCTGTTATCCACTAAATTGCACTTAGTGGATTCCGAGTGAGCTGTTGAAGTTGTGAACATGTTCAGTGTTCCGAGATCCATTAGGCCAAAAAAATTTGGCCCTTTGTAAATTTTGCATGTCTAGACCCCTGCGGGGGAATTGTAATAAGTTGGTCTAGCATGAGTTCTTTTTTAAGAAGCTTGGTCTACCTTAGGTTTGCTATCACAGGGATACTCTAGAGTGTTTTTTCCTTGGGAATTATGCACTACCCATCAGTGGTGTATAATCCCTGAGTTTTTCACTCACACCTCCAAAGCTGGAGTATTCATATGATGGTCGAACTTAGGGAGATTATTAAAGCTTGTATGTATATATTTTTTAAACATGCTAGCCATCAATAATGAGTCATATGGACATGCACTAGGGCCCCTAGGATTTTTGAGCCATTCTGAGAAAAATGTTTTTTCTCAGTTTAAGAGATTTTTTAATAATTTAATTAAAAAAATCAAAAAGTGAGGTTAGGAGGTGAAATTTGGCATGGGGGTGCTCGTTTTCTAACCTAGAGCACCCATAAAATCCCTAAACCCACTTTTCCTAAGTTTTGAGTGAATAGTATTCACTTACATAAATTTCTCTCCAAAATATTAAAAAAGAATTATTTAATTCAAGAATAATGAAATTGGAGAAAATCCAAACTCCTATTTCAGTGGATTTTGGTTGGGTGAGTTGGCCCAGTTGACATGGCAAAGACATTTAATGAAGATTCCAATCAACATTGGAGCCCATTGAGCATTTATTTGAGAGCCATGAGGTGTCCCTCCTTGGGATTTGCGCCTTCCCTCATGAGGGAGACGTTTTCTTGAGGTGGCACTTTGTGGATAGTTGACGGAGATCCCAATGAAGGGAAGGGAGGTGCCTACCCTAGGTGGCAGCCATCCCATGGGTTGGAGATCACCTACCACATCATCAAGGAGATTTGGATCTCCACTTGTCATTCCCCATACCCTAACTCTCTCTCCTCATGAATTCGATTTCTCTCTTGGAGAGGTTATTTAAGCAAGGCAATACTCCATTGATTTTGATGGATGCATTGAACCTCTGCTACTTTGTATATTGCTATTATTGAATAAGATATTGAAAGACTTTGGAGGTCCATCAGGTGCATTTTTGTTGGAGTTCTACATGAGGTGATATTGTGGCTTTATATTTGTCATTTCATGCTTTCATCTTGTGTTGATTTAGTCTATTTTGAATATATAGAAGCAAACATTTACAGTAGTTAACTTGTTTGTTTATGCTTAAATAATAGGAGATGTTAATGTAATCAACAGTATTCGGTTGTACTTAGATTCATTTCATCTCATTTTATTCTAACATACTAAGTCTCTCATTTGTTGCAAGTTTGACATTGTTTAGCTGTAGATCCAAAGACTCAAGGAGATTTGAGAACTCGGTTGTTCTCTCTTCCTTTGGGCAGCCATATTTTTCTAACATTGTGTATTTTTCAGAGATCCAAAAAGCTCATCCATCATCAAATCTACTATATTTCGCTTTCCCTTTTTTGTTATTCTTCTAAGTGTTTAAGAAGTAGATCCATATCATTTTGCAAGTATTTCAGATCTATAACACTTAGAAATGATCTTCTAGATCAGATCCAAGCATTTAAAAGTTCCATTTTGCACTGAATCTTAAGCTAGAAATTGGAATTTTCGAAAATTTTTGTAAGTGTAAATTTTTTTGAAATTTTCTAAGTGTAAAATTTTTCAAATTTTATTTTATTTTATGTTTCTTTTGTGTTTGCTATCATATTCTAAACATTTTACTTGCTGGTTTTTAGCAGGTCCAAGGAAAAAGAGGAGGAAGCTCTGGCAAAAAATCGACAAATCTTGCCAAAATTACCTTCCAAAAGAACCCATTTTACCAATATTTCATAATATCAGCTTGTAACCCCTTAGATCCAAGTCTAAAAGGACTAAGAGACACTTTTCATTTGGCAAATTTGTAAAATATTAAACGAGAGCAGTGGGATACTCAATGCCCACACCCCATCCCCCCTGGGGGGATTTGTGTATTTTGTACATTTTCCTTAGATTGATTTTTTCTAAACCCACTACTTTCACACACTCACTTCGTTATTACAGGATGTATACTTTTTGCATTTCTTCATAAAAATTTAAATCATTAAATTTTTTGCAAGTAGTGTTAGAGATAAAACTAACTTCGTCGCCACGAAGTATGCTCTTACCTCCACCCAAAGGCATTTGTTGATTAGTGGAGGTTGATCAGAAAAGTGATGCATAAGTTTGGCGTTTAGTATCTTGTTTACTTTTCAATTTCCATAGCTTAATTGTTTAATAAAAAGATCCCAAAGTCTCTTGAACTTCGCTAAAAAGCAAGTCAAGAGCGCTCTATGTTGGAGAGTCCAATGGTCCTTGTTTACAAATTTGAATAAACTATTTGCCTCCACTGCGTATGCTCTGCCTTTTTCGGGATACTCAGAAATAGTTGGAAGCACTCTTTAATTTCCACACTTAACTTAATACTTATTAATGAAAGTTAGACCCCTTAAAGATAAGTGAAAATCCGACACTTTCGACTAGTTGATTGTGTGGGGAAATTTCTCAAGGAACGCGGGAACCACTGGGACGAGACCTCGGGGCACCATTAGACTACATCCTTGTTAGTGTAGTGTTGAACACGCTCAAGAGACTTCGGCCAGCCCACATGTTGCTGTGAGGAACCACCTTTAGCTAATTTCCGGACATTCCTCTCTGTACCTTAAGGTATCTCGAGAGTTCCCCTTTTTTCCCTAATCAAGATTCACAATTAATAATCTAAAATCTATCAAGAGACAATTGCACAACATTTCCCTTTTTCAACATTATTTACTTTGACTATATTCGACTCCATCAGGCACTAGTCCTTGCACTTTACTTTGCTTATTATCAGTTAAGCCATCTTTGTAATGTCCCCATTCAAATAAGTGCATAGTAAGACAATCCCATCAATCCTACTAGTTTCCTAGGTTGGATGGGCACATGTGGGATGGTAATAAGGAAACTAATAAATGATATTTAGACATTAGAAGGGTTCAAGAATTTAATAAATATGATGAATAAATAAATTCAAGAGAAATTCTAGGTGGCAAGTGGTTTTGGAGACATATGGAGGTGGTGGGACCCACACTAGCTTGATTTTTCAATGACACATGGCAGCTCTCTCTTGCCAATTCGAATTCATGGGAAGGTGAACACTCTTGGGTGAGTTGGTAAGTCATAACGCATGGCATTGAGCATATTAGGTCGAAATGGGAAGGAATAGTAACCTCCATGGGAGAGGAAGAGTCAAATTGGAGACTAATGGACACATGGGCTAGATTCCCTAGTTTTATGACAACAATAATGAAGCATCTATGACATTTTATGACAAAATTCAGACCTGACTTCTTACACCTGACCATTATGACATGTCAGCCCCAAAAATAGGCTCAAGAAGGCACTCATGGAGTTGGAGGAATCTAAAGAGACTCAAATTCGAATTTGGGAGAAGATGGAAGGTTGGAACTAGGAGACAAGTGGCAAATGAGGAATATTTTCTAAATGGAAAATTATTGAATCTATTGAGAGGATTTCGACCCCTTGAAGGCTAATGTTGGTTATAAAATGTAGAAATCAAGTATGAGAATGGCTTTTGATGATTTGAGAAAAATTGCATTTGTGAAGAGAGAGCTAGTGGATGACTAGTTTCTTGCCTTAGCCAATTTCGAGGGTGAAAGATTCCCATCCAAGTTGGTGTTTGGAGAGGCCACTCAGGTCTTTCATGGTGCTTTAATGGAGTTTGTATTTGCAGGTAGCAGCTACAGGAAGTTTCATGGTTTGGTTTAGTGCAGCACTTTCTCTCCACCGTTTCCAGTTTTGAAGGCATATTCGTGCTCCTTGAGGGAGGGCGTTTTTGGTGAGCTATTGTACTCTTTGGGGGAGATTCTAATGCCCCATTTATTTTGTAATATGAAGTAAATACTCTGTTCTTCATCTCCAAAAAGTTTCAGGTCGAAATTCCAAGTAGAAATGTATAAATCTCATTTTTAATGGAAGAACAATGCCATTTCCCCACTACCTTGTTGTGAGCCAATGTATTGATGATGATTTCGAATGTATGGATGATTTTCTGATATATTTGTGATAAATATATTGCCATGGATGTCTTCTACAAGTTTCATGTACTGTACTTGAGCATTTGAAGCATTTTTACTCAGTTTAGTTGTATTGGGAGGTGAAATAGTGTCATTTCCCCAAGGGTCGAATTGGGGGTTTTTGCTGTTGAATGTGAGAGGGTTAGAACAGTATTAAAAATCAATTAATGGTGCATATGAGACCTTAATCACATACTTAACACATTATATACCTCTATTCATAAATTTGTGGGAGTTTGGAGGCATTTGGAAGGCCATTTGCAGTGTTACCCGAGGGGGATTTGAAGCACAAATTACTAGTCAAAATTACATATATTGATCAGAATACAAATCAAGTTTGCAGCAGTATTTGGAGGGCCATAAAACATCCCTGAACCTTATATTCAAGTCTAAATACCATTCATACACTCCTACAGAAGATTTGGGAGCATTTGGGTTGATTTGGAGGTCAAAACAGTAAAACTAGTCAAAGGTCGAAATTGGGAAAAAAAGTGGAAAATTGGGCATTTTAATAAAATTTGAAAAAGGGATATTACAATCTTGCATCTATATTTTCTACAGTGATTAATATTTTATGCTGTTAAAAGGACTTCTTTAAACTATTGTTGCAATTATATCTTGAAACCCCTTAATCAAACTCCTAAAACCTAAGTTACCGGAAACGTCACAGTAGCCTTGGTGAAACACCGTTCCCCGTTTCGGATCCTGAAACGGAGGGGATACGGCCCTGAAACGTCATTGAAACGTATCAGAGTGGTACAGATACGTTTCAAGGGTTTTGGATACGTTTCAGGGCAATTGTGAAACGTATCAGAGAGAGGGCCATGTTTCTAACCGTATTTTATTCCTGAAGTCGACTTTTTAATTGTTTCCCTGGTCTACAGTGAAACCCTGAAGGACCCACAACCTCTCCATGGAAGCTATAAAGAATATTAAATGGTAATATTAAATTCTTAAAGTAAAAGGATAGAAAATGAACTCCTTATATTTCATTTTCTATCCTTTTACTTAAATTTTTAACATTACCATTAATTGTTTTAGGATGTTTGAGAGTGGTTCCAACCTCATCGGACTTCATATGCAAAAAGTAGACTTTTTAGTCCCATTCAGAATTCAACAGACTTAATAGTTTTCAGGATTTCAGGATTGCAATGTTGCCACTAGATTCAATCAAGCACATGAACCCCTCTATGTACCTTGATGTTGGTGGTGTTGATTATTGAATTCCTTTGTCTTAAAATGGACTTGTTATCACCTAAGATGTAGTTACCCCTATGGATGGATCCAGTCATGGATGGCAATAGAGAAGGGCAACTCAAAAGGTGCAACCACGATCACCTCGACCTCCAAAATATATGGTTGTCACGCCAGTCGAGGCAACCTTCGCTTTATGTTATCTAGCCCAGACAACAAAGGGGGAGACCCGATCTACTCCCGACAGGAGAGATCAAAACCAAGACACCAAATCAGGGTATTTCTAAGTGAAGTTAGGTGTATGGTTTATCCTAGACCTAAAGATGAAGTCACAAGCCAAGTGAGGGGTTCAATAGGTATAGCTTTGGTTCATGGTTGATGTAAGAGTGACTTATAATGTTTGTAATAAGATCTAGGGCTAGTGTACTAGTTCAATGTTGGATGATCCACTGCCTTGGGAACTGTGTCCAATGCAGGGTATTTAAGGGTTGTATTGGGGCTAACTAGTACAAGAGACAAGCTTGACCATGATACATGACAGCTTCAAGGGTTTAGTTCACCATGCATAGGTCAAACCACAAGTTAATCCAACAATCTAGGAAAGTTGAATTAACTTGGAGAGAAACCAGTGCCTTGGGAATTGGGAAGTGGAGTCAAAGTATGGTTGACTTGTGGTTTAGGACTCCTAGTACTTGGGACAAGTGGGCAATAGAAGTCTTGATGGATGAATGTGTCTAGATCTAGGTTTGACCAAAGTGGACCACAATCCCTTAAAACAAGGAATGCAATCCCCAAGGCAAGATTTGACAAAGTGATAGTCTAGACCTAGGTTTTGAATTATTCCGGTTTCAAATCTCCAAAAATCCCAAGTACCCAGTTCCTAGAAGTGAGTGAACTCACTTCTCCAAGGTGGTGCGACTTTGCCCAAGGAGGCTAAAAAGTGGGGTTAGGTGGGTCAAAACAAGTCGGATGGCATCCAAACTTTAGATCCGGGTAGATCGGTCAGGTAGAAGTATGGATCTATAATTTCGTGGCAATCCAACGGTTAGATCTTAGTAGATCTGAGTTTAAGTGTTCCAAGTGGTTCAAAATGGGGATTAAATCCCTTAAAATGTGGAATGGGGCCCACAAGGTGAATTTCAGGAAAGTGACAACCTGGGTGTATGTTATTTGATGTGTAGATGTCAAATCAAGTGAAATCTCAAACACCCACCACCTAGATCTAGGTCAACTTGCTCAATCAGTGAAGTGCGCCTTGCTTGGGAGAAGCTAAGTTGGCATGGGAGAGGGGTCAAACGGAAGCCAATCCTCACCAAACTATAGATCCGGGATGCCGTGGATGCTATAGAGGTGGGTTTTCAATATTATGCCCACAAACCCACTAGATCTAGGTAGATCTGAGAAAATGTAAAATGGGGGTTTTAAGATATTTAGGGTTTTAACAATTTATGAGCTATGTCAATGGATTGGATAAAGGAAAGAGAAACAAACCTGTGGATCTTACTTGGGTAACCTTGTAAATGCCTTGATGATGATGATCTATGCAAACCCGATCAATTTGAGAAGCTTTGAGGTAGTTTCTATGCAAGTCGATTTGATCCAAGAAGCCAATGCGCCCTCTCTCCTGCACAACAAACGTCAACAATATCAGATTTGATGCATCAAGAGATAAGACTAATGCCACAAAAGAAGTAACAGGAAGATAGCATAGATCACAATGAAGCTAATGATAACCCCCTGATACAAGCGAATGCCAAGAAAGTCGATTTGAAGAAGCCTTGCAAAATCGCCCTTGTTGAAGTCGCCCTCCTGTAGACAAACAATGATTTCCAAAAAAAGATAGATCTTACCACAATTTCCAAATGCTAGGTTGCAATAGACTTTCCAATCACCATCTAAGAACACCAGATGCAAAGGAGACCACAAGAATTTCCACAAGAATATTTTTCTATACCAATAATCCAAGAGCCAAAGACCCCTTACAATGAGAGGCTCTCTCCTTTAAATAGGAAGGAGAGGCACCAAAACCCTAACCACTTTTTGAATGAGTGGCTAAGATTAAAAGATACAAATGTCTCATCAATGGTTGAGATGAGCTCAACAATATAATACATGGATCACACATAAAATATAATGTAAGTGGACAAAATCGCCCTAGAAGAGGGGAATCCCACCAAATCATGATGATAAAATATCATAGGAGGCTTATGGTGGGTCCAAGGGGTAATTTTATCCCTCCTTGGTCAATCTCCATAGCACAATAACCAATAAATAATCATGAATGTACCAAATCGTGCCTCCATAGTCAAATCGTGGTCCTCAAAAGACCTCAGAAATCCACAGAAAGTGCCATAAGTGATGGATGCGGGCCCCGATGAAGCTGAAACTGCTGGAGAAGGTGTGGAAGGTCCCGATCTATCATCACTGATCATCCCATGCCATAACTTTGCCTCAGTAGCCCAAATCGATTTCCTCAATAGCCATTTCTACCAATCCTGAAATGCCTCGGGAAGCGTGAAACTGCCCCAAACAGCCTCCTGGAGTGCTGGCGCTGTCAAGGTGAGGGCACCAATGTGTCCGGAAGGGGGGGTAATATGGTAAAAACAAGTGGCTGGACCACCCCCTCCATCATCAGCGCCCTAGGTCAACCGGATAAAAGTCATCTCTGCTCCGACAGGGCCTCCAACAGACCAAAATTGCACTGGGACAGCCTACTGAGGCTCAATCATCACTGTAAGTGCCCGGAACTGAAAACAAACTGTCCCATTGGACTAAGAAGGTCCAAATCTATCCAAGATGTGTACTCATACACCATATGAGTCTCTGCATGATCAAAATAAATGTCCAATATACCGGAACACGGCCAATAATAATGTGCTGTACATATACAAACACTGCTGTAACCCCAGAATCATCATCATAACCCTGTAGCTGCTGCATAGAATCATCCTGTATGTGTACATAGACCACATATCATCTATCCATATCATCATAAGGTCTAACATCTCATGTCCCATGGTCCTCCATGGTCAAACTAGGTCCAACCAAGACCAAATATAACTCAGTCCATCATCCAAGGCTGCTGAAAAGTATCAAGGTTAATACATGCTTTACAATTTATTCAAATAGCAATTATAACACAGAGTAATCATGACTGGCGATCTAAATCCAAATATATAGTGTCGTTAATTATTATTATTACTCAGACTAGACTTTCAGGATCATACTCACTTCATAGTTGTGATCAATTTGCTAGTGAAGGGTGAAGGCTAAATTGACTTGGCTAGGCTAAGGGATGACTTAACTGTCTTGACTTTGTGACACTTTGGCAAGGGAAAGGGAATACACCATAGTATATACTGAATGAGCAATAACACAGGGAATGGCGGTGTCTCACAAATGGATAAGTTGTTTAAAGAGGGTTTATTCACCTTCACAGATGCGCACAATCCATAATACAAATAAGGCCAGCAATTGTTTAGATATAGCATTTAAGTTCCATTGCTTTTTGGGCCTGAAGTTTCCATAGCCTTGATCTATGTGTGTTTACAAACACATTGCATAGATTTACATTTTTTCTTTAGGCTTTCTGCTGCAGGTGTGTTTTTAAGGCACTTGTTTACCTGAGCACTTCTAGGTGTGTCATGGACAACTTGTTTACCTAGGTATTTATTTTCCACAAGATATAACATTTTATTTTTATGGCCACTTTCATTTGGCACGCCTTTCATTCATGTGTGTTTAGAAACACATTGCATGAATGGGCTTTTCATACAAGATATAGCATTTCATTTTCCAGATTTTGTATTGATGGCAGCACTAAAAGTTTCAGGTTTAGCCAACACAACTTTAGTGACTAGGGGGAATTCACAAGGAACTCCAACTCACCATAGGTAAGTTTTGTCACCAACTCAGAGCCGAGACATAATAAACAGGGAAGCTCATCCAATACAGAGGCTACAGTGGGGAAAAGTCCTCCATGCCACTAGTCAAGTAGTAAGTCAGGGTGACAATCTAAAAGGTAGGCCATGGATGGATGAAGACAATGAAATGATGGAGCCAACACTAGCAAGCCAAAGTATGGTGTAATGATCACCTCTATTCTCCCTAAGGAGGGTATGTACCAATGAGTATGAATAGTGAACTTCTAAGTCTGAGTAGGGACAGTATAATATATATAATAGATCAACCAGGTCCATATATCTATATGATCGCCAGATCATGACACTGAGTGCTCGGACATGCTATAAGAATAAGTATAAAAGCAATATAACCATAACACTATGATATACCGGCTGAGTCATATACCTGAATGCACATCAACCTGTACCGTCCTCTGTCCTCTGAGACTGCTGCTGTGACTCTGGGCACTACTGTCTGCTCTGTACCAATGATATAATGGCTACATCGGTCATCTCTCTGAGTGTCCTGAAACTCAGTCATGGCATGGGGAATACAACTGCTGTCCACAATCTGATAGTGATCCAATATAGATGCTCATCTCGGCATCTCAAATGCAAGGGAACTGGCTGAATAGTGTACTGGAATGAGAAAAATAATGTATGGTAGCCCGGCTACTATATATGTGATAACAGGACTTTGACCCACTTCCATAGCTAGAGAATATGAACATTGGTGTTGGATGAGTGCCTCCAAGCCCAGGGGAATCAAGCCAGGCAGGCTCAGGATCCCTATTTTCGGTCTACTTTTGTTGAGGACATAGATGATGACTTTGACTCTGAGGATGAGGATTCAAATGATATTAGTTAAAAGTTTTCATAGTATCATGTTACATGTATGATTAATGATATTTGATAGTAGTGTTAGGTGATGATGATGATGTACAATGATAATATTATGATGATTATGATGACAATTATAATATTTATGATGATGACGATATATATATATATATATGTCGTTTCCCCCGCCATATCGTATCTGGCTTTTTTGAAAATTTGTCGTATCCGTGTCTCCCCTCGTATCCGTATCCGCTTCAGTGCAACTTAGCCTAAAACCTTAAAACAACCCATCAACTAATTGGAAAACCCTAATAAACTTAGTAACATTCCATAGGGACTACCCCCTTTGGCTTTTGTTGGGAATTTTGCCTAAACGGAGGAGTCAAGAACCAAGTGACATACTTGACTCGAGACTTGCCACCAAGGGCACACCAAGCGGCAACATAGATTTCTACTGCGACAAAGAAGGTGTGTAATCCGACGGCAGCACAGATAGCTAGCTGCTAGTTTTGTCACTTGTGATTTTTGTGATGTCGTTTTGTATTGGACCATTGGTTGTCCACTTTTGAGTACTATGTAACTATTGGACAACTTTCACTATCAGGATTCAAACTTCCAGTATCGACTTTGATGTATCATTTTATATTTGGCATGACTACATGATATATATTAGTGTTTTCTCCATATTTATGTGCCAATGTATTTATCTGATGTTGATGTTGCTTTATATGTTTAAAATTATGAAAAAATGAATATATTTTGTGTTTTTTAATGTTTGTCGCGGTTTGCCGATTTTTGCCGTTTTTTTGTCGATGTTGCCGAGAAGTTGTATTCAGGACCCTCGCCGATTTTTTGCCGATGCCGATTTTTTCCACTATGAGCCATATAATGGTGGGAATGATCACCTCCATTCTCCTAAGGAGGGTGGACCAATGAGTATACACAATAACTTCATGTTTCTGAGCAAGCTAGACCATATAAATATAATATAACAACCATGTCCATAATGTATAGATATTCCGTCAGATCATGACCACTAAATGCTAAATCATGCTACCAAAATGACCAGAAAAGAAATATAAACCAATACACATCCATGTACCTGCTGGGTCATATACCTGTACCAATCATTTGTCAACTAGAAACCTACTGCTACACATCTGGGCACTGCATACTGCTCTGTATGGTAAGAATGGCTACATCAGTCATCAAATCTGAGTTCCCGAGACTCAGTGATGGCATAAGGCTATATTGTCTTCTCATGGGTTGCTCTGAAAATATGAGTGATCCTGGAATGAATGCTCATTTGATGCTAATTTGAAGCATCTCAATGTAAAGGATTGGCTGAAAAAAGGACTGGAATATGATATGAATATATGGTAGCCCCAACTACTATAAATGTGATAACAGGTCTGTTCAGAAGTCATCTATGGCATATCCCACTCCTTCCAGATTAGCTTGCAGCATTCAGTGGGATCCACATAGTCTCCGGGTTGTCATTTGATGCATTCTTCTCTTACTTGAGGGGGCCCGAATTTGATCATTTGTTCACTTGGACATGTTGTTGAGTCATATGCCATGGGGTGATGCTAGTGAAGGAAAGTAAAACCTCCTAGCCCCACCATGTGCTCCTAGTCACTTGTCTTAGTCTGCTAGTGAAGGAAAGTAAAACCTCCCAGCCCCACCATGTGCTCCTAGTCACTTGTCCTAGTCATCTTATGTGGCACACTGTATTCTAATCACTTGTATGTGGTGTGCACCCCTTTGGAGCCCTCTTTTAGTGAGTGCGCACCCCCCTTGAGTGAGTGATCCATGTTATATTGTATCGGCTCATCTTAGTCGTTGATGGTATTATTTTATCTTTTGATCTCCACCACTCATTTTGAAAAGTAGTTTAGGGTTTTGGTCTCTCTCCTCCTATTTAAGGAAGAGCCCCCCCTATTGTAAAGGCACCTTTTGGCTCTGGAAAACTTGGAATAAAATACTATTTTTGTGGATCTACTTCTCTTGCTTTGATGGGATGCTCTTGTACATGATTATACATCTTTTGCTTTAAACATCTTTGCTATTTACAGGTGATTTTGACACTTAAAGAGGGAGGCCGGATTGACTAGTTGCACGGGTGCGAATTGCTTGGAGGGAAGATTGTAGGGGTTTCTCACATCCCCCTCGGGCAAGACGTTTTCATCTTGAAGGGAGTTCTTCAATTGTGCTTTGTCCATTGATTTGCTTTCTTTGATATGCCATGCTTAGATGTTATTCATCTGTTGATCAAATCTCACATTTTGTAGTTTGTTTTACAGGTTGAGTGGGACGTTTTTCCTCCTTGGACTTGGACGTTGAGCTTGGAATAACTTGGATCTAGCTTGGAATTGTAACTAAATGCAAGGATCATCTATGTGCAAGGTAGCCGCAAGCATTTGAGGTAAGATCTACGAGGTACGTATCCATTTTTTCGTCTTTCATCCATTTGGTCACTTCAAACCCTTAAAATCAAAACCCTCATTTTTATTTTATTTTTCAGATCTATGGAGATCAAGCAATTGCATGGGATTAATGATTAAAACCAACCTCTATAATAATTAAAACATTCCTGATCTAAAGTTTGGTGGACATCCGACTCCATTTACCCCTCGATTTAAGGCATTGGGCCTCTCCAAGGGAGGTCGCACTTGTTGGGTAGGTGGTCTTTGGCTGGATCTACATCGTGGGTATTGCTTGTTCCTTCTCTAAGCCATAGATCCATTGAGTAGCAAACCCCCTAGTGCCATTTCACTTTGATTTCTATAGTGTTCCACGGGGACTCGTCCCCCAGGGTTAGGGGTGTGCCTCCCTCGCTCCCTGCGCCCCGTGGACTTGGGGACTCCAGGCGAAAGGTTTCCCAGTGTCCCCAAAATCAGGCAACTCTCGGAAACTCACAAGGGAGTGCGTCCCCCTATTCTGCAGCGCGCTCTGGTGAAGGGGGGCTCCCACACGCTCCCACTCGAAACTAGGGGGCTCCTAGACACCCCCCCTTGTTTTCCCAATTTCAGTGTAAAAATATGAAATTTGAATTTGAATTGCTGTTTTAGTCTCTATTTCAGACCTAGTCTTTAGTAATTTACTATTTTAGCATGCAATATCATTGATTCAGTTTTTCAATTAGAATGACCAAAATTAGAAATATGAATATCAAGATTCAAATGACAAATTTGAAAACGATCACAATGAATTGTGCAACATGTTTGTATTATTAATTTGTTAAATTTTGATTTACAATGCACAATGATGAATTTAGTATTTAGTATTTATTATTTACTTTTAGTAATTTACATGGGATGAATCATTGAATTGTTATTGCTGGGATTTAATATTTTATAATATTAATTTTTATTATGATTTGGACGTCCCCCCGTCCCCCCCGAATTTCACTAAAATTTGGGGGTGGTCTTCACACGTCCCCAATGTGCGTTTCCCCGCTCCTGTGTTCCCGCGTCCTGGAAACTTGGGGGAACATTGGATTTCTACCTTGTGGGCCCCATTTTGACCATTTTCCATATTTTAAGGGTGGGCCTTGTCGCCCAAAACTGACGTGCTTGTGTTGAAGCCCAAAATTTAACACATCAGCTGGATGACAATTCTCAGGAGAGAGGCCAATGTCACCACACTCTTCTCCTCTTGCTTTAGGTTGGCTTTTCTCTAACTCAAGGGGGGTATCCCTAAGATAGGATCGCTAAGGCAGGTGCAATGGAAGGGAAGGTGAACTGAAGAGGCTGCCTTAGGAAACGATTATAACAGAAAAATGTGTCTTGAATAAGTGATGGGAAAGAAGGGAAGATCAATCCTCAGGGAAAGACCAATGCCAGTACCAGAAGGGAGAATGGAGTCAAAAGAGGACTCAAGGGAGCCTTGTGCTTCATACAAGTGAGAAATGCTAGAATGCTCAAACAATCAGATCTAATTCAACATTTCGTACAATCGAATACTGATGTCCATTCAAATACTAATCGTTTAAGCATAATTAACCAACTTAACAACCGTAAATGGCTAATCTATTGTGCTTAAAAAAGCCCTCACAAGCTAGATTTGCTCTACCACTTATAATGAAAACCCGCAGCTATGAGAGAGATGCTCAATCTGTCCTAAAAACCCAGCATGGTATTTTTTTTATTAAGCTCCAAGGGAAAGAACTCCCAAAAATTTTCCATGTGTACAATGAAGGAGGCTGGCTCCTTTTATAGGCCAAAGGCTCTCTTAACTTTTGCAAAAAAAAAGAAAACATAAAATAATAAAAAAGTAGATCCTAGATCCACTTTTTCAACTCCATCGAATATCAAAAAGGCTTTTAACTCCCACTAACTTAGACCTGCTGGACCGCCACCTCATCAAAGCTTGCCTGCTCCAAAAAATTTCACGCTAACACTGCCAAAATCCCAACACCTGTCAAACACAGGCTCTGAAAAGTGACCACCGATTTAAGCTTCGTTGTGTTGATCAATTTGTTTGAACTCCGAGTTTTACAGCTGCCAAGATGATGCACGGGTCAAACACTAAATTAGAACTGAGACTTGGCGTTGTAGGTAAGGGCGTGTTTATAGATTTCACACACAACAAGGGTCGCCCCATATCTAACATAACGGTGAGACTGCCACGTAAAATAAATTGCCAACATCTGAGTCGTGGCCCGCTGGAAAACAAGGAAACACGGCAGACGTAGGGGGATTACTTCCTGTTTATCATCGTGAAAAGAGGAAGCCTATGCAATATAGACGCCCATAATTTCTGAGGTGATTTTTTGCTGGGTTTAAGTGAAAGTTCTCGGAAACAGTAGTTGCGCTGGTGTGATTGATCTTGCTGAACCCGAGCTTTGGTATTTCATGTAACTTTTCATCAAAAATTCGGCTGTCAATAAATATATGCAGCTGGCAATCAAAAAACCCAAAACTCAAGTTGGCGCTTCCAGGCATACGACTTGGTGCCATCCGCGTGTCAACTGCCGGTGCTATTTCTCCAAGAGACGACTTCATGATTAGCCGCGGCCAGGCTCCAAAATGTACGGCCTCATTCTCAGTGAATCAATCGAATCACGTCTACGTTGGTTGCCACGAACTCCCCGCTCTATAATATTGTAACTCCGATAACCTGGCATGCTCTGTCAAGTCTTTAGGTTTGACATTTGAACTCGTATTTTTTCATTACAGGTTTGCCGATGGAGACATTAACTTCTGCGTGGAACTGTAGGAAGGAACCTCTCTTTGTTGATTTTTAAAAATTTCTTCACGGTCCATCAAATAGAGTTCCATCAAATTTAACCATCACTGATTTGCAGTGTGCTTCTTCTAAGCATTTCCATTCCGCGATTCTGCCTGTTGGAGATTCGACAAACTATTTGCAAATTCCGAAAATGTTCATCCTGAGGACAGAATTAGCATAATTTCTGTCAGGGCTTTTGCTTCTTGCTGAAAAGAGTTTCTTTCATTGGAGCATTTTGCTACTTTTTCTGTTTGTTTATCTCTATTTCGGGACAGCGGATATGTACTCAAGAAAATCGATCTCTTATCATTTTGCTGAGCTTTTTATCCATGTGCTGGTGAATAACACTGGGAGATCTCATAGGTATTCCATGAGACAGGTGGAATAAATCCAAACTGCCCGATGTACTGGAGAAATCGTGAGATCCGTGCTTGATTGGGAACATTATTAGACTTTGAAATTTCCCAGAAAACTGTTCCTGAAGGGTAATGGCTGTATCTGAACCAATATACCAATACTTTTACTCATTTTCGGTTGATGACAGCTGAGATTTTTTATATCAGTATCGACTTTTTCTTGATTTGCCATATTGATCGGATACTTCGATTAGAAACTGGAACACAACTACGAATGTAGTCATTCTTATATGATCCATCCTTCTGCACTGTAGTGTCCTGTTGCGCCTGTGGACACCCCTGCAAAAATGGGGGGTAACAAGCCCCACTTGGGTCTTTTCATTTGGCATTAGATCTATCTAGATCTATTAATCTTAACCTATAAGTGGCCTTATCTTTCATTGGTTGAACATTTGTTCCTCTCATAAGCCTCTTCAACTAAGCCCTAACTCCTTGGGTCCACTTATCCATCCTAGATCTAGATCTATCCCTCTTGATCTCTCCATATTTCATCTTCACATTTCCCTAGGAGGTCTTGAGTAGGTTTGCTAGCCTTCATAGGTTAGCTAGGGTGTCCCCCTTGGTCTTGCTTAGGGTTGATCTAAAGTGAAGAGTGCCTCGGTTAGCGTGACAACCAACTTGCATTGGGAACCGTGGCATCTCTTGGGTCACCTCTTTAGTTGTCCATTGCCTCTACCATCCTGGATAGGATAACCTTTAGGGACAACTACAAGTTGTGTGATAACAGTGTCTTCCTTGTGAGAGGATAGGTTGGCCTTGAGCAAAGATGAGTTTGCTAAAGGTCAAAGCCCTCTTACTAGGATAACTAAAAATAAGTGTTGAATTTATTAGATTTTCCAGCAATAGTGAACCTGCATTCAAATATAAATCACAAAATAGAAATACCCAAATACACAATGCTCGATTAGACATTAATAGATCATTCAACGCATTTACTACTTGCTGCAATTAAAAATAACAGAACAACAAGCAAATTTAGCTAGTATGGCTGAAAATGTATACTAGCAAGGTACTTCATCAAGCTAAATAATAAAATGCCCCAAGAAGTAAGTAATCACAAGATCTATAAAGTAAATTTGAAAAATATTAAGATCTTTAATGATTATATTATTAAGGTTCCTTATTTAAGATGGTATTTTAAAGTGTCCAAGGAAGGGAGAGCAATTTGCTCCCCAAATAGGTTCTTAGGTTTAAATTATGTGGCTGCCATGTACCTGAAAATTCAGAAATTTAGTAGTAAAATGAAAATGGAAGAAAGATGGAATATTAAAAATCAATTAATTAGACCAAGTTCCTTAAATGGAAATAAAAAATTGGTCATGGAGTTTAGAAGCCTCCTAAGTGATGGCTAAGTAGTCTTCAAGGAAGAGTGGAGGTCAAGACAATCCCCCTCTTTTGCTAGCCAAAAATAACTCTGAATCTTCACTCCAACTCTTGATGGGAACCTTAAAAGAACAAGGAGGACAAAGCAATCCAAATCCTAGACTTGTTATGCACCAAGGTGGTTAGTAAATGACTAAAAGTGATTAGATCTAAAAAATAGATGAAGGAGGACAAGCAATCCAAGCATATTATACTAGATCTAGATCAAACAAGAAGGACAAAGCAATTCAACACTTGTGTAAATTTAATCAACATGAAGAAATTGAAATTACCTAGGGCCCTTGTGAAGAGCCTCCTTCCACCAAGAGAGAAAATCCACTCACATGCATACAATATTTGAGAGCATAAGTGTCAACGAAAAATTAAAAGATAGTTATATTCCCAGTAATTCGATCCCTACTAAGAATTTGATCCTCCCTTTTATAGACTAAGGGAGTGATCAAACCCTAAGTAGAAGAGGTAAAAGGTAGTTACAATTTGTGATGATCCCAATGGAATTGGATGCTAGATCAAAGGTCTAGATTCATCCCTTTTACAACAATATTTTGTAAATAAGCCAAATCATCCTCCCTTAGTGGGACAAATTCATCTTTGACATGTCGATAACAGTAAAATATGCCAAATACCATGGGTCTAGCTCAAAACTGTGAGTAAATACCATGAGCAAGATGAAAACCATGAGCTATCCTCCTTTGCCAAGTTGTTGGTCAAATTAGCCTCCTTGAGCCAAGTCATTGAGATAATGAAAAATGCATGAGGGTGGGTCGATCCATGTGAGAAAGTAGTAATGGAGGGTGGATCGATCCATATGTTGCCAAGAAGCCTCAACATATGTGCAAAGGTGCCAAATCATCAAAAGTTGCCTTAACATGTGTGCCCTTTGCCACAAGTGCAAATCGACCCCTCTAGGAGAAAAGTAGTAATCCTCATGTAAATTAGTAAAGTGCACCTCAACTTCAAATTATAACATGAAGTTCACTTAGATAGCCTCCTTTAATAATTTTTAACTCCACTTAGGCAAATAACTTAGGAAAACCATATCATTAACTTGTATTAGTTGCCAACTTGATGAAATATGCATGTAAACCCCCCCACTGGTTGGAAATCACTAAAAGAGGAGGTCGTTGGGCAATCTGAGGGTATGACTGGATAGAAGAGCCAAATGGGTGCCCAAAAAGTCAAAGTCATTGTGCATCTGGAGGCTAGATCACAACCATACATGCTTATCAATTATGTTCATTGCTCGTTGAGTACTATCTGATGACCCCTATAGATTTGGCCAAAATGGAGAAGCGTTTTGACATGCAACCCGATAAGCTGATAATATGGAAACACGGGTATCTAAATCCATCAGTAGATTTGGAAAATACTGAGTAAATTAAACCCATGCATGTTTACGAAAATTTTAGGACTGTAGAACACTAAGCAATGGAGCTGCCACATTTTGGAAGTGATTGATCCGAGGCAATAGTGATCAACCTGATGGCATGTACTTGAATAAGTGGCCAAATGGGTATCCAAATATGTGCTCAGAATGCACAGGTCCCATGTATAATAGAGATATGATATTAGCCCCTTAGTGAATGAACTAGCCACTATATAACATAGACTAACAAGCACTGAATACAAAAGCTCTAAATATTTGACAATGGTAAGTTGATGATATCTTTGCTGCAGTGAAAGGATACTATACTAACATCAAAGGGTGTCCTTGGTGGACCAACAATAGATAATGTTCTAGATGGACTAGTAGTAGAGATGTACATGTGCAAAAATGTACACATAAAACATGATTCATCATATAGCATAATCATGTGAAACATGATAATATACCCCATAAGTGTCTTCAATGAGTTCATTGGTTTAATGATTTAAGAACATACCATCACCATGTCAAGTCTTCTTCGGGGTGTGTTGTCCGCCGAGATGCACACCAGCAGCGGAAATCTTTCGAAAGCTGTCTCCTCACTACAAGTGGGAGAGGTGTGGCCTTGGGGGCAAGCAATGAGCTAGGTACTGTCACTTGAATCCCAGCTCCTCCGTTTAGGCTAACTCCTAACGAAGCCAAGGGGGGTAGTCCCTACAAAGAGTTTTACTAAGGCTCTTATGTTTTGTAATGTTTTTTAATTAAGTGATGCGGATGGGTGTTGTTTAGGAGTTTTGTGATGAGACCAAATTATAAATGAGATAAACAAGATAAGATGCAATCCACGTTGCTAAATAAGATATCGAAAATGACAGTACTTTTCAAGACTTGAAGTTTAAATAATGCATCCACAAGATAAAGTAAAACCACAATGACAAATGGTCCTGATCAAGATATAATATTAAAATAACCAGTGCCTTATGGAGTTGAAAAATTATCTTGGTAAATTTATGTGATGCTGAATATGTGGGTCTTGAAAGGTAGCTGTTTGTGAGATCGTTGTGCAAATTATCTTGGTAAATTTACAGTTTTAATGGTCTTGATTATTAGGCTGTCAAGGAACAAGGATATACGTCCAACCGGAAATAGTATACTGGTAACTTCTTAGATGATAGGTCGAAGCCACCCAGATTTCAAAGGGGTAAGTGTCCAATGATTTAACCACCCCTGAGTCTGACAGCGGGATTTCGGCACCGCCTGTTTCAGGAAACTACCTCAGTAATTCTCGAAAGCAATGCCGGTTCGTTGGTCGTGGGGTGAAAATTTTATTATGTTATCCAACTTATCAAATCTAACACCTTTCTAAGTACTAGCCCAACCTTTTCAGGTTGGCAGAGCATACGGGTGTCAGATAACGACCAAGATAAATTAATTAATGGGGGTGTGAGTAGGAATGATTTTAGAAATTATTAAGAGCACACTTGTTCAACTCTCCGACAGAGAGCACTTTTGACCTCGTCTTCTGACGAAGTTCAAAAGATTTTTTAAACTAATCTATATGTTTGATGCAAGGTATATGCAGTGGGAATGCTCTCCGATAGAGAGTGCTCTTTGACTTGGATTTGGCCAAGTTCAAGAGGCTTTAGTTCTTTTTAAGAATAGAAGCAGTTTGGCATAAAAAACATGAATTAAGCTCAAGAAACTGAAAGTGAAATGACTGATATTTAAAAGAAATAAGATGGTTGCAATAATAATAACTGAATAAGACTTATTGTTCTACCAAACAAGATTTATCTAAAGGTGGGATCTACCTTCGAACAAGGTGGACCACTAGAACCGCTAGTCCTGAAAACTCTCCAGCTAGCTGGATGCCCGCAAGGATGCTAACGGGGAAAGAGAAGTAACCACAAAATTATGTGGCCCTGCCAAGGATATCCCAAGGATACTATCTCAAGTCAAGACTTGGAAATGGAATACAAGAAATAAAATATTAATCTATGAACTTGAAAAAAGAGAGATCTAAGCTAAGCAAAGGACGACACTCTTCCCCAAATGGGGAAGAAGAACCCAAAAAGTGGAGGACTCCTCCACTTAGCCTTTTTATTAAACTTTACAAATGCCTTGGGATTTTAACCCTTGCAAGGTCTTTTAAGAAAAATGAAAACAACAAATAAGAAAATTAAACTTAGAAGCCCTTGAAGGCCTTTTACAAAGGAGAGTGTTTGTATTATTTGTCTTTCTTGGTTCAAAATCTTCACTTTGGGTAGTCTCAAAAAGGGTCTTGGTTTCAATCTTCTCTTGCTTCACTCTCCAAAAAAGCTCTTTCTCTTCTCACAACCTATAGCAAACAATGAACCAACAAACTCATGCACCCATTAGTGTTAGAAAAATAAAACAAGCTTTGGACTAGTTAAGTCTAAGCTTGTAAAATGAGATCTAAACCATGAAATAGCATGAGATTCTATTTCAAATTTATTTAAATAGTAAAACGGACCAGCAAACAAACTATTCCCTAAAATGCTAGAAAAGAGATATAATCTATAATAAAAATGAAATGTTTTTGTATGCAATCTTTATCTTTTATAAATATGAGATCTAAAGTAAACAAACTATCACAATCAAACAAAACTAGATCTAGGATTACAAAATGAAGTGCAAACTAAGATGAAAAGCAATCTAACTTTTAAACTATTGACTTTTATCAAAAGTAAGACTCTACTTAGCAAATGCAAAGAGATCTAAGTACTAACTATCTTATTGCTTGTTCTTTTTGTGTCTTGTTTTAGGGAAAAAAGGGTGGCAAGCGAATGGAAGGAGGGAAGGAAGTGAAAAACGAGAGGAGAAGAGGGCTTGGAAGGAAATGAAAGGGAGAGAGAGGAAAACTAAGGGAGACGAATGGGAGGAGGAAACAAAAAGAGAGAGGAGTGAAACGAAAGGAGATGAGATGGAGGAGCAAATGGAAGTGGGAGAAGACCAAAAAATGGGCAAAGTATAGATCTAGGTTTCTCACAAAGTAACAAGTAACCAAGTTTGTGTTTTTAATAAGTGGATGGAGCTTTGAAGAAGAAGCCCTTGAGTTCGTTTTTCTTGCTTGGAACAAGCTCGACTTGTAGATCTTGAAATGAAGATAAATGTTATAAAAACTTGTTGTAGTGATGGAGATGAGATCGATGCAACCGAACTCTCACCCTTCTCCAAATGGAAAGATCTGCTAGAATGACAATAAACTTTGCAACCAAGTGAGATCAAACAAACACTAGTATGCTACGAAAGTTAAGATCAAAATCAATACTTCATATAACCGAATACTTGTATTCATTCAGATTCATAACAAACTTCACATAAAAATCCAACTTGATAAACAAATGGAAGATCTTACGTTTTATAAATAAATCTCTAAAGCTAGTAGTTTGATCTACACATAAGAAACAAAATTTAAATAACAAGAAGCAGATATCACCTCATACACAAGTATCCACCATTGAAAAGACAAGTCCAATAGACCTCCAAAGTCAAAATGCTTTATTCACTTGAGAAAAATGATTACAAATTGTGCAGAGCTTCTATGCTCCAAAATCCATGAAGAGAGAGCCCAAATGGCTTCTCTTAAATAACAAAACCAACTGCTAAAACCCTAACTCGAATTGGCACATAGGAAGCCAATGGCACATGAGTCATCCAATCGAATTCCAATCATGGGAGGGCTTGGAGGGATGCCTAACTCAAACTTGACTCTATATGGACTCATGGGAAGCTCCACCACCCAATAACCAACCTCCAACAAGGATACAGGTGAGCAGACAAGGCAAAGGCATGAGTGCTTTGAGGAAATGTGTGAATGACAAGGAGGCAAGTGTGAGTGATGATAGGGATTACTTTGAGTTAAGTGAGAGCCAACGCCAAGTGTATGCATACATAAAGGAAGGCGCCTACCATAGGCTTTAATGCCAACCAACCAACCCATCCATTGCGTGACACATCACAAAATCGAGTTTCGAAGGGAGAATGGCGAATTGGTTTGAAGAGATCTTTTGCTGGTGACTGGATAGTGGTCTGGGTGATGACTGAGATGATTGGCATCTTCATTAATGTCCAGTGCCATGTCAATTAGCTCTTTATTTTATTCAAATTGGTTTATTTTGGAGCGATTTGGATATCTCCAAAATATTCAATTTTATTATTTTTAATCAATAATTTCTCTGTAAATGAGATTTTAGAGAAATTATTAATTATGAGGCTGAATTGACATCCGAAACTTAGGTTTAGCTGGTCCATGGGTCATGTGTGATTTTTGGCTTATGAATCGAGCCATCAATCACTGAATTCGGACCTTGGACGACTAACATATTACAAATTGAAAATTTTCCATTTAAACTATGGAAAAATTTAATTAAAAAACAAAAATAATTAAAAATAAAAATTTGACGGACCCGGTAAATTTTTTTCGAAATTTTTCTGAGGGTCCTAGAGACTGAGGACATGACTAAAACCTATTCTAATAGTGTCTAGTAGGTTTATATATATCAGTTGGACTCTAATAACCCCCCATGGCTCAGATTTTCAAAATCGGGCATTCCAGCTTTGGAGGAAGCGGGAGAAAACCTCATGGATTATAGCTCGGCAATAGGCAAAGTATAATTGACAAGGGAAAAATCTCCCTGGAATACCTTAGTTGCTTAATCAAGTCATGGGGAACCAAGACACTCAGAATCCTACTAACACACTTTATTACAAACCCCATGGGGTCATGGTCATGTTGACTGAAAAACAAAACTGACTAGCCAAAATTGGCTAGGCACAAATGCAGGATCATCTGATACACTGGAGTACAAACATTCATCATGTTCGTCAAATGGCGGCTCTTCAGATAATCCAACTATGGTACAAAAAGTTGGTAACAGGGTGGATATAGATGACTCAACCAAGTTGGGACAAGTGATGTGGGCTTTGACTGGCTGACTCAAGATGAAGGATAAAGGGTTCCTCTGTAGGTTTCACCATTAGTACGGGCATAGGGAAGTGTCTTAACACGGGAGTGTGTTTTGAGTTACCTTTTCCCTTTGATCCCAACAACACATTTCCCTTTGTTATTTTCTTTTGCCTTTTCTTTTATTTGCTCTTTTTTTTATAGAACTAGTGGTATGAAAGGTATTGGCCTTGGTTTTACACCTTTTGGGATACTAGTGATGACACGGCCTTAGCTCTGCTGCCAGCAAGTGTCCACAGCCTTGATGAAGTTGTCTCAATAAGCATATAGTGCAAATAGGCCTCACCGTGCTGCCAATCAAGCATCTATAGCCCCAACAGGGGTTTCCTATCCTTCCAACCACTAACCATTTTTATTGCTAGGGAATTTATTTGGATATAAGGAGAAAGCATTGCTCAACTATAGTTCTTCCTGATTATCGACAACCGACCAAGGGGATCTACACGAAAGCATCCTGTACTGAGGATTCACTACAACACAGCAAACCCAAGACATAGGGATGACATGGAGGCACACCTGGTGAAAGAGTTATAGAGGGGTAGAGCAAGAGTCAGCTTATCAAGTTCAAACCTTTAGGATGTAGACCAAGATATGAAGTGATGTGGATGAGATGGAGTGGCCATACATGGAATCTGAAGAAGGGGGTAAAAGTCCTTGTAAAGACCAAGCGTCATCTAGATCCATGGTATGTAAGTAAATCAGAACCTCTTCACCCTCGTCAACCTATGACTGGTACTTCTAACTATACTCATCAAACAACCAATACATCATGTAGCAATAGATATATGGAGTACAACATCTAGTAAGCAATCATCATTATACATAATCTGTCATTAGTCATGGTATAGCAACAAAAAATGGCATATATACATGATCATCACATCACTGGAAGCATATAGAAGGCCCCACAAACAACGGAAATGGGCCACAGTAATCTGGGATATATATGAAGCAAAAATAAGTTCAAAAAGTATGCCAATATAATTTGGCATAACAAGACCATTTCCAGATCAGCAGATCATGGAAATAGCTTGTGAGAATTAACTCCTGGTGGAGTATCTCCAGCTTGAACTTTTTGCTTGTGGAGTCTCTAGATGAGTGTTCAGAGAGTAACTTTAAGGTTGCACTCATCAATTATGTCGAAGCACAGTCTTCGTGATTCGGGAAAATGGAATTTGTTCCCTGGCAGCAATGCCCAATGTTACTACTTAAATTAACTCCTAAGATGCAAAGCCTTCATCACAGTGAAATTTTAAGTGGAACTTGAAAGAGTTATCAGTGTCACCTTAGCACTCTCTTCCTTCAGTTCAAGAGGTTTACAACCAATCATTTGGGGGGATTCCCTATTTTCACTGGATCTCAGTATGTGTATTGTTTGAATTTTGGCATATGATTTATGGGTTGTCTACAAATCTGTATGAAGGTATTTTGCTGCTGCAGATTTCCAGATTTAATTGACAGCAAGAGAGGTTTAATTATTAATATATGATTCTGGAAATGGCAATATATAAGCTTTCAGGGCAGATTTAAGATGATGATCTAAAATATAAATTTCAATTCTTCTTCCAAAATTTCAAAAGGGTTTTAAATGATCTTTACTTTTAAAGAAAATGGATTGTTAAAACAGCAAATAGCATAGCTAACTAATATCAAATTAAGATGCTACTAGACTATTATGGGGTAGATTTGGAGTAGGATAAATAGCCAAGTTGCCAGGGTACCTGTACCCGGGGGTAAGGTACATGTACCCATACTGGGTAGCTGTACCGGGTACTTGTAAGGTACGTCTCCTGCCGTACCCTGCTGTACCCCATACTGGCTCCACATACCTGAGACACCATTATAAAAAAAGGGGTACTTATAGGCAAAATGGTACGTCGTACCCCATGTTTGGGTACTCCGGGGGTACGACCGACTCAATAAAATGCAATCCGTTGGGGAAAATGTAATGACCCCCAACCAAATCTGAACTAATTTTTTGCTTACTGCGTATGGAGCTTGGTTCAAGACTTATGTCAAACACTTTGCAACACTGTTCAAATTCCACTGAATATTGTCCATATCTGGTAGACTGGTTTTGCATTGATTTATAATGAATGTTTTTAAGGTTTTATGTTCAGCACTCATGGAACATAATTTAACTACCAAATGTGCACATAAAAATTATACATATTATATGTATTTCATAGTGAGAAATACACTCACATCAATCGAGGAATATATTTGCAATTTTTAATTGCCTGTAACAGCGGTACAAATAGGTGTTTAAAATAAGATTTCAAGTGTACTTTCAGGTCTGAGTTCGAGTGTTTGTTACAGCTGCTTGGTACAATGATTTATCAAATTTTATGTTTTAAATTTTCAATGTGAATGTTCATTGTTCAATGAATCATTGAATTTAGAATTATGAATCATGATTTGTGATTTATGGAGAAATCTGAAATATGATGTGACTGTGACATATATATATATATATACACACACAGTACCCTCGACGTACCCAAGTAACCTATTTCAAAAAGTGGTGTCCCCGTCCCCGTCCCCAAGTTTCCTGGCAACTTAGATAAATAGCTGTACTTTTCCATATCCTTCCTACAAAAAATGAAAATTTATTCAAATTTTATGATGGTTAAAGAATGGTGCTGGTGCCTTGATTTATTGTTGGGCATATGGGCTTTTGATGTAGCTCAAATGGAGGCTGTCCTAAAACAAGAGAATATCGGAAATAGGGTTGAAGCATACAAGCAATGTATTCCTTCTCTTTGCTGTCCTATATCTAAGAAATCTGCAGACAGAGATTGCTAGAGTAGACAAACTCAAAGTTAATACTTATCATGGATGATTTATACATGCACAAAACCAAGTGTAGAGAGACATACATTGATATAATCCATAGCAAATGACAAATATAACAACAATGGAAAGATGTTGCCAATTAATTGCTTCACAACTATTTGTTAAGGGGAAATGTTGAAATGGAAGGCAGCTTGATCATATGCAAGACCTCCTCATATCCTCTAAGGCACATCACCAAAAATATCCAATAGCTCAAAAGAGATGCAATACATTAGTTACCAAAAGCTCAAGTGCTCAATTCTCCAGCAACCATTTCAGCAGGAGGAGCCTCAAATATATAGAGTTTAGGCTCAACAACCTCCTGTTAACACACAATCTGCCTACAGGGAGATTGTATGAGTTGGAGGAATGGTTTCTAAAAGATTCGTTCATCTTCTTGCCAAGCAGACTGTGCCCAGAAAAGGGCCAATTCTGCACCAAAATTTTGTCTAGAAAGCATCCTAAAAGCCTCTGATCTCCTTTATAAGGATTTCCTGGCTGATCAAAAGTTTAGTTTAACAACCTACACTCCCAATGGATTGGTCTTAGACTCTTTACATCTACCGGCACCAAGAAAGGGGAGTGATTTCTCAGGGATCTTACAACACAGTTGTTGAATACAAATATTACAACTGATATTAAAGTGGACACAAGCTCCAATTTATTTGCAACTGTGACAATTGATAAACTAATGCCAGGATTGAAAGCTATTCTTAGCTTCACTGTTCCAGACCAGAGATCTGGCAAGGTTGAGCTTCAATACCTCCATGATTATGCTGGCATCAGTACAAGCATAGGCTTAACAGCAGCACCTGTTGTGAAGATTTCGATTTCTATAGTCATAGGCTATGTTGTTGGGAGCGAGAAGCAGGAGTGAAGCGAAAAGTGAAAATTTCAAAAGCTCCCATTTTGGGAGTGTTCCGGGAGCATTTTTTATATTGTATATATTTTGATGTATTTATATCTAAAAAACATGTAGGATGTTGAATTAGCTATAGAAAACATGGATTAAACCATATAACATCAATCATCTAGTAGTTATAACTTATAACATTATCATCAAATGATCAACCATAACTACTATTATATGAGCTTGGCAATGAAGGGAGGTACCATAACATTGTCATCAAATGATCAACCTAGTATAGGAGCTTTTAGTATTGGAGAGGTAGGGAGCGCCTCGGGAGCGTTTTGGGAGCGAGCTTCGGGAGTGGGAGCGAGGGGGTGGGGGTAGCTCCCACATGACATAGGTCATAGGGAATGAAGGTGTTGCTCTTGGGGGGAGTTTGCTTCTGATACTACATCATGCAACTTTACGAAATACAATGCAGGCTTAAACTTTGTGAAGCCAAATTTCTTTTCTTCTTTGAATTTAAAGGATAAAGGTAATACATTGAAGGCATCTTACTTGCACATTGTGAGCCCTTTGACAAAGACTGGAGTTGGAGCCAAGATTGCCCATAGTATTTCAAGGAATGAAAACACTTTCACCATGGGTACTCAACATGCTTTTGATCCCTTCACAACTGTAGAGGCACACTTGAATAACCATGGAAAAGTTGTTGTCCTTGTCCAACATAAATATAGGCCAAAGTATTTGATAACCCTTTATGGGAAAGTAGAAAACAAGGCTCTTGATAACAGTGCTATGGTAGGCCTATCTCTAGTTTTGACGATTACTTCATAGTTGTTTTCCATAAATAATGAACTATGGACTTAGCTATTTTGTGTGATCCATTTGAGATTGCGTCCTATTTAGTGCTCACATTTTGTGCTGTAGGTTGGCACTGTAGTGACATTGTTCATTGCTTGGTAGTTTGCATTTGTAGATTCCTGTAAATATCTTACAACTTCGAGACTGTTGAGGTTTGAAGATGTCTGTTGGAGAAATGTGTGGTAGCTTAATAGCTTATATTTGCCATGTGTGGCGAGGTGAGTAGAAATCATAAATCTAATATTGTTTCAGCTACCAAAAGCATGAGGAGGGAGCTATTGAGAGGGCTCGTGATTATAATGCAAATTGGATGATAGTTGTTGAAACTCTGGATGACGATATATACCTTGAAGTAGAGAACAATTTCAACCTTTCACAGTAAGGATTCTGAAAAACAAGAAGAAAGAAGCAATGCGTATGTAACTGAGGCTACCTTTCAAAGTCCACCAAGAACTCAGGGGGCGCCTGCACAACTAGGCATTATGATTGGTTTTGCAGTTTCACTAACTAATGGTGCAAGTTAGGTAGTTCCAGATCCATGGAGCCTAGTGAAGTGTGATAGCATCAGTGTTTCTACGTGCACAGTTGCTATCAATGCCCACCAAAGAAGAAACTTCCCAATGAAACCTGAGAATGAGAAAAGGCAGACTTGAGCAGTGAATCAAGTGTTGTTACATATAATATAGATTCACTGGTTGTTGGTTTGAAAAGCAAGATGGCAGTGTATCTACTAGCTAGAGGAGCTCACGCTTTAGTTAAGTTAGGACTTATGCATGTATTAGATGAACAACAGTAATGATTCAGTTCTTATTGAGTTGGGTTTCTATTTCAAGACAGCATGGCCAGCTACTCCATGGAAACATGCAGTGATAGTCAGTTAAAGTGACACCTTGATTCAAGTCTCAGTTAAGCGGTAAGATGATATGACAGTTGTTAAAGGCATTAGGTTACTGTTATCACACAACTCGTAGTTTCCCCAGTGGATGATCCTATTCAGGATGGCAGAGGGGACGGGAAACCAAAGAGGTGACACAAAAGAGCCTCGATCTCCAAGATGTATTGGTTGTCACACCAATCGAGGCACTCTTCACTTTATACTATCAAAGCCACAGATAGTAAAGGGGGAGACCCGGATCTACTCCCGACGGGAGAGATCTAACCCAATCACTAGATCAAGCTATGGAAATAGAGTGCGTAAGGTCACAGGTAGAGAACCCTAGATTTAAGGAAACAAGGTCACCATGGAGGCTTAAGAAAGATAAGAATTGACTATGATTGCTTAGACACAGCGACTTGATAATTAAGTATGATTCCAAGATTCAAGTTCTAGTACAAATGTTCAAATCTGGCTGCCTTGGGAAACGTGACCTTTAAAATAGGGTAAGTGGCCCAAAGAGTAGATATGATGGTTTAGGCTTTCTAGCATAGCTTGGATGAAAGGTCTGATAGTCTCGAAGTATGCAAGCTCAAAAGAAGAGGTTCACAAAACCCAAAAAACAAGCCAACCAAGGAGGGCGCAAGGGTAGAGACCAGTGCCTAGGGAAAAGGGCCAGATGGAGTCCTCAGAGCATGACGCCTTAGAGAACCCACCTCTAGATAGGTCGTGAGATGAAAACCCTGAAATGGTTTGCTAGTAAACCAAGCAATGCAACCCATAGAATTTTCCGAAGGATTTATAGTTAGGGTTTGGAAGTAAATGATAGATGGGTAGGTTAGAAGAATAATTTACATACCTTGCAAGCATACCTGAGTCATGGAAATTGATGCTAGTATGTCGAGGATTGTTCCCGCAAAGATCAAATGAAGATTTGGTGCTTTCTCTTGCCCACACGATTTTTCCTAGTTCCACTGATGTGCCCCTCTCTTCCTGCAAAACCAAGGAAATGAAATCAATCAATCAAGCAAGAATGAAGGTAAATACAAGTGACGAAAACGATAACAGGAAATAAAAGGTACGAAGACAATGATACTCCCTGAACCAAACGAAGAGAAAAGAGAGAGACAAGGAGAGTCTCCTCAGCCAGTGCGCCCCTCCTCCAATTCGACTTCTTCACCTATAGCTAAACGTGGAAAGATAGATGTGCAAAATAATCACTAAAACCCTCAGCGCAATGGAAAAACAGTTTCAATCGACATAACCAACATCCAAAACCAGAGCACAAATATTTTCAAAAATATATTTTATTCCAGAAGCCAAGATCCAAAAGTCCCTTTACAACGAGAGGGTCTCTCCTTTAAATAGCAATGGGAGAGACCAAAACCCTAACCACCTTTTTAATGAGTGGATAAGATTAAAAGATACGTGAGTTCTAATCAACGGTTGAGATGAACTCAACAATAAAGTACAAGGATCAACTCCAAAACATAAGAGGGCACACTAGACAAATTGCCCTAGGGAGGACGTCCCACATAAAGTGACTAGGAAAACATATCATAAAGATCATGGTGGGTCTAGTGGGTGATATAATCCCTCTCTAGTGTGTCCCCATGGCACAATAACATAAAATATAACATCAAAGTACATTAATGTGACCACGTGGCCAAGTCATGTGCCCTCAAAGACACAATAAAACCATAAAAAATGAGCCCGAGAGGTGTGTGGACCCCACCGACTGTTGCAAATGCTCTGGAAGGTGTGGGAGATGTCACACACATCATCAAAATAATCCTCATGCCATTTCCTTGCCTTAGTAGCCCAAATCGAATTCATCTGTAGCCATTTTGCCATTTTTTATGCCTCTGTAAATCACCTGTAAAAGATAGAAATGCCTGTAACTCACTGCCTGGTCACCCGGGGCCAAAACTAATTGCACCAACATGTCTGAGAGTATGGCTATATAGTAAAAAAAAGTGGTTGGACCCCATACTCTCTCAGTAGCGCCTTAGGTGAAAAGAATAAAAAGTCAAACTGCTCTGCCATGCTATTTTTAATGGCTAATCTGCACCAGAATGATAAACTGAAGAATAACTGAGTTGAAATTGCCTGGAACTGCAAACTGAGCATCCCAATGTACTCAGAAGATCACTGCCCGATCACCCGGGGCTAAAACTGATTGCACCAACATGTCTGAGAGTATGGCTATATAGTAAAAAAAAGTGGTTGGACCCCATACTCTCTCAATAGCGCCCTAGGTGAAAAGAATAAAAAGTCAAACTACTCTGCCATGCCATTTTTAATGGCAAATCTGCACCATAATGATAAACTGAAGAATAACTCAATTGAAATTGCCTGGAACTGCAAACTGAGCATCCCAATGTACTCAGAAGATCCAAATGTACTAAGAATGCATACTCATATACCATGTGGATAACTGTATAATTATATAATATCTGTTATCACACAACTTGTAGTTGTCCCTAGTGGTATCCCATCCGGGATGGTAGATGAGATGGACAACTAAAGAGGTGACCCAAGAGATGCCACGGTTCCCAATGCAAGGTGTGAGTCACGTCAACCGAGGCACTCTTCACTTTAGATCTAGATAAATCAAGACCTGGGGGGAGACCCTATAACCAATCAAAGATGATTGGACCCAGACAAAGGTTCCTAGGGATTAGTAAATGGTAAGTTACGGAAACCAATGCAAGGTAAAGTGGACCTAAAAATTGAAGTATGATTGAAGGTGGTTTGAGAGATGATTAGTGTTTCAACCAATGTATGATTTAGGTCACATGATTAGTTATAATGACAAGATCTAGTACCATGTGTTACAGAAGTGGGTCGTACTTTCTTGGGATATGTGAAATGGCTTAATGTGGACCCACAAGGTGAAGTTAAGGGATGCAATTGGCACTAGAGGATATGTAATGAGTAGATCTATGGATCTAAGTTGAAACTAGGAACACCCACTTATGGGATTTAAGGTTTGACACAATTCCCAAGGAGTGCGACTTGCTTATGGAAGGACTAGTGCCTTGTTGGATGGGTTAATGGAGTCAAAAGGTATGTCAAAGTATAGATTGGGACACCTAGCATGCAACTCAAGTGGGCTATTTGGGATGTAGTGGTTGGATCTTGCTAGATCTAGGATTTCACGATATGACCCTAAGTGGACCACAATCCCTTAAAACAAGGAATGCTACCCCCAAGGCAGATCGTCACAAAATGATATTCTAGACCTAGGTTTCAAGGTATGCCCGTTCCAAATCCACAAAAATCTCAACTACCCACGTCATCAAAGTGGGCAAACTCACTCATCCAAGGAAGTGCGACCTTGCTCAAGGAGGGATAAAAGGTGGATAAGGTGTGTCAGAACAAGTCCAATGGCCACCAAATTGTAGATCCAAGTAGTTTAGGCAATGATCTATGTGGATCTAGAAAATCAAGAGAATCCAAGGGTTAGATCTTACTAGATCTGAGTTTTAAGGTGCCAAGTAGTTCAAAAGGGGGTTATAACCCCTTAAAATTTGGAATGATGCCCACAAGGTAGAAATCACTAAAGTAAGAGTCTAGGGGTAGGTTATCAAATATGTAGATTGCAAATCAAGTGGGATCTCACCTACCCATATGCTAGATCTAACCAAACAAGCCTCTCCCAAGGAAGTGTGATTTGCCTCAAGAGGGCTAGATTGCCTTGAAAAGTGTGTCAATTTTAGCCCAATCACCACCAAACTATAGATCCAACTAGGGGTGGATGCTATAGACGTGGGTTTTTAATATCTCTTCAAAAGCAAGGCTAGATCTAAGTAGATCTAAGAAAAACCAAAATGAGGGTTTTGATTGATTAGGGTTTTTATGATCTAGAAATTATGGACGATTCAAAGAAGAAGAAGATCATACCTTTGGAGCATACCTGGATGAAGAGATGAATGCTAGTTGAGATGAGGATTACTTTTTCCAAAGATCAAATGGAGAATTTTTGAAGCCCTCTTGCCAAATCGATTTTTCCAAGCCACATGTGTGTCCCTCTAACCTGTAAAAACCAAGGAGCAAAGCATCAATCAGTTTAACATGTTGAAGGTAGATACAAGCAAGAAAGAGATAAGCAAAGAATAGTTGGTGCAAAGACAAAACCACTCCCTGTTTAACCCAAAACGTCCTCCTCCAAGCTTGAAGGGCAAGCCTCCCCACCAATTCGCACTTGTTGAAGAAGTCTTCTCCACCTGTAAAAAGATATGGCAAATATGCAAGATAGCTACAATAGATCCTCCAGTGCAATGGACAAAAGCATTTACAATCAAAGCAACCAACATCCACTCCAACCCAAGCATGCACTCCAAAAGATAGAAATTTTATTCTAAGAGCCAAGAGCCAAAAATCTCTAGACGATTTTACAATGAGAGGCTCTCTCCTTAAATAGGATGGAGAGAGACCATAATCCTAACCACTTTTTGCATGAGTGGCTAAGATTAAAAGATCAAAAGATCTAATCAATGGTTGAGATGAGCTCAATAATAAAATACATGGATCAACCATAAAATATAACCATAAGTGGACAAAATCGCCCCAGAAGAACCAAATAAAAATCATCTCTGCTCTGACAGGGTCTTCGACAGACCAAAACTGCACTAGGACAACTTACTGAGGCTAAATCATCACTGTAACTGCCCGGAACTGAAAATAGATTGTCTCATTGGACTCAGGAGGTCCAAAACTATCCAAGATGTGTACTCATACACCATATAGATCTCTGCATGATCATATAATATCTCCAATATACTGGAACAGGTGAAATAATAATAATCTATAAATGATCAAATAATGCTGAAACCCAAAGATCATCATCATAAACCTATATTTGATGCATAGAACCATCATGTACATGTACATAGACCATATATCATCTATCTGTGTCATCATAAGGTCCAATAATCTCATGTCCTGTGATTGACCTTGGTCAAACTAAGTTTGACTAGGTCAATATTGACCAAATATAACTCAGACTACCATCCGAAGCTGCTGCAAAGTGTCAAAGGTTAATGCATGCTCTACAACTCATTCAAATAACAATTATAACACAATAATCATTATTGACGATCTACATCCAAATATATAGTCATTAATTATTTATATGACTCGGACTAGACTTTCAAGACCATATTCACTTCATAGTTGTGATCAATTTGCTAGTGAAGGTTGAAGGCTAAAATAAACTGGTTAGGTCAAGGGGTGACTAACTGACTTAACATTGTGACACTTTGGATATGGGAAAGGGAATACACACCATAGTATATACTGAATGAGCAATAACATAGGGAATGGCGGTGTCTTACAAAGGGATAAGTTGTTTAGAGAGTGCTTATTCAACTTAGGCATCATGTCTACATCAAGTTGATCCAGGTTCATTAGGATCATTCAATTTCATTTCATGGCCTTTTTGGCCTACAGAATCCTTCGGATCTTAGGTGTGCTGATAAGCACAACTAATTGCGGCTTGCATCCAGGGCATGTTTTCATACATATATAAGGTCAACAATTGTTTAGATATGGCTTTTAAGAATCATTGCTTTTTTTGGACCTTTCCTATACTCTTCGAGGAGTATTTTTAACAGTTCATCGCTCTTGCCCTTTTTTAGTTTCCATGGGCGAATTTATAAGTTTCCATAAGTAGTACATGAGCTTTCAGTTTTAGCCAACATCTCAAGTGACTAGGGGGAGTTCGAGCCAATGCCAAACATCGGGACAACCGACCAGAATGATTTAGGCCTACAATCCAACTCAGCAGAGGTAAGTTTTGTCACCAACTAAGAGCCGAGACACAATAAATAGGGAATCTCATCCAATACAGAGGCTACGATGGGGAAAGATCCTCCATGTCACTAGTCAAGTAGTAAGTCAGGGTGATAAACTAAAAGGTAGGCAATGGATGGATGAAGACAATGAATAATGGAGCCAACACTAGCAAGCCAAGGTATGGTGGAATGATCACCTCTATTCTCCCTAGGGAGGGTAAAACCAGTGAGTATGAGTAGTGAACTTCTAAGTTTGAGTAAGGATAGTAGAATATATATAATAAGATCAACCAGGTCCATATATGTATATGATTGCCAGATCATGACACTAAGTGCTAAGACATGCCATAAGGATGAATATAAAAGCAATATAACCATGATATACCTGCTGAGTCATATACCTGAATGCTCATCCTCTGAACCATCATTTGTCCTCTGAAACTGCTACTATAACTCTGGGCAATACTGACTGCTTTGCATAAATGGTATAATGGCTACATCGGTCATCTCTCTGAGTGTCCTGAGACTCAGTCATGGCATGGGGAATACATACGCTGTCCAAAATCTGATAGTGATCCATAGATAGATGCTCATCTCACCATCTCAATGTAAAGGAACTCGCTGAAGAGTGCTCTGGAATCTGAAAAATAATGTGGTAGCCCGGCTACTATATATGTGATAACAATCTCATAACCATGCCTAAATAGATAAAAAAAAAAAAAATTGTAAATGATCAAAATCATAAAAAATATCCCAAATCATCATCTGAAACCTGTAGCTATTGCATGGAACAACCTGGTTGGTAATTTAAGACCATATATCATCAATCTCTATCATCACCGATATGATACATCACATGTCCTGTGATTGACTTGGTCAAACTGGGTTTGACTAGGTCAAATTGACCCATAATATGACTCGGGATGAAACATCAAAATGTTACAAGTGTAATTGGTTATGACATGCTTCATTAATCATTCAAATAGCAAGATTGTAAACATAAAGTAGTACTTGACTGGCGGTTTAAAACAAGATATTCAATGTAAACTTCATTAATAATAGCTCTGAACAGAAACTCAAGGATATACTCACTTCATGGTTGTGACCAATTTGCTAGTAATGGGTGAGGGTGGATAAATACAAGGCTAGGCTAAGGGATGACTGTACAAACTTCACACTGTGATACTTTGGATGCAGGAAAGGGGATATGCACTAAAGCATATGTTGGACAAATAATAACATAGGGGATGACAGTGTCTCACAAATGGATAAGTTGTTTGGGAAGTGCTTATTCAACTTTGAAAAATGTCTACAACTCACATCCAAGCTGATTCAGCTCCGTGAGGATCTTTTCTAGAGCCACCATGACTAGGTGTCCGGCTAACCGTAACTTGAGACTCTAAGGGGCACTTAGAATTAGTTGTCCCTTACTCCATCTCACATCACAAACCGTAGGCTCCGTGAGGAAATAATCATTACATTCAAATAAGGCCAGCAATCATTGGATTTAGCATTTATTTAACCATTACTTTATTTGGGCCTTTCATTTCATTTCCATGGCCAGCAGTCTTTAGATTTGACATTTATTTATCCACTGCTTTTATTAGGGCTTTAGATATCTCGTCGAGGGGATTTACATTTCATTCATTTCACATTTCCATAGCCCTTACTTCATTTGTGTTTAGAAACACAGTTTCATTGAATTTCATTTCAATGGGCTTTCACAAGATATAGAATAGTTTCCAGATACATGTAATGATGGTAGTACTATCTGTTTCAGGTTTAGCCAACACAACTTAGGCAACTCAGAGCCTAGACACAAATTAAACAAGGAAGCTTATCCAACAAAGAGGCTAGAGTGGGGAAGTCCTTCATATCACAGGTTAAGAAGTAAGTTAGGATAAAACTAAAACTAGAAGGTAGTGGATGGATGGAGATAGTGAAAATGATGCCAAGACTAGTAAGCCATATAATGGTGGGATTGATCACCTCCATTCTCCTAAGGAGGGTAAAACCAATGAGTATACACAAGAACTTCATAATTCTGAGCAAGCAAGACTATATAGATATACGTTAACAACCATGTCCATAATATATAAATAGGCTGCCAGGTCATGACCACTGAATGCCAAATCAAGCTACAAGAAAGACCAACAAAGCAATAATAAACCAATACACTACCATATACCTGCCTGATCATATATCTATACCAATCACCTGAATCATGATCTGTCAACTGGAAACTGCTGTTGCACATTTGGGCACTGCATACTGCTCTGTATGGAAAAAATGGCTACATCGGTCAACAAATCTGAGTTTCCTGAGACTCAGTCATGGCATAAGGATATACTGGCTGCTCATAAAATAAGAGTGATCCTAATATAGATGCTCATCTCAAGCATCTCAGTGTAAAGGACTGGCTGAGAAAAGGACTGGAATCTGATGTGAAGAATATGGTAGCCCAACTACTATATATGTGATAACAGTTACATGGAGTTCAAACAACAGTTCATGGGTCAAATCACATGAGTTCTCACAAGCAGTTGCTGCTTTAGTTTGCATATGGTTCAGACATCAGTCCAACTCCAGTTGGCATTCAATCTAATGGCAATTAGGTGCATGTGTGTTTGCATGCTGCTTACACAACAGTCTTATGTTTCAAATTGAGCTATACCTCAGACAGTGCACATGCTTCCCTTGAAAAGATAATGAAAGGTGCCTGTTATCACCTAAACTGTAGTTACCCCTATGGATGTATCCAGTCATGGATGGCAATAGGGAAGGGCAACTCAAAAGGTGCAACCATGATCACCTCGACCTCCAATATATGGTTGTCACGCCAGTCGAGGCAACCTTCGCTTTATGTTATCTAGCCCAGACAACAAAGGGGGAGACCCGATCCACTCCCGACAGGAGAGATCAAAACCAAGACACCAAATCAGGGTATTTCTAAGTGAAGTTAGGTGTATGGTTTATCCTAGACCTAAGGATGAAGTCACAAGCCAAGTGAGGGGTTTAATGAGTATAGCTTTGGTTCATAGCTGATGTGAGAGTGACTTATAATGTTTGAAGTGAGATCTAGGGTTAGAGTACTAGTTCAATGTTGGAAGATCCACTGCCTTGGGAACCGTGTCCAATGGAGGGTAGTTTTGGGGTTGAATTGGGGCTAACTAGTACACATGACAAGTTTGACCATGATACATGATGGCATCAAGGGTTTGGTTCACCACACTGAGGTCAAACCACAAGTTAATCCAACAATCTAGGAAAGTCGAATTGACTTGGAGAATAACCAGTGCCTTGGGAATTGGGATAATGGAGTCAAAGTAGGGTTGACTTGTGGTTGAGGACTCCTATAGCATGAGACAAGTGGGCAACAAAGGTCTTGATGGATAAGTAGGTCTAGATGTAGGTTTAACCCAAGTGGACCACAATCCCTTAAAACAAGGAATGCTATCCCCAAGGCAAGATTTGACAAAGTGACACCCTAGACCTAGGTTTTGAATTATTCCCGTTCCAAATCCGCAAGAATCTCAAGTACCCATGTCCTAGAAGTGAGCTAACTCACTTCTCCAAGGTGGTGCGACTTTACCCAAGGAGGCCTAAAAGTGGGGTTAGGTGGGTCAAGACAAGTCCAATGGCATCCAAACTTTAGATCCGGGTAGGTTAGTCAAGTAGGAGTGTGGATCTATAATTTCACGGCTATCCGATGGCTAGATCTTACTAGATCTGAGTTTAAGTGTTCCAAGTGGTCCAAAATGGGGATTAAATCCCTTAAAATGTGGAATAGGGCCCACAAGGTGAATTTCAGAAAAGTAACAATTTGGGTGTATGTTATTAGATGTGTAGATTATGGATCAAGCGGGATCTCAAACACCCATGTACTAGATCTAGGTCAACTTGCTCAAACTAGGAAGTGCGCTTTGCTTGGGAGAGGCTAAGTTGGCTTGGGAAGGGGTCAAACGGAAGCCAATCCTCACCAAACTATAGATCCGGGATGCCGTGGATGCTATAGAGGTGGGTTTTCAATATTATGCCCAACAACCCACTAGATCTAAGTAGATCTGAGAAAATGTAAAATGGGGGTTTTAAGATATTTAGGGTTTTAACAATTTATGAGCTATGTCAATGGATTGGATAAAGGAAAGAGAAACAAACCTGTGGATCTTACCTGGGTAACCTTGTAGATGCCTTGATGATGATGATCTATGCAAACCCGATCAATTTGAGAAGCTTTGAGGTAGTTTCTATGCAAGTCGATTTGATCCAAGAAGCCAATGCGCCCTCTCTCCTGCACAACAAACGTCAACAATATCAGATTTGATGCATCAAGAGATAAGACTAATGCCACAAGAGAAGTAACAGAAAGATAGCATAGATCACAATGAAGCTAATGATAACCCCTTGATACAAGCGAATGCCAAGAAAGTCGATTTGAAGAAGCCTTGCAAAATTGCCCTTGTTGAAGTCGCCCTCCTGTAGACAAACAATGATTTCCAAAAAAGATAGATCTTACCACAATTTCCAAATGCTAGGTTGCAATAGACTTTCCAATCACCATCTAAGAACACCAGATGCAAAGGAGACCACAAGAATTTCCACAAGAATATTTTTCTATACCAATAATCCAAGAGCCAAAGACCCCTTACAATGAGAAGCTCTCTCCTTTAAATAGGAAGGAGAGGCACCAAAACCCTAACCACTTTTTGAATGAGTGGCTAAGATTAAAAGATACAAATGTCTAATCAATGGTTGAGATGAGCTCAACAATAAAATACATGGATCACAAATAAAATATTATGTGAGTGGACAAAATCGCCCTAGAAGAGGGGAATCCCACCAAATCATGATGACAAAATATCATAAGAGGCTTATGGTGGGTCCAAGGGGTAATTTTATCCCTCCTTGGTCAATCCCCATAGCACAATAAATATAAAATAATCATCAATGTACCAAATCGTGCCTCCATGGTCAAGTCGTGGTCCTCAAAAAATCATCAGAAAGTGCCATGAGTGATGGATGCGGGCCCCGATGAAGCTGAAACTGCTGGAGAAGGTGTGGAAGGCCCCGATCTATCATCACTGATCATCCCATGCCATAACTTTGCCTCAGTAGCCCAAATCGATTTCCTCAATAGCCATTTCTACCAATCCTGAAATGCCTTGGGAAGCATGAAACTGCCCAAAACAGCCTCCTGGAGTGCCTGCGCTGTCAAGGTGAGGGCACCAGTGTGTCCGGGAGGGGGGTAATATGGTAAAAACAAGTGGCTGGACCACCCCCTCCATCATCAGCGCCCTAGGTCAACCGAATAAAAATCTCATCTTGCTCTGACAGGGCCTCCGACAGACCAAAACTGCACTGGGACAGCCTACTGAGGCTCAATCATCACTGTAAGTGCCCGGAACTGAAAACAAACTGTCCCATTGGACTCAGAAGGTCCAAATCCATCCAAGATGTGTACTCATACACCATATGAGTCTCTGCACAATCAAAATAAATATCCAATATACCGGAACAGGGCCAATACTAATAATCTGTAAATGAACAAACACTGCTGTAAACCAAGAATCATCATCATAACCCTGTAGCTGCTGCATAGAGTCATCATGTATGTATACATAGACCATATATCATCTATCTATATCATCATAAGGTCCAACATCTCATGTCCCATGGTCCTCCATGGTCAAACTGGGTCTAACCAAGACCAAATATAACTCAGACCATCATCCAAGGCTGCTGCAAAGTGTCAAGGTTAATACATGCTTTACAACTTATTCAAATAACAATTATAACACAAAGTAATCATAACTGGCGATCTAAATCCAAATATATAGTGTCGTTAATTATTATTATTACTCAGACTAGACTTTCAGGATCATACTCACTTCATAGCTGTGATCAATTTGCTAGTGAAGGGTGAAGCTGAAATAATTGGCTAGGCTAAGGGATGACTTGACTGACTTGACTTTGTGACACTTTGGCAAGGGAAAGGGAATACACACCATAGTATATACTGAATGAGCAATAACACAGGGGATGGCGGTGTCTCACAAATGGATGAGTTGTTTAAAGAGGGTTTATTCATCTTCATAGATGCGCACAATCCATAATACAAATAAGGCCAACAATTGTTTAGATATAGCATTTAAGTTCCATTGCTTTTTGGGCCTGAAATTTCCATAGCCTTGATCTATGTGTGTTTATAAACACATTGCATAGATTTACATTTATTTTAGGCTTTCTGCTGCAGGGGTGTTTTTAAGGCACTTGTTTACCTGAGCACTTCTAGGTGTGTCATGGACAGCTTGTTTACCTAGGTATTTATTTTCCAAAAGATATAACCTTTTATTTTCATGGCCATTTTCATTTGGCATGCCTCTCATTCATGTGTGTTTAGAAACACATTGCATGAATGGGCTTTTCATACAAGATATAGCATTTCATTTTTTCCAGATTTTGCATTCATGGCAGCACTAAAAGTTTCAAGTTTAGCCAACACAACTTTAGTGACTAGGGGGAATTCCAAGGAACTCCAACTCACCATAGGTAAGTTTTGTCACCAACTCAGAGCCGAGACACAATAAACAGGGAAGCTCATCCAGTACAGAGGCTACAGTGGGGAAAATTCCTCCATGCCACTAGTCAAGTAGTAAGTCAGGGTGATAAACTAAAAGGTAAGCCATGGATGGATGAAGACAATGAAATGATGGGGCCAACACTAGCAAGCCAAGGTATGGTGGAATGATCACCTCTATTCTCCCTAAGGAGGGTACATACCAATGAGTATGAATAGTGAACTTCTAAGTCTGAGTGGGGACAATATAATATATATATAAATCAACCAGGTCCAAATATCTATATGATCGCCAGATCATGACACTAAGTGCTAAGACATGCTATAAGAATAAGTATAAAAGCAATCTAACTATAACACCATGATATACCTGCTGAGTCATATACCTGAATGCTCATCAACCTGTACCATCCTCTGTCCTCTGAAACTGCTGCTGTAACTCTGGGCACTACTGACTGCTCTGTACCAATGGTATAATGGCTACATCGGTCATCTCTCTGAGTGTCCCGAGACTCAGTCATGGCATGGGGAATATAACTGCTGTCCACAATCTGATAGTGATCCAATATAGATGCTCATCTCAGCATCTCAAATGTAGGGGAACTGGCTGAATAGTGTACTGGCATCAGAAAAATAATGTATGGTAGCCCGACTACTATAAATGTGATAACAGTGCCTTTTCAGGAAGGGGATATTCCCTTTTTCCAGCAAGTTTAGTTAGGACTAGTTTGCCTTAACTCCAAATCTGATGAAAGTTCAACAGTTGTTTCATTCTTAGTTAAGAATAGACTTGCATGCCATATTTTAGCATTAATCTCATGCAAGGAGAGGGTCTATCAAGGCTAGGGTGCACTATCTTAGGTCAATTAAGGCCTATAAGAACATTGGATTTTATTGTAATGGGGCTGGATCCTAGATTGTAATTCTAGGATTGACAATTGAATAAAGCTAGAACATTGATCCACATGTTCTGTTCCTTGTTTCCCATATGCTTGATATTGGAATAGTGTATTTTTTACCCTTTTTCGTTCAGGTTGCTAATACCAGTTTGCAGATTTAGGAGACCCTTACCTCTGATCTGCCTAAACTATTGCAGGTTTCAATGAGCCTACCAAACCCTTAATGATCTGTAGAGTGATAAATCCATTCCTTAGTCTCCTCATAGTGGCTAGGACAAGGTTGTCATCAACACCAAACCCAAGTGTTCGAGTTATATTTTGCTTATGTGGCAAGATTCTTCCATTTTAGAAGCCTTGCCCCTATTCTCCATTCCGTTTGAATGCATGTTCTAGCTTGTCTTTGACCCCATCCTCCATTAGTAGGCACTTGTCCTCTTTAATTCTTCCCATCTAGTTCTATTTCTACATAGTAGTTCAAGTACCTATGACCTAATGCCATTGCTCAATTTACTAGTAAGTTGTAGGTACAATTAGGGATGCACCCCTAGTGTTGGCAATAACCAAATGAGAGGCATGCATGTTGTGGTGACAGTGGGAAATGGGCATAGTGTCTGCAATTGCACTAAGTTTCCATTGATGAAAGCAATGTGAGGTCGAGTGTAAACACCTCCACAAATAAAATAATAGTATTTCCTAGGTCTAACCTAGGAAAACATAAACTATGAATATCTTCTAACCAACTAGGTCCAAACAAACAATAAAATAAATGGACTAATGCCACATGTACAATCTCTAAGCCACGAGAGCTCAAAAAGAGAGGGTGCCCTCCTCAAAATAGGTGCTAGATCATGTCAACTCTATCCTACAATGAATAAAGTACTCCAATAGATGAGTGCTCCACTATAAAAGTAGTCATACATGTCCACAAGAGACTCACACGTGGGATAGTCAACAAGTGAGAGAGTTGTCCCCTCAAAATCCTCTAAGAGCAAGTCGAATTCCAAAAGTAAACCTCCAAAATCATGCCAGGAAGATGAAGAAGTACCACAAGTGTCACAAATCCCATGAGAAACGTGTCAATCAAATGACAAAATAAGTGTGAAAATAGATCTACCATGTGGCATGTGTGGTATCCAAGGTAGCATGTTGTCCTAAAAATGCAACCAACTTATCAAGAAATGTGCTTAAAAGTGGATCCAAGGAAAAAAGGTCAACAATGCATAAAATAATGCCATTTCTATGTGTTGAGTTAGCCTCACATAATTTCCAACCAAGAATAAAGGGGGATGACCTCATCCAAGCATAAAATAACAATATATGAGGAGTGCCTCAATCTAAGTGCGAAGGAGATGAGCGCTCCTACAAACAAAGCCAATCCAAGACTTACAAATCATCTCCCAATGTGAATAGATGCCAAGGAAGCAAGGTGCTCAAGGCCTCCAAGTGATCAAAAGAGGGTCAAAATGTGCATAGGTGGTTAACTCCATGAGAATAAACACGTGTACTAGGCTAGTGCTCCACTAGAGACCAAGGTATAGATATAAGAACCACGAATGGATCCTAGATACATCACTAAGAGTTAGGGCACTATTGATGCATAGTTTAGCAACTGAAATAATGCAAGCAAAACTAGTTACCAAACCTGCACAACCTCAATATTTTCCTCCAATGTGTTACTACCAAGAAAAACCCTCTCTCTTTAGGTCTCCTAAATATCCTAGGGGAAATTTAGACTAACCACGGGAGGTGTCCCCAACTATACTTTCCAAGGTACTAACTAGGGGTTTCCACATTCAATGCCTAAGAAAAATAAAACAAAGTGTCCTAGCTTTCTTAAGTACCAGTCAACTTGATTTATGATGGTGAGGCAACCAAGAATACTTATTGAGATTAAAAAATTGGACCTAAGTATCTTAGTGAGGCAAGGATGAGATCGTGAAGACTCTTAACAAAGATCTATTGGTTTAGAGTGGTTATGATCAAGGATCTTTGGAAGCAAAAAACAATTTCAAATGAGCCAAATACACTTAAATGTATTCAAGGGTATCATTCGACTCATGAACTAATATAAACATAACATGCATCCAAAGATATAAGTTAAGCTCTAAATGTGCTTACTTAGAGTGCTCAAATTTGTAAACCATACATGTTATGATAGCATTCAACACATAAACATTTCACAAAAGATAGGAATCCAAGTTCAAAGTTCAAGTGTTGATTACTTAGATGCAACAAGAAGTTAAACAATGGAAGATATCATAAGTTACTTATAATTCACTTATGCAAATTATATCATCTTATCTAACTTATTATGAAGAAGAGAGTTTTCAAGAGATTCTCTCTTAAGACATCTCCTCTGGCCAAGAAGCATGTTTTGGCCTTGACCAAAGGAAGCCTTTGCTAAAGGTAAAACCTAATCTTTTCTTTGTCTTGGGTAGAAGCAATTTAGTGTTGAATGTATTAGATTAGATATCATCAGTGGTAAATATGTAGAAAAATAAAACAAAGTGGCCTAGCTTTCTCAAGTACTAGTCAAATTGATTTATGATGGTGAGGTAACTAAGGATACTTATTGAGATTAACAAATTGGATCTAAGTATTTTAGTGAGGCAAGGCTGAGATCATGAAGACTCTTAGAAAAGATCTATTGGTTTAGAGTGGTTATGATCAAGGATCTTTGAAAGAAAAAAATAATTTCAAATGAGCCAAATACTCTTTAATGTATTCAAGGATAACATTCAAACTCATAAACTGATATAAACATAACATGCATCCAAAGATATAACTTAAGCTTTAAATGTGCTTACTTAGAGTGCACAAATTTGTAAACCATACATGTTATGATAGCATTCAACACATAAATATTTCACAAAAGATATGAATCCAAGTTCAAAGTTCAAGTGTTGATTACTTAGATGCAACAAGAAGTTAGACAATGAAAGATATCATAAGTTACTTAGAATTCACTAATGCAAATTGTATTGTCTTATCTAACTTATTATGACGAAGAGAGTTTTCAAGAGATTCTCTCTTAAGACTTCTTCTCTTGCAAAAAAACAAGTATTGGCCTTGAGCAAAGGAAGTCTTTGCTAAAGGTAACACCTAATCTTTTCTTTGTCTTGGGTAGGAGCAATTTTATGTTGAATGTATTATATTAGATACCATCAATGGTAAACATGTAGAAAAATAAAACAAAGTGGCCTAGCTTTCTCAAGTACTAGTCAAATTGATTTATGATGGTGAGGCAATTAAGGATACTTATTGAGATTAACAAATTGGATCTAAGTATCTTAGTGAGGCAAGGCTGAGATCATGAAGACTCCTAGGAAAGATCTATTGGTTTAGAGTGGTTATGATTAAGGATCTTTAGAAGCAAAAAATAATTTCAAATGAGCCAAATACTCTTTAATATATTCAAGGATAACATTCAACTCATGAACTAATATAAACATAACATGCATCCAAAGATATAAATTAAACTTTAAATGTGCTTACCTAAAGTGCTCAAATTTGTAAACCATACATAATAGCATTCAACACATAGAAATTTCACAAAAGATAGGAATCCATGTTCAAAGTTCAAGTGTTGATTACTTAGATGCAACAACAAGTTAGACAATGAAACATATCATAAGTTACTTAGAATTCACTTATGCATATTGTATTATCTTATCTTAACTTATTATGAAGAAGAAGAAGAGAGTTTGAAGAGATTCTCTCTTAAGACTTCTCCTCTTGCATAGAAGCAAGTTTTTGCGTTGCGCAAAGGAAGCCTCTGCTAAAGGTAACACCTAATCTTTTCTTTGTCTTGGTTAGAAGCAAATTAGTGTTGAATGTATTAGATTAGATACCATCAATGGTAAATATTTAGAAAAATGAATAACTTGGTAAAATAAAATGCCTAATGTAACATACCAAATTTGCTAAGTTTTTTTTTAAATCGTACTTTTGTAGTGTCAATACTTCCTTTACCAAGGCTATTGCTCTGATCTATTAATTGCTATTTTTCGTCGTACGATTACACCATTCAAAGCTTTATTGTATACATCACAACTATGTTTATTACTAGCCTTTATATTAACGCCAACACCTTGAGTATTGAGGGAGTATGGAATTATTGTTATGCTCTTCGAACATTTACTCATTCCTCAATCTAAGTTTATAATCCTATAAACATATATGTTTCTTGATACCTTTAAACCATAGTATTAAATGGTGAGATCGATTGATGGGGGGTAAAACCCTTCCTAGATCATTTGATTAACTTTGACCTACGATGTGAGTTACCAAGTTTGATGGCTTGTTCTTTGTATCAAGTTGAAGTTCCAAGTGCCGAGCCTAAGAACTAAGTGCCAATGTTCACGAGGAAGCGCAACTAATTCCCCCCTTAATACCAAATTAAGGGGTTGAGCTTAAGCACCAAGTCTCCATGCTCCATGACAAGATCTATGTATGAGGTTGAGTTCATTTATGGGGATAACCATTTGACTCCATAGTTGATATATAAACAACTATTGCAAGAGTAAGTAGCTCACTTGGTGAGTGAAGGAAGGCCTTCAGAGGTGCTGGGTGAGGTGTGGTTCAATTCCTCCGCACTACAATATATTCTGAAAAAAAAACACTACAATACAATATAGTCTGAAAAAAAAAACCATTACATAGGGTATCTTTATTGCCTTTTAATGTGGGTCAACTAAAGTTAAAGACCCACTCAGTCTCGATTATCTGGTGGTCACTTGAATTTCTAAAGGTCAAATTAACGAATTAATTGAAGGGTTGTCTTGCCGAGCCCATTAATATATTATCATTGATACGGCGTATCAACACATTTATTTCCACCGGAAGTTCTCTTGGTGTAATATGGTAACGTGGATCGGGGTGGCATGGATTCCCTACCCATTGGCCTCCACTCAACACTTTTCCTACGACGTGGACTCACGCCAAGCTACTCCTCCGCGTACAAGTGGAATTAATCCTTGACGATCGTAGGTGGGAGTGTGTGGCCCTTACGATACTTTGTGATTCTGCCACATGCTAACTAGGTTTAACTGCCCATATGGTATCTGAACATCGACATTAATGCATGTCCCTTCAACGTTTGTTTCATTGCTTTCAATCCCAATCCATTGTTTTGATTGTTTTGGTTTTGCCCATTCAGCTCTATGTTCTTCCCTCTGCTAGCCGATTTTGCTACATGAGGGTTTCTCTACCTTAGCACTCATGTTGGAGGTAGGGTTAACCTCCCAATTGATCCATGATGCTCTTGTTCGGCCCAGGTTTTGTCCATCCAATTCTAGGGTAAGGATCAAAGTCGACTTTTTTGAGCTTTGCTTGCGATGGTTTTCTTATGAAGTTGTTGTATTGCACATTTATTTACTGTGTGATATTTACTGCATTGTACTATTTTTTTCGGATACGATGGATCTTTTTTTTATACGAGGAACCTATTATCCACCTAAGTTGAACTTAGTTGGATGTCAAGTGAGCCTGCAAAGATTGAACAAGTCTACTTGTTCATTTCAGAAGATCAAAAGTCCTAGTAGACCACTTGGGCCCTTTTTTCAATAAAATTGCATGTTCATACCCTGCAGGGAATTGTAATAAGTTGGCATAGCATGATGAATTTTGTAAAAGACTTGGTTTGTCTGAGACTTGGACATCAATGTGGTACTCTAGAGTGTTTTTTCCTTGGTAATTATGCATTGCTTTTCAACGATGTATAATTTCCGAGTTTTTCACTCACACCTCTTGTTATCACCAAACTTGTAGTTTTCCCAAAATGATAGATCCAACACAAGATGGTAGAGGGGATAGGCAACCAAAGTGGTGAACCACGAGAGCCTCAATCTCCAAAAGGATTGGTTGTCATGCCAATCGAGGCACCCTTCACTTTATGCTATCAAAGCCAAAGATAACAAAGGGGGAGACCTTGATCTACTCCTGACAGGAGAGATCTAACCCAATCACCAGATCAAGCTATTAAGATAGGGTACGTAAGGTGACAGGTATTAAACCCTAGATTTAAGGAAATGGGTCACTGTGGAGGCTTAAGAAGTTTAAGATTTGGATTATGGTGTTTAGGCACAGTAACACTATGATTAAAAGTGATTCCAAGATTGAAGTGCTAGTATAAATTATCAAATTCAACTGCCTTGGGAAACATGACTCTTAAAACAAGGAAAGTGTCCCAAAGAGTGGATCTGAGAATTAGGGCTTTCTAGCACTGCTTGACAAAAGGATATGACAGTGTTAAAACATATAAGCTTGCAAACTGGGAACAAACAACATGAAAACCAACTACTCAGGGAAGTGACCAAGGGTTAGGAGATCAATGCCTTGGGAATTGGGCCCAGTGGAGTCCTCCAACCATGACGTATAGGAGAACCCACCTAGGGTTTGGCCAAAGCAAGAAAACCCATAATTGGTTTGCCAATAAACCAAGTCGTTTGAGCCAGAGAATTTTCCTAAGGATTAAATGAGGGTTTTAATTGTAAATGAAGATCGCTAATAGATTAGAACCCAAAAATGACTGAAATAAAAGTAGATCTTACCCGAATAATCTTGCAGATACCTTGATACTGATGATCTATGCTTTCCCGATCAATTTGAAGTAGTTTGAGTGAGTGTCCAAGTGAAATCGATTTTCCCCAAGAAGCCAATGCGCTCTCCTCTCCTGCACAACGAACTACCTAAGTTAGATTCGAAGCATCAAGATAAAAAGACTAATGCAACAAGAGACACATCAAGATGAATTCAAAGATCGCAATGAAGCTATTGAAAACACCCTGAAATTTTTAAGTTTTTTGAACTATAATGTTTTTTGAGGTTTTTTTAACTTTCTAATATGTTTTTGTGCTTATGATATGTCATATCCAAGCTTTTCATTAAGATTCTAAGTTTGCCATCATAATGAATATTACATTTTCATTTTTTTATTATACTTGCCTCTGCAAGTTATATGTCAAACCACTTTGACTTCAGATTAATTTTTTTTTATATCTAAAATTTCTATAATGTTTAATAAAATTCTGTGAATATTATTTATTAAACATAATTTTTTTAAAATTTGTAAATTTTATAATTCTATTTTTTTATTGGTTCTAAGGTTTGATTTGACAAATTTTATTTGCTGTGAAATATATTTGTTAGAAAAAAAATCAATTAAAATTAAAAAAGAGAATTAAAATCTCTTATAATCTTCCAGTCTCGCCCACGTCTAAAAAAACCACTGTGAAGAATCAATCTTCCGACATTGGCACCACCGCCCAATAACCTTCAAAACATGAACACTTTGAGCCTCATTCGCGGTTACTCGAAGCACTAGCCCTGGTAACTTCAACTCTGATTGTTTCAAACCCCCCGGAAATATGGTTTTACGTTTTTATGCTTCTGCTTGTGATGAACGAGAAGACTTAGGTACACGATGGTTTGAACCACTGTCAATTATGTTCTCAATAGAGTATTTATAGTGCAATTCCCCATCGGTAGGCCTTTTCTGTTGGATTTTCTTTGGCCTTGCAGTTAGAGAGCTAAATGAGATTAGATATTTGAATTGGGAAAATGCTTGGGCTTTGAGAATTGATATTGCTTATGCTGTGATAAGCGACTCTCAATCTTTGGGTGTGTAGGGTTGTTTCCCGTGCCAGCGTCCTGAACTTAATGGGTTCCATCCAAACAACATGGATGCTGTCCAAATCCTCTAAGTCAGGCCCCTATTCTCAAGCTCTTCTCTGACAAGTAAGTGGACTGGTCCCAACCTTCTTTACCCTATGCTCCTCTCCTATGCCAGCATAAAATTCTATGCAGCCTCCTTGCATGCATAGTTTGTCACGTGTCAAAGCAAAATAAGGTCTAAATGTCAACGATGTTCATTGTCGTGTCTTATTATATGATAATATATGTATATGTTAATTTAACTTTGAATATATCTAAAAATTGAAAATTAAGAGTTATGGTCAAATTCAATTGTTCTTGGTTGCTGAATGTAGAGTTCTGCTCTCACATTAGGAATTTCTGGCTCAATTTGGAAGAAGTCATGAATCCAATGGATTTTTTAGTTTATAAACTCAAAAACTGAAAGATGTCACAAATTGGATCAAAATTCGGAATTTAGAGGATTTACAGGATTATATCTATCATATCTATCTGGAAGAATAAATCCAAACTCTTCATTTAATGAATATTGATCAGAGTTTGAAAGGAATATTTTTTCTAAACTTAAAGAATTTGAGCAAAAGAAGGAACATATCCTGAGGCAGGAAGAGATGGATTGGAGACTCAAAAGCAGAGCCCTTTGGATAGGTTTGGGGGACAAAAACACAATTTTTTTTTATACTTATGCTTCACAAAGAAGAAAAATAATGCTATTTGGGAACTAATAGATGAGGTGGATAATCTTATCAAAGGTCAAGAGGAACTTCAATCTTCAGCCAAAAATTATTTTGGAAAAGTTTTCTTTGACTCTGGTTCCTGTGATCTGGAAGCATAGTTGAAGACTGTTAGATTGTTCCCTAAGTTTTTTGATGACCTGGAAGCAAAGGAAATTGGTAAATAGGTAACATTGAGGGAAGTTGAAGATACTCTGAATTGTTTGCTAAGGAAAAAAGTCCAGGTCTAGATGGATGGACTGTTGAACTTTTTCTCCACTTCTTTGATATAACGGGAAAGGATATTCTCAATATGGTGGAATTTTCAATAACAGAAGGCTACGAATCTGGGGCTTTGAACTCAACCTTCATCACCTTGATCCCCAAAAGTAACAAGCCTAATACTTTTTCAGATTTTAGATCGATTGCTCTATGTAATTTGGCTTACAAAATCATTACTAAGATTATTTCCGTTCGTTTGAAGCGACCACTGTCCAAACACATTTCTTCAGAACAATTTGGCTTTCTCCAAGATAGACAAATTTTAGATGCAATTGGTATTTCTCAGGAAGTAATCCATTCTATCAAGAAGAGGAAGCTTAAGGATTTATTGCTCAAAATGGATTTGGAGAAAGCTTATGACATAGTGGATTGGGTATATTTAAGATTGATTCTCATACAGTTTGGACTTCCTCCTCTGGTTATAAATTGGATCATGGCTTGTGTGTCCACATCAAACTTTGCGGTCTTGATAAATGGAGCTCCTTCAGGTTTCTTCAAGAGCTCCAGAGGCATCAGACAAGGATGTCCTTTGTATCCTCTCTTATTTCTTTTAATCACTGAAGGTTTAAGCAAACTAATTAATAATGCTAAATCTAAAGGTAAATTATAAGGTATTAAATTATTAGCTGCTTTAAATATCTCTTATCTACTTTTTGTAGATGGTGTCTTACTTTTTGGTATTGAATCTATTGATGAATGGTTAAGTTATAAGGAAATTATCAAGGGGTTCTGTGATGCCTCAGGTATGAAGATGAGTACAAACAAGTCTAGCTTCTATCACTACAAAATAGAGGAAATGACGTTGGATGATATTAATGCACTACTGCCTTTCAAAGCATGTCAATTGGAGGAAGGATTTAAGTATTTGGGCTATTTATTGAAGCCAAATGGTTATAAGACCTATGAGTGGTCCTGGCTACTTACAAAGTTTGAAAATAAAATACACCAGTGGACTTACAAGTTGCTCTTTGTGGGAGGAAGACTCACGCTTATTAAAGCTAATTTGATAGGGATTCCAGTTTATTGGTTCTCCCTTTCATAGGTTCCAATTTCCATCATCAACACTTTAAGGAAATATATTTTCAAGTTCTTTGGATAGGTGGTTTGGAAAGAAGCAACCTGGTCATGGCAAGTTGGGATAGAATTGCACTGCCTGGAGATTGTGGAGGATGGGGCATTAAAAACTTATTTATTTTCAGTTATGCGCTTAGACTTAAGAGCTTATAGAGAGGTTTATTTGGTAACAATCTATGGTCAAATGTTTTATTTGAGAAGTATATCAAAGGGAGTATTATAAATTGGATGATGAATCCAAAGAAAAAATTAAAAGGAACTTCTATTGTTTGGGTTGGTTTCATAAGAGTTTATAATTGGCTTGCAAAAGACGTTACTTGGTGCGTGGGGAATTACTATGATATATTAATTGGTATCGATCCAATTCTGGGCATGGATGATAATTACAAACTTTCTGATGATATTCTTAGCTATTTGAGAAATTGTGGCTACTGTAAACTTGCTCAATTTAAGAAGTCTGCAGGTAGGACACATAATTCTTCTTATTGGTTCTCTGCAAAAGATTTGGGGTTAACTGGGTGTGGAGCTACTGAATGGAACCTTTTTATCATAAATTTAAACTCTTCGGGATGTAAAATAACTCACGACAAGGATTTCCTTATTTGGAAGTCCAATCCTGCCACATGTATCATCACAGCTAAATATGCTTATCTTACTATTATAAAAAATAGTTGTCATATGGTGCATAATTGGTGGTACAAAAGTCTTTGGAAATGGCATTTACCACTAAAAATTAAATGCTTTATGTGGTTTGCGTTGCAAGAGGGTTCAAAGCCCTGGGACAACCTTGTCAGGAGAGGATGGAATGGGCCAAATATCTGTCTCCTATGCAAAAGCAACTCAGAATCTACCAAACATTTACTTGTATGCTGTGAGGTTACCAGGAAGGTTTGGAATTTGTCGTTGTCCTCATTGAACATTGATCAGAATTGGCGTTTTGAAAATTTTGATTTATGCTGTCTCATGTGGCATCGAAAGGGTAGATCTTATCTTTCTCTCCTAGCTATTATATCGTGGACAATTTGGAATGCAAGAAATAAAGATGTCTTTGAATACCAGACACCATGCATACAAAATATTTGTATTCATATCTTAAAGTTGGCAAAATATTACTGCATTAAGGCTGTTGTCCCAAAGGTTCAAAAGGTGAGCATTTTCAATTTTCAATTTGAAGGTGTTGTTGCTTTTTTTATGGTGCATCTACAAATGGATTATGTGCTATTGGAGGAGTTATCTATTTAAATAATGACCACAATTACACTTTCAAAATAAATTGTGGTACTGGTACAAATATGAAGGCAAAATTACTAGCTCTCTGGTGTGTTCTGGACGTGGCAAACCTTTTTGGTATTGATGAACTTAAATTTTTTGGGGTTTCACGGGTGACAATTAAATGGGCTTGTGATGAATATAATTTGAAGATCACCTCTCTCTTTCACTGGTGTTCCGGAATCAAGGTGGAAATTAGACATTTTAGGAATATCACTTTCGATCACATCTATCGACAACACAACTCTTATGCTGACAAGCTGTCAAAGCAAGCTTTGGAAGGTGTTGAAGGAGTCATCATTTGGGAAGAGTTCCAAGAGTCTCATCTCTGTGATAGCGGCTCTTTGGATTTCTTTGCAAAGTAGTTTTGTTTCATTCTTTTTGGAGTTTTTTGTTATCATCAATTATTCCTCATAAATTGGTTGGTGGAGATGTATGTTTACTTTGTTGTACTTTTTAGCATTTGCAGTATCTTGGACTAGAAGGTTATAGTTTAGTATAATTTGATAGTCATATGTGACTGTCTACTTGATCTGTTATGTACTATTTGATTCACCTTTTAAAATATCAATAGTATGCTTTTTTTCCGCTGAAAAAAAAGAGTGACACAATAATAGCTATTATAATCCAAAAAACAACTTGATGTGTAAGCTTTAACACAGTGTTATAATAGTTTTTGAATGCTTGATTAAGTGATATTAGATAACAATTTTCTTTTACTTCATTCATACTCTAGAATGTTATAGATAGGGCTAATATATCATTATCAATATTTTATCAATATGTGCTACTGCTTAGATTTCTCCAACTATATTTCAACTTTTAAAAGCATGGAGTAAGACGTATCATTTTTCTTTTGTTTTTAAACGATACACAAATAATAATTTTTAAAATATTGCATAATTATTTCTAATTTTAGTTTTGAATTATGTACAACTATTACATTAGAACATTTCTAAGAGGCTTGTTTGATTTTCTTTTTTTTTAATTTGTAATATTTTTTATTGGTTTTTTAAAAACATTATTTGATTTTTTTTAAATGTTTTTTTTTTTTAAATTAATATCATTTCATTTCTTTTAATAAAACATACAATTTTTTTAATAAATTTTTTAATTATTTTTATATGAATTTAATATTTTCATAAAAAATTAATTTTTAATAAAGAAATTTCCTTTCTTAATAATGTTTTTTAATTTTAATTTTATTTTTAATTTTTTTATTTAATGTATTTTTAAGATTTTTTAATTTTTTAATCTTATATTTGAATCTTTTTAAGATTTTTTTAATTTTTTAATATTGTATTTGAATTTTTTAAATATTTTTAGCATTGTTATATATATATCTTTTTTTTCAGATTTTAATAAATAGATAAAAAAAAATCAATTGCATGTATATTTTTTTTATTTTTAAGATTTTTTGAAAATCATTTGTACATTTTTGATAAATATTGGCTTTTCTGTGTGATTAAAAAAATAAGAGCCCACGAGTTTCAAAAAATTTGTAATTTATTCCTGAAAAAAATGTTGTGCTACTGGTAGCACCACTCACTTTTCAATTTGGAGGTAAAAATAGCCATTAAATGCACCCTATAAAAAATGAGAACTATTTAGAGTTATGGTCAGGTTGTATAAAGTGTTCCTAGCAAATTTCTTTGCTATGTTTTTCCAAAGATGGCATGATGGTGAGGGTGATATGGTAAGTGTCATGGATAGGGCCTTCACATACCTGAATAACTTGGCAAGGCTGGATGAACCCATGATTTCCACTGTTGAGCAACACATCCCAAGTAACCCTATTGAGGAAATTCATGAAGGTCCCTTAATTGAGGGTGTTATTGAAGATCCACCTCATGAAGAATTTCACGGAGAGCCCTTGATCGAAAATTCTATTATAAACCTTGAACTACCTCATATCATCATAGTAGATGACACACAATATATGGAGATGCCTCTAAGTTATTACAATGAAGAGAAGATTAGCCAACGCATCAAAGAAAATCGTGTTTTCCTCCCCAAAGCATGACATGACTCTAAAAAAGAAATGCATAATGACCCCATTAAAGAAGTCCATGAAGAGTCATTCATTGAAGATATTATTGAAGACCCTCCTCATTTCACCATGACGGAAAACATTGAAGAGTGGGAGTTTCCCGAGCTTATTTCAATGATGATGATCACATTTGTACTCCATATCCGCTTCAAGAAGAAACCATTACAGAAACCTACAAAGAAAGCCATGATGAAATTTGCAATGTATATGATGGCACTCTTTCATGTTCTCCATATAGTGATGATGGTTTGGAATGTTTACTTCCTTGTGATCTTTTTTCAAAAGAAGATGATTATAATCATGAGGAAGACAAGTATATCCAGGAACATGACGCAAGTGATGACGACTCCCATATTTCTGACACGGATGTTGATGATGATTATTGGAATTTCATTGAAAATCCAATCTATGACATAGGAAATGATGGGTCAGAATCTTTTGATGATTTTATGTCTAGAGAAGGGAATGTTGAGACGGATTCTCTTGATGGTTTTATTGAAAATCCCATCTATGAGGTGTTTAGAGAAGGGAATGTGGATCTTGAGTCCTTGGGAAATCTTTGTACATAAGAGGAGCATGCATATTTTTCATATGATTAGTCAGAGTCGTGTATGAGTACTACTATTGAAGACATGAAGAAGCAATGTACTGAAGAATCATATATGATGCAGTCGATTGAGCAGTAACCTCAACCATCATCTTCACATTCAGAGGTTCCTTATGATTTGGAGCAGCCTGGGGCTTACACAAAAATATATCATCAGAGAAACCCTGCAGAGGAGTATGATGGAGCAGTTGATCTGCCTCATTGTACAAAACTTTATATCAATCCTATCCAGTCTTGGATAGAAGCAGGGTGCAAGAGGACTTTCCATTTTGGGAAGCAGTTCAATGACATATTACATGCCTATAATCTCCCATCCAACCCTCCCATCTAGAATCATCACGCCATTTCGCAAATAGGGTATCCTTGTTTTGGCTGGTAACCAAATACAAGGTGAACATTTTTTATATTGATGAAATGATTAAATGGTTACATTGGATTTTTTATTACACTTAGTATTTTGATTATGTTATGCTTAGAGTAGAAAAATAAGCTCCTTAAAGTGAGCATTTACTTTCAACATTTCTTTTCAGTATTTTCCTTTTTTGTACTTAGGAATTTTCTTAGTTTCATTTTTCAAATAAATGCAATTTGTGGACCATTGACTTTTTTCTATAAAACTTGTGCTACCAAAGGGATTCCTTGTCAAGTTGAGATGTTTTTACATGTCATAGAAACCTGAGATTCTTGTGTTCTTGTATGCTCTCCTTTCTCGAAGACCAGATTGGTCACGTCTCGCAGTTGGAGCTAGATGTTATCCACCTAAGTTGCACTTAGTTGGATGTCAAGTGAGCTTGCAAAGATCGAACAAGTTTACTTGTTCATTTCAGAAGATCAGAAGTCTTAGCAAGCCACCTGGGCCATTTTTTCAATAAAATTGCATGTTCATACCCTGCGGGGAATTGCAATAAGTTGGCATAGCATGATGAATTTTGTAAAAGACTTGGATTATATGAGACTTAGACATCAATGCGAAGCTTTAGAGTGTTTTTCCCTTGGTAATTATGTATTGTTTTTCATCAATGTATAATTTCTGAGTTTTTCACTCACACCTCCAAAGCTGGAGTATCTTCCTTGGTGCTTATACCTTGGGAGGTTATTAAAGTCTAAGTGTCTATGAATATTACCATGCTAGTCACTTTTATTGAGTTATATGAACATGCACCAAGTCCCCCTAGGTTTTATTTTGAGTTTCGCAAATAATTTTTTTTCCCGTAAACCATGTCAATTTTTTTAATTTTTTTATGTAAAAAAAAGGCACAAAAAAGTGGTTAGGAGGAATATTTTACCATGGGGGTGCTCATTTTCTAACCTGGATCACCGGCTTATCCCCTAAACCCACTTTGAGAGTGAAATTAATAATTTTTAATTACTCAATGTCATTTCTCTCGAAAAAGTGAATAAAAATGCCATAAAATAGAAAATAAAGGCAAAAATCAGCCCCCTTGATTTTTGGAAACTTGTTCTAGACGTGTTTCAGTTAGACTGGAGTGGTGGCAAATTGATTGGCAATCATATATGAGTTAACTAGAGCCTAAATCCACTTGATTCCAATCAAATCCAAGTCAATGTGAGTTTCCAGATGAGGGAGGGCTTTTTTCTCCATAGAGGGGGGCACATTAGCTTATTTGGCAGCATCTGGTTGATGAGAGATGGTGCCTACCTCTTGAGAGGTGGCGTCCCTCTCTAGAGTTAAATTCCATCTAATCCCTCGTTTTACTCTTTAAACTTACCCATCTCTTCCAATGGTGAATGCACCCCCCTCTCATTTTCTCATGGTTAGAGAGGACCGAAAGGCTGCTCAAGTTTGTTATTGTACTATTGTAATATTTCATGGAATAATAGAAGGCTTTGGAGGCAAATCTATGGTGTCGGGCATCATTGTGTGCGGATGAATATTGCATGGCTTATGAGGTAATCTGTATTTATTTAGTTTTTTGTATCTCTTTGGTTGTGTTGGCTTTTGAAGGGGATGCATCTCTCAGTAGGGAAGAGAATTTCTAGTTTGACTATTCTCTTTGTTTGTTTGCTTTAGATCTCTTAGATGGGCATGTGTATTCTAGTTTGATTTCCATGCTTTCTAAGTTTCCATTGTAGGAGGCACCGACACTTGTTTTAACCATTTGTATGCAAGAATTTACAAGTTGATGTAGGTACCTAGCTCGAACAGTTGGTTGATCTGGTTTGACTCCTCCAACTTTCAAGCATTTTCGAAAAGCATAGTCCCTCTACTTTCCACTAGCAGGCTCCACGACCCAAACATTCCCAGGCATCCAACATTCCTTCTATCTATCTATCTCTTTCACTCTTATTCAATCTTTCTCTTGGTTACGATTATGCACATGCTTGATTAAATTAGTTTTTTTTAAAAGGAATATCTAAAGGCTAATTTATTTGAGTATGTCACAAGATCTAAGGTTTTAAAGTCTAGTTTTGAGTAGATCTAGTCTTGTTAGGTACTTAGGATTATTTTTCCATCTTTCAAGTACTTGATTTTTTATGCTTTTAATGCTTTATTTAGCACATTTGGTGTATTTCAGGTGGTCAATTTCTGACTTTTAATGAACAAGCAGGAGGAGGTACTGTCGAAAATTCCAAGATCCAGGCCATTCAAGACCTCCCAGAGTACCATACTTCAAGTTTGTTTCATCCGGAAAACTTTGTAAACCTTTGGTTCCATATCTATAAGGACCAAACACATCAACCTCAAAAGATTGTAATTTTAATTAATAAAAGCAAGTGAGCAACCCAACGCCCACACCTCATCCCCCCTAGGGGGAACTGCGTCATTTTTATGGCATGAGATTTTTTTCTTGCTTTTTGTTTCTTGTTTTTCATAACTAGTAAATTCGATTTGCTCTTAATTTGTTTACTTTTCTGCTACAATTTTTTATGTCTTTAACAAGTAAACAATCGCAATAAATCAATCCGGTTGTGTATTCCCGAAGTACCGAAAGAGCTTGCTAGAGTAAGGGAAAAGAGATTCTCATCCATTAATAATCTACTTTCACAATTTGTTTACTCCAACTAAAATAAACCAAGGCTCTTTTCCTCGTATGTTCTGGACCTCTGTAGCTTGTCTGATTAGTTGGTCACACCAGAAAGGGATCAAAGCAACTAGTGTAATACGGAAATCCAAATAAACTTGTTTTCGAGAACTCGGGAGGTCGCATTGGACATACCACAGAGTCAAGGGGCTGCTTTAAGTAGGTTATGCCTCGCAACGTTGGACACTTCGTACTGTTGCAATAAGCACTTAGTTCAAAGGAACAAGTTTTCTTTGGTCCAAACAAGAAATTAACCCACTCCTTAATCCACTCATCATAATAAATTAAAATTGACAACAAGACAATTGCAACACTTTCACGTCACAACAACACTCCATTTGACTCCATTAGCACTGCTCTACCTACAACAATCAAAATATATTTAAGTGAATTCATGTGTTAATGGAATGTTTTATCATATGCTGGTGATTTAAATATGTGTTCTACAATACCTTGTATTAGTTTATTTTTAACTCCTAAAGTCACATTTACCTTTTTTGTACTTAGCTTAGTCATCCATAGTATCTTGTTAGGGACCATCCCTGTTGGATTTGTTAGGAGTTAGCCTAAACGGAGGAGTCAATATCAAGTGACAATGGTTGACTCGAGACTTGCCCCCAAGGACACATTGAGCGGCTTGAAGATTTATGCCGTGTTACCCCCATGTGCGTATCTAACTGCAACATAAACCATCAAATGGATTGACCTACTTGTCTTGAACCTGGTGTTGCTTGAGTGTAAAGATTTTGGTCTCCAATACTTCATTTAGCTAACTAATATTAGTCTTGGTATAATTTTAACAGTCTTTGTATTATTAATGTAAGGTGTTTTCTCTTGGTAGGTATGGAATGGTGACGGGATGCTTAGGGATTTCAGTCGAGCCAAATCCTCGACCCTCTATACATAGGTAAGATAACTCCTTTCGAAGCTCTTATGTCAATTTGGTTTGTTATACATAACTTTTCTGTTAAATACATTAGCTAACCAAACTTTGGTTTCATTATTGTTTCCAGGGTTATGACCATTGGTGGAGCTCGGCTACAAACCTAACACTATGTTGCTTGGTCTAGGTACTTCGCATTCCATATTCTATTTGGACATGGGTTCTAGAGCACGTTCTTTATGCTCGTGGTTAGGTTGTTGAGGTGGCACTAGTCCACGTCATTATTTAGTTACTGTGAGGACATTGCTTCTTCGTTCTATTAGATGACCTAGCTAGCATCCAAGCTTGTGGTTTCCTTTATATACATTTCGTCAAACAGTTATTGGGGATCCTCTCCCTTCATGGCTATTAAATGAGTTGATATCGGATCTGTAACCAAATTGTTCTTAGTAGATTTTGTTTGTCCTTATACTTTGGTATGAAATGTTCATATAAGAATATTTATGCACACTCAATTGTCTTGGTTCTTGATATCATTGTTTTAGTTTGAAATATGATTTAGGGTTTTAAATAGTAATAAAATAGTACTGGCATGGTTTGCCGTGACTATGGTTTCATTTCCTATGCGTATACTTCACGCAATGATTCCTATTTGAAATGTTTGGGTATATTTTAAAGATTGGGAGAGATATATAGGTCTATGTTTTATTAGTGGTTTATTTTTGATAGGCCAAGGCCTTGGAAAACAATTCAATCTTGTTATAGAGTTTCAATAGGTCTCCAATGTCGTGCATTAATATATTATTTGTGTTTTGCTCTAGAGAGCTTAGCGAGCTTGTGTGATTTTGAACGTTGGTTTTGATTATTTAGGCACATAGTGGATCCTTGGCTGCATCACTTCGACCAAATTTGTTGTTCTCATTAATGGATGTCCTACCGAATTCTTTCAAAGTTCCCGTGGACTACGCCAGGGGTGTCCGCTGTCCCCACTTCTCTTCTTGTTGATGATCGAGGGCCTCAGTAGGCTTATTATTCAGGTGAAGGATGCTGGTAGGATTTTGGGAATTAAGGTTACAAAATCTCATAATATCACTCATTTACTTTTTGTGGATGATGTCTTGTTATTTGGGATTGGTCAGTTTGTTGAGTGGCTACATTTTAAATATATTTTAGATCGGTTTTGTTTGGCATCGAGTATGGTTATCAGTGCCCCGAAGTCTAGAATTTATCATATCTGGGTTGATGATGATACTAAGTCTCGGGTTGATGATCTATTGTCTATGAACAATCATAGGTTGGAGCTGGGTATGAACTATCTTGGTTTTTTTTTGAAACCCAATGGTTACCTTATCAGTGACTGGAACTGGTTAATTCAAAAATTTGAGAGGAAGATCCTGGTTTGGTACAACAAAAGACTCTCGGTGGGTAGCCGTTTGGTCCTAATTCGGTATGTTCTAGCCAATCTTCTCGTGTATTGGCTTACATTAGCCCGGGTTCATGTACATGTACACAATCAAATTCATAGTATTATCTTCAATTTTCTGTCGTATGCTGGTTCTGAATCCAGTGGTACACACCTGGTGGCTTGGGACCGATTAGCTCTTCCCAGGTCATGTGGTGGCTGGGATATTCGTAATCCTCTTTGGGTTGCTCAAGCTCTTCACTTTAAGAGTTTATGGCGAGCCCTTACCCATTCTGATTTTTGGGGATGTATAATGCGTGAAAAATACTTAAGAGGTTCTACAGTTATAGATTGGGTTAGTTTGCCTAGGAAAACTACTATTGGCGTTTCTATTTGCTGGCGGGCCTTTGTTATGGTTTTTCCCCTTTTACTGAAACATCTGGTATGGTCTGTGGGTGATGGTTATCAAGTGCGGCTTGGTATTGATCCCATTATTGGGTGTGATGTTGTTCTTTCACATTCTACTCTGGTCGATGTTCAACATCGGGGGCTAAAATACTTGAATCAGGCTTCGAATGGGCAGATGTCTACATCTACTGGATATTGGTTATGTGCTAATGACATTGGATTATCTGGTAATAATGGTAAGGAGTGGGATCATTATTTCCATTTACTGGCACATGCTGGTATTCGCCTTCGTGATCAATCTGACAATATAGTCTGGAATTGGAATGAATCTGATGGTCAAATTACTACTCAGCTGGTATATGAGTCTATTACTCAACAACATCTTCCTCCGGTGGGTAGATGGTGGTTTGGCTGTTTGTGGAAATGGAAAGCACCTCTGAAAGTTTTATGTTTCACATGGCTGGCGTTATCCAACAGAATACTTATTGGGGATTATTTTTATCGCAGAGGAGGTATGGGTCCTGTTGGCTGTCCTTTTTGTTATTTGGCTCCGGAGGCTGTGGATCATTTACTTATGCATTGTAAACTGACTCGTCAATTGTGGAATTATTTTTCGAAGCTCTGGGATTTAGTTTTTTACTAGAATCAAATTACATTGGAATTTGGCTTGTCTGAATGGTTTAAGCACATTTGGCATTACCCTTCCTTTCCATTGTATTTTTTTCTGGGGAATTTGGCGCCTTCGTAATGTGGTGCTATTTGATGACTTCAAACTTAACTTGGTTTTTGCCTGGTCCTTTTTAATTCAATATATTTCTGAGGTGCCTATACAGCGGAGACATGTGGATCAACATATTACTCGTTCCCCACAGGTGGATACTGGTTGGCCATGCGGATTCTTTGATGGTGCTGCACAGTGTGGTATTGCCGATGCAGGTTGCATATTGATCATCTCATCAACTGAATATTATGAGCTACATTTTGGTGTTGGTGAGGGAACTAACACGCGTGTTGAACTGATTTCCCTCGGTGGATTGCTGATATTTGCCAGATACCTTCTTATTCTGAGCTTCAGGTATTCGGAGATTTCTCAGCCATTATAAATTGGGCATGTAGAAGGAATACTCTGAGGGTGGCGTCTTTGGGACACTGGCAGATGAGGATCAGATCAGTAATTGAACAGTTCAACTATATAGATTTACAACATACTGTGAGGCTATATAACCAGAGGGTTGATCGTCTGTCAAAGATTGTGCTGAGACAAAAGGAGGGGAATATTTTTTTCAAACACTTTGGTGGTCATCAGAATGGTGTTGGAGGCTCTATTCCTTTTAGTAATTTTTGTTTTTGTGCTATTCGTCCGACCTGAACTATGTTTATTTTTATGTCGGTTATGTTGTTAGGCAAAATTAAATTAAGTATTTGTAGTCGTATTACTATCTAGATTTTATGACATATTGCTGGAGATATTTCTGGTTCATAGTAATATCAACATATCATTTTTTGTAATTTCTATATGGGAGATAGGCGTCCTATGTAAGTTTCTTTGATTCACTCTTATGAATAGCAAGAGACTTTTTTTCGCTGGAAAAAAAAGAGCTTGTGTGATTTGATTGAATATTTGGTTTGCTATACTCATAACACTACTATAATCTCGCGAAGAGGCTTATACGACCGATTAAGGCATAACCTGGCTAGTATGGCTTGTCACAACTAATACTTATAATGCACATTTAATCTTTTAATTGTTTCATTTTAATATTTGCTTGTATATTTAGCTTGTTATGAATTATAGATAGTGGTTGAGGGCCATGATAGGATTTTCTGAGTAAAGTATTCTTCGACTCTATTTACATGCTTGTGATGTCACAAACAATAATTTTAAGAGAAATGAATTACACATACACAGGTATAATAAATTACTAAAAAATAATGAACTTGTAGGAAATATCAAGATTTTACTAATGCATATCTGAATTGAAAACAAATAATGAATAGTTTAAACATGAACACGTTAAATAGTGAATAGATTCATAATACATATATGAACTACAACCATTGTAGAAAAAAATACAGTTGGAATAGCCACGTTCCATCCAACTAAAAAATATTGAACAACCAATCTTCTTGTTCAATAATCACCCCCTAGCATAAATCATGACACCATAGGGGCTAACACCCTTTTTCAGCTGCAACAACTCTCTTTCAAACATAATTTCTTTCTTTCTCAATGGAACCAATGCTTGCTTAATTAAAAAATGTTGTCAACTCAATATAAATACCTAACGCAACAAAGGTGCTCACACATCAAGTTCCCATGCATACTAGGCAATGTTTTTCCCTCACACATATGCATGTATATAATTGCTTGCTTAGGTTTTACTCAAGGCCCAAATTTCCCTCCTTGGAAATTGGTTGGCCTTGGATCTCCTCCTAACTGGTTCCTCAAAACTATCTCTTGGCATTTGTCACCTTTATCTCTTGAGCAGCGGGTCTATGTTCCCCACCTATGGAATCATGGTTTATCAAGTTCTAACATGACCATTCCAATTGTCCAACATCAATGTCATCTTTCTCTCTTGAGCAACGGGTCTATGTTCCCCACCTATAGAGTCATGGTTTATCAAGTTCTAACATGGCCTTATTAATAGTATTCAACATTGTTTTTTACATCTGCCTTCTCATGAGGTCAAGTGACAAGTTGTTAATTTGCACATTTCCAAATTAAATAATAACATACTTATCACTTAGTTTTCAATTTATAATTTCTACTTTAGTCAAATTAAAATAAAACACTAGGGACATGCTGCAACAAGTTATTAAAATTAGAAATACAAAATGCTAGTATTGTTTAAGAGGCATTCAAACACTTAAATGATAATCATTAAAACTTCTTATGTATACTGGTTGTAAATCATGTTATGTAACCAATTTAATAACCTAGAACAACTAGCTAAAAATGATAGTCATTAAAACTTCTTATGTATGCTGGTTGTAAATCATGTTATGTAACCAATTTTGATTCGGTAATTCATTGCACACTGTACGATGTTGTTTTTCATTGGATTTTGTATTGAGATAGTTTCAATTCTCATTGGTTATATTAATCAATTTTGGTCTTTATTTATTGTAACAACGCAGGTTCTCTTCGAAACAAGGATGTTTTTCTCACTAGGGTAGCTTAGCGGCAAAGGTCAACTAAACATGTGTTGGTTTATCCAGCAATACTAAGAGGGGGGGGTGAATCGATATTGCCTTCTTTTTCCTTTATTAAAACAGTTAGTATTAAAACAAGATAAACAATGAATCAAACAAGTAACGACACATAAGTTTATCGTGGAAATCTCAAAGAGCAAACCACAAGATCAAACTTATTAATAAGATGACTTTTACAAAATTGTTTTTCTGCTACTATAGAAAGGATGCACCAACATCCCAATTTTTCTATCTGCACCAACAGATAAGGATGCCACAACACCCATGTTTTCCAGCCACTATTGGAAGGAGGCTACAACCTCCTTAGCAGGCTTCAACCTGCCCCTAGCACCACCCAACCACCCTAGTTTGATATTTATAACTTATTGATCTTTTTATTTCTTCAACTTTTCCCCTGGAACAATCTCACGGTCTCTGTCATGCTGGACACTACTTTGATATTCACCACAAAGACATTCTTCCTTCAATTCAATCTTTTGTTTATATATTCTTCTATGAGATCTAAGTAATGAACCATTATGTCTTTTTCAATAAAAGTTATGTCTTTTACATTCGCGGCCTTTCACTAAAAATTACATTTGTGTTTAATAAACAATAGATCTTTGTTTGCTTTGATAATTATATTTACATAGTTAATCTTGTTCTTCCAGCGTATTTTTCAAGATACATTAAGCTCCAAGTCTGGTGATCACCAACAACTTCCTTCAGGTGAACTTCCAAAACCAGCAATGAGGAATTTCCTTTAGGCAAACTTCAAAAATAATAATTTTCTTTATAATAAGACAGATTTCCCTGAACACGATCCATTCCAGAATAGCAATTTCCCTCATAATAAGACGATCTTCAATTTTAGACTTTGTGATCTATCAGATTGCAGAATCATCTTTAACCCTTTGTTCTTCCTTGATCACGATTCTCTTTATAATACACCCAAAGAACTTACTATGCACACTAGAGATCTCTTATGCACACATGAGTGTCTAGATGGAAGTCCGCAGCATCAAAATGATGCTCACAAAACTTTTCTGGAAAATGCCATAAATTGCCTGCAAGAGTTCTTCAGAATGCCCGCATTGTCCACATCATCTTTCAAGATGCCCACAAAGAGATGGCCGCATGGAGCTCTAGAAATGCCCACAAGTCATGCTAAAAATGCCTGTAATCCTTCTTCCAAATGCATGCATGCCTGCAATGAACTTCTTGCTTTCTTCTTCTGTTGACATCATGACTTCTTCTTCTTCTTTTGTTGCCATCAATGCCAACATACTCAACAACATGCGATTTAACCCATCAATAAATAATCGAGTGAGCTACTTTACAATAAATAGATTTTATTGGATTAGGGTTGTAGTTGATTCATCGAGTAATTTAAATATTCTATTTTTTCAACTATTTTTGATTATATTTTATGGTTATTAATATCTATTTCATCGAGTAACTGGAACACTTTAAAATTTGGATTTCCCCAAATTTTACTAATTTTTTTATTGTATTCCAAAAAAAAACTATAAAAAAATTGAAAACTTAGAATAGATAGACTGCTCGCTTACATGGATCATCTTTGGCCATAGAAGGAAGGAAGGAAATATATTAACGTCCGCGAGGCTAAAAATAGCCTATGGGACAGACCACTTCACATGCTGTTTTTTGCAACTCAATCCTTTGCCTGTTCAACTTGATGATGAGCACCCCCAATTTTTCCACGGTCCCCTCGTTGAATAAATTATCCCAAGATTATCTACCAAGACACTTGCAAACCTGTCCCTACTGTCCTTAAAGGTTTCACACTCCAAAATGAAATGGTTTTCTGTCTCCACTTTACCAGAGGTGCAGAAAATACACACTCTTTCTTCCCAAGCTTCTTTTGGCCTTTTCCAGCACTCGGTCTCGCAACGGAGTTGATGGAAATTAGTTCTTAATTGAGCAATGAGTATTTTGGCTTTCCAAGGTATATTGGCCCTTATGTACGCCTTTTGATGCTGGCTGTATGTAGGGTTAAACTCTTCAATATAGTACTTTGTCTTTCTCCCTAACTTTTTATCCCAAGTTCGCTTGTGGAACTTATTGATAACAAAAGCCTTTATCTCTTTGCCATTCGTGGGGCACATGTTCAAGCATATATCCCATTTATTAAGCCATTTAATATTTTGCCGCATCCAAGTCTTCTTTCTTTTGCACAATATGTCTTTGAGGACAACCTTGGGCCATATACCTTCTTCCAATTGCTCAACTCTTTTTAGATATCTTATTAGCCGCACCATAGCAATTGCTTCAATAGAAGCAACCCGCATTTCACTCAGCATGATCTCATATGGGACTGAACTCTTAATTTTGAACTTGCTTGTAATCATGTGTTTTTGAATCTTCTCTATTTGCCTCCACTGTAAGTTCGAGGTACTGCTGGCCCATACTTCACAACCATAGAGAACAACCGGGATCACTAAAAGCCCCAAAAGGGTTTGCATAGTTTTCCAGTCCCATAGCTCTGCCTCTCTGCATCTATTTTGGAGAGTATAAAACGCTTTCCAACCTCCCATAGTTCTTTTTTTTCTGCAACTTTCCCAACTCAAATTTTTATTAAAGTTGATTCTGAGGTACTTGTAATCCGCCACTTCTTCAAGGGTGTTGTTTTCGAAATAGAACTTATGTTGTTTATGTTTCCTTTTGCTAGAGAAAACTACCACTTTTGTCTTGCTAGTATTTACTTGCATCCCCATTGATCTACAAAAGTGCTCAAGGGAAATCAAGTGCTCTTGCAAACCAAGAGCAGACTTAACAATCAGAATAAGGTCATCTGCATACAAAAGAAGCCTTATCACGAACTCACCCACGAGGGCGCCATCCTCATCCTCTAAGTTTAACCACTCTTCAAGTTTGTCAATATACAAGCCAAAAAGGGTAGGAGATAATGGGCACCCTTGCTTGACTCCGATATCACTTCTGAAGCTTTCAAAGATACCATCTGATGTTTTGATTTTGACTTTGACCTCCTCATATAGCATATGGACAGCTGCTCTAAGATGTATAGGAACCCCAAGTTCCTCCATTCTGTGCCAAAGCTTATCTCTAGGAACCGTGTCAAAAGCTTTTTTGAAATTGACAAAGCAACAAAAGTCTTCCTCTTTATTCTTCCACACTTTTTCAATGATGTGCCTTAAAGTTATATCGTGATCCACCATGGAATGTTTTGCCCTAAAACTTGCTTGTCCTTTAGCACGCTTGCCCCTTTCTTCCACCCACTTGCTAATTCTATTTTCAAGCATACTTCCAAATAGTTTTGCAAACAAGGGGTTTATCATTATGGTCCTATAGTTGGAGGGATTGTTGACATCTCTGCTCTTGAAAAGAGGTATTGTGAGGCTAGTTGTCCAATCTGTAGGGAATCATTGCTGAATGATGTTGTTGAAGATTTCTGTAATGTGAGGTGCAAGAGTTTTTGAACTCCACTTTAAATATTTGCTTGAAGTTCTACTAAATCTTTGGCTTTTCCAGCACCCAACTTTTTAATTCCCACCTCAATTTCTTGCATGGTGAAAAGCTTAGTAATGGTGGAGGTGTTGACTAAGGGGGGGGGGGGGGGTCAGCCTTAGGATCCCGCTCATAAAGTTGCCTTGCGTAATCAAGCCACTGGTCTACTGTAATATTATTTTTGGTTTGTTTCTTGCTCGCTTGAAGTTCTTTCCAGAAAAGTTTGGGGTTACTTTTCCCAAGGAAGATTAGTTCTTCCCTCGTTGAGACCATAAAATCCACTTTTTTCTTTCTTAAAATCTGCTTATAAACTTTTAATTCCTTTTCTTTCTGATTTGACTCTCTCCACATTCTCCTTACTTTTTTGTTCTCATCGAACTAAGCATTAACCAGGAAGCAATTTGTTTCAAGTTTCTTATTTTTTGCTCTTTTGCATTTTGTGAGTGACCTTTGAATTAAATTTGTTAGCTGCTGATTATTAAGGCTCTTTATAGGTAAGATGCCCCCACGTCACCGTTACAACTAAATCTTCTCTGAACCGGTAAAATTTATTAAAATAATTATTTAACTTTCGAAGGCAATGAATCGCCGAATGGCTGTCAGGATGCGTATCACGGAAGGGCCATGAATAGCTTTACAACTAAATATCTTCCCATGTGTCTTCCAGCGACCTTCCAAATGCTACATATGGGCGAAAAAAATACTCGGCGCGAATGAAATTTCGCAGAAGATTCCAAGAAGATTCTAAATATGGGCAGGAAGCAGAGGCCAATGAATTACCCAGCAACTGGAAGGAAGGATCCGAGAATGTCAGGCAACCTACATTCAATATGTATATATTTTCTCAATGTCCTGACTGTGCTTTTACGCCCACGTTTGCCCCGAAAATAGGCGATTTAGTTGGATTTTGGTGTAAAAGATTGAAATCGAAGTTCTTGATGAACAATGGAGGTGGCTTGTAGTTGTAGTCGTGTTATTGTGGCTGGTGTCATCTCTTCTGCGCGTGAAAATGATCAGCATGAGCTCCAGCTCTCCCAGAATCCCGAGAAGATTCCCCCGAGACGATCTCCTTCGTGTGGGAATTACGAGCAACTCAACAAGAACAATGACGGAGACGAAACGCAGAACGATGTTGTCAAATAATCAGACCAAGAAAACCCCACGGGAGATTTTCCAGAGCGATTATGCAAAGGCGATAGCGAAGACGAAATGCAAGGAGGATAAAGGAGGCTAGTGCCAAAGAGGGGTTTTTCCCAGTTTGTAATCTTCCTTGCGTCTATTGGTCCTTTTTCGTTTTTTGGTAGGGTAAATGTTTTTTCTTGGTATATGGGAATCTTGGGTGGAGGAATGAATGCTTGTGTTGATATGAAGAGAAATATGAATTCATCGCCTCATTCACAGGTCACAGATTACATTTTCATCCTATTGATCTGTGTCATGTTGACGCCTTCTCCTGTAATCATCATGTTATCATAAATAAATGAAATAATGTTGATTTATTCGAGTATAATTGGATATGTGATTATTTTTTTTAGATATTCTGATTTGTATTATTATCAATGTATGGTATTGAGAGTAGAATTCTGAAGTGGATCTTAATGAATTATAAATTTATAATCATATAAAATTTATTCAATTTAGGATAAAAGTAATTTTTAGATTTTTAATTAAATTATAGATTTACCTAACTTTAATTTTTCACAAAATCTTGATATAGTTATCTATATATAAAAAATGGATAGTTTTAATACGAAATAACTTTAAAATATTAAAAATTCTTTACAACATAATTTATTTTAATATAAAAATAAGTTGAAAATATTAAAAATGTTTTACAAGGAACTGGAAAGGTCAAACGAATGAGATTCTAGGAATGAAGCCTAAAGGAATAGGAATATGAGATAAGAATCTAAGAAAGGAATAGGAGAATGAGATGAGAATCTAAGAAATAGAGCGTTTTCTTGAAGTTCGTGAAATGGAGTGAGAAATACTAGAATAGGTTATTTCATATTTGTGTAATAAATTTATTTATGTTTTTGAATTATTTTTAAAGATTATTGAAATTATAAATTTTGAATGTTAAAATTGTAAAATGGAGTTGCTCTAGAATCTAAAAGTCTATGTAAGTCTATTTACAATTTGTGAAATTACATAATTTTGCCATCAAAATTGCCATTTATCGCTGCCGAATTCCATTAAATTACCAATGAAAGAGGAACATTTATTATATATAAAAGTGGAGGAATAAGATCTGAAGAGGTTCCAGGAATTATGAACATTTCTATATAAATAAACTGGAGGAACAAGAACTGAAGAGGTTCCAGGAATGGCAATCTAGGAATGAAATTAGGCATGAAATTCAAAGCAAAAGAAGCCTGTCCTGAGAATCTAAGTGGTAGAGTGCCTTTCTGGAGTACTTGAAAGGGATTAGGAAGCCACACAGAAGGAAAAATAGAGATGACAACAACATTTAGAGGGAGAAGCAGAGAAAGAGCATGCCAGCAGGAAATCAAAGACGAAGAGGATGAAAGTAGTGATGAGGATTGGATAAAAAGACCTGGAATTAGCGTGTATGAAGAGAAAGAAGACAAAGAAAGGGAAGAGGATGACCGATCTAATCAGCGAAGAGAAAAAAAGGAGATTACAGAGGTGATAGAAGTGAAAATAGGGGGGGGGGAGGAGGATCAAAAGCATTGGTACAGTCTAATCAACTTGAATCTGCAATGTTGCCTGCAGATTGAGTTTAGATTGATCATAAAAGGAGCCCAATGGAAGGGTGATGAAAGCGTGTCTACAGAAGGATTTCAGCATGCTGAAGCAGCGTTAGGGAATGAGAATACCGGATTATCAGGAAGTGAATTTGTGATGGAGCAGATTCCCGACACAGACTCGAGGCAAAACACTGGTGCACCTACTCAAAAGCTAGGAAGTCTCTTTTTTTTCAGAAGATGCATTTTCTATAAATAAATAAAAATAGTCAGGCATTCCGAGATGTGCATTCTCAAAAAAGGCATGATTCAAACTAATCAGATAGGGCTCTGTTGGTAATCTCTTATTTTTGTGATAATAATAAAGGGTGGTTTTATAAAAAAAGTGCAGGATTTTCCCTTATAAGTGATCCGTAAATGAGGGGCTTATAGTCCACTAGCTTCACCAACATGGATACTACTACGCAGAATAAAATTTTGGTTTCTGTTCTTTATGTTATTTAGAAAGCTATGTTCCCCAAAATGGCTTCAATGCCTGTTCTTAAGTGTAGCCTCCATACAATAACAAGCTATTATGCAAATCACAATCATTATGCTGAGTTAGTTTTCCCTGTTGTTCTTAACAGGTAGACACACTACAAACTCGTGGTCCAACTTATAAATCAAACTTCGGAAATTTTTTGCCTTCTCTTGATTGATTCTAAGCCCTCTGTTCTTTGTGAACTTTGATAGCAATTCAGTCTTCTTGTAGCTTTGCTTAGGTTTACGCCAAACTCTGGAATGTATTGTGAGGATTGGATGACGATAGTTAGTATCTAACCTATCCTAGCTTCTACTTAAATAGTCTTGTTTACACTGGTTGGAGATGACCTCTGAGTTTAATAAACCAACATTCCAATTAAGCATCATTGAAAATGCTTGTTCACTAAAAGCAAATACCCATTCAATAAGATATAGCTTACTCCATAAACAATATCCTCGTTCCATAAAAACATGTACCATGGATGATTATAATATTCATTAAGTACGTGGCTTTCATAAAAAGATGGTGGAATGCACCCAATCGATGCCAGAGAGTTAGTATAGTAAATGTCCAAGCCTCACTACAAGCAACACAAGTCTTGAGAATGAGGGTTCAAGTTGGCTTTTATGGCAGGATTTGCCAACCAATAGATATACCCTAGTCAACAATGCACAACAGTGAAGCGAAATTGACTACAATCAAAGGATGCCACCCTTAAGTTCTTTAGCCAAGATTTTTCACATGCCCAACCATATCATAGCCTTCCTGTCTTCACACAGTCCTTACGGTCTGTACAGCCTACACACTGCCTCTAGGCACATAGAAGACTCGGCATACTGCCTCCAAATGTTGAGCTGTTATATAATGTTTTTCCTAAAGGGCGTCTGGCCTCAACAGAGCAAGCAGCAAGCTAATGATATTACCAACAAGAGAGATAACTCACCCAACTAGTAGACAAATCTCCCAGCTAGGAACTGAACTTGCTCATCAGTGATAAAAAAAAATGCCTAGCAAGGTAAGAGAACATCCAAACTGTGATAAACACACCTCAGGCAAAGCAAATAAACACCCTAGGCAATGTAAATACTAAATTTGCCTAGGCAATATAAATTCACCCCAGGCAATGAAAGAAACGCCCTAGGCAATGCAAATTCGCCCAGGCAGTATAAATTCGCCCCAGGCAATGAAAGAAACATCCCAGGAAATGCAAATTCACCTAGGCAGTATAAATTCACCCTAGCACTGATGAATTTGCCCCAGGCACTGATAACTTCTTCTTGGCACTGATGAATTTGTTCCAGCCATTGATAAATCCACCCAAGCATCGATAAAAATGCACAAGCAAGGGAGGAACTCTCCCAACCAAAGAGAAAATCACCTAGATAGTCAAGAACCCTAAAAATATTCAATTTGGAAACTCCTACACAAGTGCAACAACTATTAAATTTAGTCCCTTGATCTCTGAGATCGATTGGGCATCCAACGGAGGAGAATTAGTAGCTGTTGGGACTCTGGCTGGCTCAACAACCAAGAAGAAATGCAGTAACAACTCCACTAAAACTCATAGCCCATACATCTTTTCTACTCACTCATTTGAATCCATTAATGGCACACTGAGCTTTTGAATGACACAGAAGGTAAACAAGTGCAGAAAACAAACATAAACTCAGCAAATATGGCACATAAACACATTATTTACCCTGGAAACCCAAGTGGGAAAACCAACATTCAATGGTTGCTCAGTCTTTCATTTCGGCAATGTTTGGATTACAATGCAGCTTCACTATAGCTCCTGCCTCTCTATGTCATCTCCTCCCTTTGGACAAAAAGACCCTTGTGAGTGAAAATCCAAGAGGAAATAGGGAGAACTAGGGTAATGGGAAGGCCAACAGGCCTGACCTTTTATTTCACATTCCTCATCATTTCCCTCCCATTTCATTTTTATTTTCATATCTAATTCTTTATTTTTTTCTCGTCTTATTCCACTTCACATAGCATTGTATTTACATAGTTTCTAGCCTTCATAAAATTCTAAATTACGTTTAGGTACTAAGGCTCACCACTATTAATTTATGTTTGGATCCATTTCGGATCAATAAGATATCATTCTTAGAGTCCTTTGATTCAGTCTAAAAGTGCAAAGCTTGGACTTCCTTCATCTAATCCACATTTCCAATAGCGTTTTCTCCACCCTCAACATGTCATGAATGCCCATGTCTCCTTCAAATGGGGATTCTGCTCCTGCCCTGCTTGCAAACCATCCTATATCTTTGCTAGGCATGTCCAATGCAATGCCTATGTAGGATTTCAGCTTTTTCTAGCTTTTATTTGCAAGAAGATTATATTTCATCAAACAACAGCAAGGAGGATTATTTGGATCTTATCTGCTTTGGCATATTTGAATCCTTCATCACATACGGCATGTTTTTAAGTTAAAATAAAGGTTGGAAAAGCAGGAGGCCAGTTCTAGTGTTGACAGTGAATAGAAGTATTCCCTAGGGCCTAAACTAATTGGTATATTGCACATCACTACCCTAGCCCCTAGACCTCATACCCAAGACTTCTCATGTAATACTAGCGCAGAGCCAAGCGCTACAGAATGGGTTATGGACTTATTTGAAAACAACTTTTTCATTTGAATCACCATGCAAGTCAATAAATTACAAGCCACCATTTGAGAACTGAATGATCAAGGAAAGATGGAACTGACTAATACGTGGTATTGCTGCAGCCATCGAAGCCATCGATGGATGCAAGTTTAGACATGATACCCATTTCCACTAACATGCAAGGAGGAAAAAATAATTCTGAGCATATTCTGCTGCTCCAAGTGGTCATTTTGACCTTATTCTGTCGCAGGGTATTGGGCTTATAGCCAAACTGCTGGTATTCTTCTTTGAATGTTAAATATTATTAGATATATTACCTAATGTTCATTGTAGCTTGGCAGGCAACATCTCTTTAGTTATCTAAAAAAATCTAGTGGTAGGGATCTGTTGCCATGCCCTTCTTTTAATGGTGTCAGTGATTGAGTACTGTCTTAGTGAGAGACATATGTAGGTATCCATATAAATTCAAACAATTGACATTGAACACATAATCTGCATTCAATAGATTTTAGTAGTGCTTTCTGCTTTTCTTTCTCAGAAAAAAGTTCTGTAATTTATTTCGATAAACAAAATTACATTTTTCATATGCTCTGTCAACACTGCATCTTTATAGCATTCAGCTTCAGAGTTCTTCTAAAAAAAAGAGGGGATTATCCCAACGTCACTTAAAGATAAACCTCATTATAACCTCATCAAAATAACCCTCACATGAATAGCAAAAACAGCATTTCAAACACTAGATAGTTCTTGTAGTTCTCACATAGATATAGGGAACCGTCCCTATTTACATAGCATTTCCAACTAGCAAAATGAGTTAAAATAAAACCAAATAAAAGCCTACAGATTAAAAGTAAAGTACAGTTCAGACCCAGCCAGAAAGATTATAGAGAATCATGAAATGGTGGATTATAGTACTCAGACACCAGGCCTTTTCTTTCCTCCTGAACGTACCACTGCACATTAGATATCTACATTTCTTTGTTCATTTCTTGAATAGCTTTTTGTTCTAGAAATAAGTTCAGACTATGTATAAGCAATCTTGTGTTCACTTGTTAAATATTTGCATCTAGCATGTAGATTAATAGCATTTTTGTATTTGCATTTTATCTTCAATTTGATCAAAAACAGTGACTACTCCTGGACCAGAATTCAAATGAGTTCCCTGTTCTAAATGGTGTAAACTCTAATTGAGACTTCACATTGGGGTGAACCACTACTGTTAAGCTGGGCATTTTGCGGATGTCAACACGACCTTAAACCCTCCAATTAACCCCTAAAACAATTTTATCATAAACAGTGACTACTCCTGGACCAGAATTCAAATGAGTTCCCTGTTCTAAATCTAATTGGTGCAAACTCTAATTGAGACTTCACATTGGGGTGAACCACTACTGTTGAGCCGGGCATTTTGCGGATGTCAACACGGCCTTAAACTCTCCAATTAACCCCTAAAATTTGTGAAAAAGAGTGGAACCGAAAATCATGGTGTTTGGATTTTCGGTTAGTTTGCCTTTGTGCACTTCAAGCATTAGATTCAGTTAAAGTTTGTGAAGGATTTTCATTAATTATAACTTGTCTTTTAAGCATGCCTTGAATACTTTTAACAACTTTATTTTTCATTTTAGATCATGTTATGTGGTTTCCATGAGTTTTGTAGAGAACCAATTTTGACTTGGTAATTCATTACACACCGTACTATGCTGTTTTGCTTTGGATTTTGTAGTGAGATAGGCTCAATTGTCACTGGATGTATTTATGCAGTTGGGATAGGGTTTTATCTATTTTAGTATTGGATTTTGTAATGAGATAGGTTCAAATGTCACTGGATATATTTATTCAGTTCAATTGTCACTGGATATATTTATTCAGTTGGGATAGGGTTTTTTCGATTTTAGTATTGGATTTTGTAGTGAGATAGGTTTAATTGTCACTGGATATATTTATTCAGTTGGGATAGGGTTTTATTTATTTTAGTAACGCATGTTCTGTTCGAAACAAGTGTTTTGTTCACTAGGGTTAACTTAGCGGCAACGGTTGACTAAACATACGTTTGGACCCATCCATAAATAATTGCGTGAGCTTCATTACAACAAATAGGTTTTATGCTGATGAAGATGCGATTGAGGTGCAGCTTATCCATTGCCACGGTTCATCGTGAGGCACAGCCCTCTTTGCAAGCAAGATGAACCCACGTCATCTTTACAACTAAATACGACTGAATCTCTGCAACATCTTCCACCAACCCGAGCAAGAGCTAAAATTTATTAAAATAATTACTTGACTTTTGATGGCAATGAATCTCCGAATGACTGTCAGGATGTGGATCATGGAAGGGCCATGGGTAGCTTTACAACGAAATCTCTTCACATGCATCTTCCAGCAACTTTCCGATGCAAACGCTAAATTTGGGGGAAACAAGTGTTTTGCTCACTAGGGTTAACTTAGCGGCAACGGTTAACTAAACATATGTTTGAACCCATCCATAAATAATTGCGTGAGCTTCTTTACAACAAATAGGTTTTATGCTGATGAAGATGCGATTGAGGTGCAGCTTATCCATTGGCACGGTTCAACGTGAGGCACAACCCTCTTTACAAGCAAGATGAACCCACGTCATCTTTATAACTAAATCCGACTGAATCTCTGCAACATCTTCCACGAACCCGAGCAAGAGCTAAAATTGATTAAAATAATTACTTGACTTTTGATGGCAATGAATCTCCGAATGACTGTCAGGATGTGGATCATGGAAGGGCCATGGGTAGCTTTACAACGAAATCTCTTCCCATGTATCTTCCAGCAACTTTCCGATGCAAACGCTAAATTTGGGGGAAAAATTATTAGGCACGAAACCAAGTGAATGAAATTTCGTAGAAGAATCCTAGAAGATTCTGAATATGGACAGGGAGTAGACGCCAATGAATTACCCAGCAACTGGAAGGAAGGATCTGAGAATGTCAGGCAACCCACAAACGCTAAATTTGGGGGAATTTTTTTAGGCACGGAACCAAGTGAATAAAATTTCACAGAAGAATCCGAGAAGATTCTAAATATGAGTTCGGGGCAGACGCCACTGAATTACCCAGCAACTTGAAGGAAGGATCTGAGAATGTCAGGCAACCCACACTCAATATCTATATATTTTCTTGATAACGCTAAATTAGGGGGGGGAATTATTAGGTACGAAACCAAGTGAAAGAAATTTCGCAGAAGAATCCGAGAAGATTCTGAATATGGACAGGGAGCAGACGCCAATGAATTACCCAGCAACTGGAAGGAAGGATCTGAGAATGTGAGGCAACCCACAAACGCTAAATTTGGGGGAAAGTTTTTTAGTCACGAAACCAAGTGAGTAAAATTTTGCAGAAGAATTCGACAAGATTCTAAATATGGGTTGGGAGCAGACGCCAATGAACTGCCCAGCAACTTGAAGGAAAGATCTGAGAATGTCAGGCAACCGACACTCAATATCTATATATTTTCTTGATGTGCCGAGAAGAGGGAAATGCACATTAATGCGACTAACAGTGTGCTTTTACGCCAACGTTTGATACGAAAATAGGCGATTTAGTTTGATTTTAGTGTAAGAGATTGAAATCCAAGCTCTTGATGAGCAATGGAAGTTTGTAGTTGTAATCGTGTTGTTGTGACCGGTGTCATCTCTTCTGCGCGTGAAAATGATCTTCATGAGTTCCAACAGTCCCAGAATCCCGAGAATAGTTCCAGCAGTCCCAGAATCCGGAGAATATTTTCCCCGAGACGATCTCCTTCGTGTGGGAATTACGAGCAACTCACAACAGCAATGACGGAGACGAAACGCAGAACGATATTGTCAAATTAAAAAAACCCAAGATTTCCCCGGGGGAGATTTTCCGTGAGCGATTCATCAACAGCGATAACGAAGACGAAAATCAAGGAAGATAAAGGAGGTTTTACTGCCAAAAAGGGGTCTTTTCCCGTTTGTAATCTTCTTTCCGTTTCTGGGTCCTTTTTCGTTTTTTGGTAGGGTTAATGCTTTTCTTGGTATATGGGATTCTTGGGTGGAGTAAATGCTTCCCTTGATATGAAGGGAGGTATGAATTTATAACCTCATTGACAGGTTACAAATTACTTTGTGATCCCTCTGAGTCATGTTGACGCCTTCTCCTGTAATCTTCATGTTATAATTGATTTTTTAAGTTGAGTATTTTTTAATATGTGATCATTTTTTAAGATATTCATGAGATATTTTTGGGTACGTGATTATTTTGGTTATGATTTTTTTTATCATATTTTTGGATGTGTTTGGATGGAATTGTATTCACGAGGAGATATATTCTGGGCTAGACGTGTCCAAACTCAAAGCAATGCTTATGCAGGATTTCAACTTTTTCTAGCTTTAATTTGCAAGAGAATTGTATTTCATCAAACAGCAGCAAGGAGGATTATTTGGATCTTATATGCTTTGGCATATTTGAATGCTTCATCACATACTGCATGCTTTTAAGTTAAAATAAAGGTTGGAAAAACAGGAGGCCAGTTGTAGTGGTGACAGTGAATAGAAGTATTTTCCCTAAATCATTGGTATATTGTACATCACTATCCTAGCCCCTAGACCTCATACCCAATACTTCTCATGTAATACTAGCGCAGAACCAAGCTCTACAGAATGGGTAATGGACTTGTTTAAAAACAACTTTTTCATTTGAATCACCATGCAATTCAATAAATTACAAGAAATCAACCATTTGAGAACTGAGTGATAAAGGAAAGATCGAACTGACACAAAATGTGGTATTGCTGGAGCCATCGATGGCTGCAAGTTAAAACATGATACCCTTTTCCACTAACATGCAAAGAGGAGAAAATAATTCTGAGCATATTCTGCTGTTCCAAGTGGTCATTTTGACCTTATTCTATTGCAGGGTAATGGGCTTCTAAGCCAAACTGCTGGTATTATTCTTTAAATACTAAATGCTACTAGATATATTACCTAATGTTTATGCTTGGCATGCAGCATCTCTTTAGTTATGTACAAAAATATAGTGGTACTGATCTGTTGCCATACCCTTTTTTTAATAGTGCCAGGGATTGAGTCTTAGTGAGAGACATATGTAAGTTTAGTAAGGTATCCATATCAATTCAAGCAATTGACATTGAATACATTACCTGCATTCAATAGATTTTAGTAGTGCTTTCTGCTTTTTCTTTCCTCAGAAAAAATATTGTAATTTTATTTTGATGAACAAAATTACACTTTTCAGATGCTCTGTCAGTAACGCGTCATTATAGCATTCAGCTTCAAAGTTCTTCTCAAACAAAGAGTGGGATTATCCCAACATCACTTACAGATGAACCTCATTATAACCTCATCAAAATAACGCTCACATCAGTAGCAAAAAGAGCATATAAAACACTAGACAGTTCTTGTATTTCTCACATATCGTTATAGGAAACAGTCCCTATTTACTTGGCATTTCCAACTAGTAAAAAGAGTTCAGATAAAACTAAATAAAAGCTTACAGATCAAAAGTAAAGTCCAGTTCAGGCCCAGCCAGAATATTATAGAGAATCATGAAATAGTGGATGAGTACTCAGACACCGGGCCTTCTCTTTCCTCCTGAATGTACCACTGCCCATGAGGCATGTGTAAAGCAGCTTTGGATAGACCATCGGTAACTGTGTTCCTTTCCCTGTACACATGGGAGAAAGAAAGATGGTGAAAAATTGTACAAACACCTTGTAACTCTTCCAATAATGGTTGCAGTAAAAAAATTAGGCAGTTCTGTTCTATCCTCATCCATTTGAATACGATTATAGAATGTTGTAAGAAAATCTCCCTACGGATAGGTAGATATCCCCTTGGGATTAGAAAAGGCCCCTAGTTGCCTACCCAAGACAGAGATGAAACAAATAGACACTATAGTCCTCCTAGATCTAGCTCACACATCAGCTAACAAGCTATGGAAATACAAAGCAAGTAGATGGCATACCTTACTTTGATGGTTGTCCTGCTGCTCCTAAGTTGCTACAGCTCCAGCCTTTGACTATGGACTTATGAACCTGTTCACAAAGGAAACACAACACCTTCTCCAACGCAATATATGTATAAACAAAGATCTAACTATATAAATAGAGACAATTTCATGCATTCATCATTAAAGACATGAAAATGAGAGGAATAGGCTAAGTTATATTAATGATAAGAAAGCCAAAAGAAGCTGATTACAATGTTATACCTTGATGTCCAAAGTAGCAGCACCTCCTTCCAAGCTCTCCAACATCACCCTTGCAAGACTCATAGGATCATAGGTTTAGTGTTTCCAAGATCACCCCCCCTAGCTCATGGATGGCTCTCTTTAAGTAGGATTTGGGAGGCCAACCACTAAGAGGAGATTATGGATCTAAGTGAATAATATGTGGATCAAAGATCTAAATCATGCCAAGGAGGGAAAGTGAGATGGGATTCGAAGGGGTACCTCATCCCAAGAAAATCTCCATGAGATCCAAGATCCAAAATAAAAGGGATAAGCCTAAACCAAAACTATCGCTCCCCTATAACTAAGCAAAGCGTGGTAGTACCGCTCCCCCATAGGCATGCAGAACGCGGTAGTTTGACACTACCGCTCCCCCATAGGCATGCAGGGTGCGGTAGTTCCAGAAGACTTAATTTTTGGAGGTGGTTAATGTGGGTTTCGACCCCTTGCTTGTTGGATTTTCTTCCAAGTGTGACTAGGGAAGGTACCAACATTAGAATGAAGGGTCCTAACACCCTTAGGAGGCATAAACATCATGTTTTCCATGGTGTTGAAACATGTATATTCTCACTTACACATGGTGTGGCAATTTGAGGTATAACATAGAATCACCAAATGCTTTTAGTCTCAGAATCCCTCTTTCATTTGGCAATAGCAGAATAAGTTCGAGAGCCATCAGCTTTGCAAAATTGTTGGTTCCATGACCCAGTCCAGCCCTGAGCCTTAGGATATAGTCATCATTAAGAAAAAGCACTCCCCCTGCCCCACAACTATGAGGGTCTCCCTGAGTAGCACCATCGAAATAAGCCCAAGCACCCTCTCTATTCTCTGCCTCTGCAACAATCTGCCTGGGAGACTTGTCCTGCTTCACCTGTGGGAAGCTCTTTAAGTTACTGAGGCCCTGAGATGCACACTGAATAGGAAGAGTTTGCCTATTTTCAAATAAGCTGTCATTTCTTGCCAACTAGATACCCCAGGCCAGAATTAGTGGGAGTGCTTGCTAAGTTTACATCATTGGGTTACCACATCACACTCTAAGCCCTTCCTCCACAGTGCCCCCAGACCACACATTTCTTAAGCCAGTCAAATGTTCTATCTCCCTCCACATCTGGAAGAGAAACAACATTCCATAATAAGATGAGTATTTGTCTCTTCACTAATCTTGCATAAAGGGCATCTACCAGGGTTTGCTTGGTTCCTTTCTTGGAGATTGTCCCATGTCAAAGCTTTATTGTTCAGTAAAGAGTACAATTTGTTTTGCCTTTGATGGGCATTTAAATTTCTAGACTTTCCTTCACCACCACCCAGCATTCCTCTGAACTTTTTCTGAGCTAATAGCAAGATGTCAAGATTTTGGAGTATAAACCCCCAAAGGATTCATTGACTATATGAGTTCATCAGCTCTCTCAGATAGCTTGACATGACTTGACCTAAGTCTATCTAGAAAGCTCCCCGACTCCTGCATCCTCATTTCTAAAACCAAACCTACTAGCTGACAACCACCCTTGACCCCATATGGAGGGAAGATCAGGGTCAGCAATCTGGGCAAGTTTGTAATAGCCTGTGTCTATTAGCCTCTATAGCATATGTCTTGGAAGACTGTAGTCTCTTCCAGTACCTACCCATGGTTCCTCTCCTAGCCTAACATTTATCCCATTCCCTACCTTCCACACTAATCCATCCCTAATTAAGCAAAATACCATAATCACAACTTTCCATATTACAGAAATATTGTGCCAGTTCTTTGCAGGCTTCCTTGTCCAGTCATCAATAGAGACAAGGAAAATATATTTTTGCTGAACCAATTGACACCACAAATCCTTCCCTTTTATTAGTCTCTAAACACTGTTTCCTGCCAAGGCCTTTGAAAAATGAAAGATATTTTTAAGGCCCCACCCACCTAGGGCTTCAGGAAGCGCTAACTTTTGCCATTTTACCCAAGGTATACCCTTTCTTCACTACTCGCTGACCAAAGAAACCTAAAACTAATTCTCCTCAGATGCTTTAATATTCCTATTGGAATCCATGCAAATGACTCCACTAAACTGGAATTACTTCCAAAACTACCTTTACCAATACCAGAACACCATCCCTAGATAGCCAAGGATGATACCTGTTATCACCTATTTTGTACAAATAGATGAAACTCCATTGAGCCGTCAGTGTTGGAACACATCAGTGTTCACTTCCAGAGTACTAGGGTTTCAGATGACAATAATTAGCCAATTTTTATTTTCAGTCGACATGACCATGGCCCCACGGGGTTTGTAATAAAGTGTACTAGTAGGATTTTGAGTGGCTCGGTTCCCCATGACTTGGTTAAGCAACTAAGGTATTCTAGGAAGTTTTTTTCCTTGTCAATTATACTTTGCCTATAGCCGAGCTATAATCGATGAGGTTTTTTTTCGCTTCCTCCAAAGCTGGAATGCCCGATTTTGAAAATTTTAGCCATGGGGGGTTGTTAGTAAGTCCAAATGATGTATATAAGCCTACTAGATACTATTAGAATAGGTTTTGGTCATGTCCTAAGTCACTAACAACCCCTATATTTTGATTGATAGTCGGTTATACAAATTGTTGATTTAATCTTGATCTTTCTAGCATACTAGCATTGTTAATCTCACTTGTTGGTTGAGTTGTGTGGTTGTGATTATGTGTTGCTTAAAGTGAAGAAGGGTAAGAGCTCTGTTGCATCAAACCCATGCTTCATCTTCAAGCTTTGACTTAACATATTGTGGTTGCAGGATCTACAAAAGTCTCAAAGTGTTTCATCTTAAGAAGGCTAGGAAGAGCTCTTCTCAAGTATTCCATCCATCAAAACTTCTACTTCAATTTGGTTACCTTGGTTCTAAGGGCTATCTTCTTCAAGCCCTCCCTTTTTCTCCTTGATTTTTGCTTTGATCTCCTAGTTCTTTCGCTCCTCCTCCCTAGTCTCCTTTCGCTCCTCCTCTCTTAGTCACTTTCGTCCTACTCCCCTTAGTCTTCCTTCTACCTTTCGTTTTTTGCCTCCTAGCTCCTCTCGTCCCCCATCCTTGGCATCTTCTCCTTCCTCTTGTCCATCTCCATTGTTAGCTTCCTTCACCCTTTCGTTTTCCCTCTTAGGTCCCTCCTCTCGTCCATCTCCAAGAAGCCCTAAAGTCACAAAAAACAACAAAATCTTTTTCTTGAGTTTTCAGTTTGGTTTAAGTATTAGTATTTTCCATTCTTTGGAAAGGTAGCTAAGCATAGTTTAGATCTCATATTAAAAGTTAAAACTTGCATTTGAAAGTTGTTTTTGGCATATAGATTAGCTTGTTGCTTGCATATAGATCTTAGATTTAAATTTCTAGATCTTAAACTTAGTTAAATGCTTGATTTGACTAATGCTAATGGGTCCTTGAAGTTAACTTTTGTTGTAGGTACTTTTGAGAAAAAGAAAAACTTTGAAGAAACAAGATTCAAAGAATATCAAGAGCAAGATCCAAAGAGGAAAACTGAACAAATAGGAAGATCCAAAACCAATGAAAGGGATGATAACCATGAAGATATAAAACCACTCTCCTTTTGTATAAACCATTAAGGGCTTCCAAATATTGTTTCCATAGTTGTTTATTTTATTGAGAAAGACCTTTCAAGGGTTTAAATCCCAAAGGCAATTGTAAGTTGATTAATAAAAAGGCTAGGTGGGATAAGGCCTCCCACACGTTGTTTCTCCTTCCCCATTTGGGAAAGATTGTTTCATGCATGCTTAGTTAGTTTTACTTCAAGTTTTCTAGATTAAAGTTGATTTCTGTACTTAGATTAAACTCTCTTCCAAGTCTTGACTTGAGATAGTAATCTTGGGATTTCATCTCAAGTGCCACATAGTTTTGTGGCTATTTCTCTTTCCCCATTAGCATCCTTGCGGACATTCAGCTAGCTGGAAGGTTTTCGGGACTAGCGGTTCTAGTGATCACCTTGTTCGGAGGTTGATCCCACCTTGTTGTTTATTTCATGGTTAGTTGTTAATTTTGGCCTTAGAAAGTGTGTACTTTTTACTTCTTTCATTTATTTGTTTACTTTAGAAAGTGTTTTTTTCTTTATATGCAAGCTGCTTTTATTCTAACAATGAACAAAGCCTCTTGAACTTGAAATAACCCAAGTCAAGAGCACTTTCTATCGGAGAGCATTTTAAGTTTGCATTTCCCCTTGCATTAGGCATATAGATTAAATAAGTTTCTTAAACCTTGTCATAAGACAAAGTCAAGAGCACTCTCTGTCGGAGAGCTAAACTGTGTGCTTAAATAATCATAAAACATTTCAACTCACATCCCCATAATAATTTATCTTGGTTGCTATTTAACACCCGTATGCTCTGCCAACCTGAAAAGGTTGGGCTAGTACTAAGAAAGGTGTTAGATTTGATAAACTTCTATAACATAATAAAATTTTCACCCCACAACCAACGAACTGGCATTGCCTTCGATAAATACTTAAAGTGCTATTCAGGGAGGTGGAGCCGGAGTGCCGTTGTTTAGACTTCGAGGGTGGTTTAAACCAAAGTTTGAAAAATCGAAATCGGACTCGGAATCGGTCAAGGATCAACTCGGAATCAGAATCGGAATCGGTAATGAATCGGTCATAAATCGGTCGATTTGAATTCAATGAATCGGTTTGCTCAAAAATACATAAAATATTTAATTTTTTAAGAAAAATAACATTTTCAAGATTCTAATTCATGATTCCAATTATTTTTAAATATATTAAAACTAAGTAATTATATCTATTAAATCAAATATTTGTATAATAAATAATTAACTTGAAATTATTTTTAAATAAAAAATATAAATCGATAAATTTTGGAAGTATTTTAAAAAATATAAAAAAATATTAAATAAAAATTTAACTTAAAAAAATTAAATAAAATTTCAATTACCTTGATAAATATAATTATAATTAAAAAAATTAAATTATTATTTTATTTAATTAACTAAAAAATTATAAACAAAGTATCTTATTTAATTAAATAAAATAAAAAATATCATGAATAAATTAAATCATAATAAAAAATATTTTATTTTATTTTTAAAATCAAAATATTTTATTTAACTTTCAGTTTTTATGATTCTTTCGACCCATTATCATTAGTATATCTATATATCTATATATCTATATATATATATATACTAGTTTTACAGACATTAATATATTAATAAAAATTAAATATTTGCAATTAACTTAAAATTAATAAACAAATTCATATAAAATTAAATTTCATACACGTTTTAAAACTCGGTGATCACTAATAAAACCTTGTATTTTCCCGTCAATCACTAATAAAACCCGCAGTCACAGGAGGAAATCCCCAACCCCAAATTCTGCAATCACCCAACGTTTCGACGCTCTTCATTCTCTCCACCCCACGGCTTCTTAATCTCGAACTTCCGGGCATGTTCCACGCAAAAAATCGGACCGGTTTGTTACATTAATCGGTCAAATCAGTGAAATCTGTCTGACCGGACCGATTTTTTACTTGAATCGGTGAAATCGGTCCACCGAACCGATTTGGATACCGGTTTGAACCGGAAAGTTAGTGAACCGGTGAATCGGCCGGTTAGCAAACCGATTTCACCGATTTTTAAAACACAGGTTTAAACATTGGACACTTATCCTCTTGATACCTGGACGGTCCGTCAGATCACCATGAATAGCCATTGAAAGTATAACTTTCTGGTCTCTTTGCTTGCCTTGTTGAGCTTATCCTAATAATCAAGACCACTAAAACTTTTAATTTATCAAGATAATTTGCACAACAATCTCACAAACAGCTACTATTGAGACTTACATTTCAGCATCCCCAAGCACTATATTTGTTTGACTCCATTCGGCACTGGTCTTCAAAACTTATATGTATTACCTTAATTCGAACTGTTGATCAATATATCTTGAATCATATTGTGGATGCTATTTAAAATTTCCAAGTCTTCATATTCTGTTGTGATCTATATCTTGCAACGTGGATTGCGTTATCTTGTGTCTTATTCAAAGTGTTATTGTGTCTTTCATCTACAAAACTCCTAAACAACACCCATCCGCATCACCACACATTAAAAACACTAAAAAACACATTGAGCCATAGTTAAACTCTTTGTAGGGACTACCCCCCTTGGCTTCGTTAAGAGTTAGCCTAAACGGAAGAGCTAGGATTCCGGTGACAGTACCTGGCTCATTTCTTGCCCCCAAGGCCACACCTTCCCCACTTGTAGTGAGGGAACAACTTTCGGAAGATTTCTGCTGCTGGTGTGCATCTCGGCGGACAATAATACCAAATGGAAATCCTGTTCTCATATTTTTCAATCAACCATTTCCAGTCTTGTTTCAAATAGGCTCTTTTTGTTTTTCTAATAAGAATCCTAAATATTTCAATCCTTCATCCAATTCAACTTGTTTATAAGGAAAAATATTTGTGAAGTAAACCAAATAGTCAGCCTCAACTCTTTCAAATGAAGCAACGGATTTCTTTTCTTTTACCACCATACCTGTAGCTATACAATACAATGTTGAAATTTGGTTGAGCTTTGATCTTTAATTCTTTTGGATGTAGATACTTGAAGCAATGAGACAATTCAATCCATGAAATTCATACAACCATAACACAAGATATACCCTGGGCAAAATCCTCAAAACTATGAGAACAAAAACCCCAACAATTCTTCTCAGTATAATATAATGGGTAGCAGAGAATGCTTTCTTTTACAACATAGCAGATTGCTTTCGGAAGATAAGAGATCACCAAATTTCTTGGTAAAGATACGAAAGCAATAGAGAGATCAATCGGATGTGTGCCCAACACAACAATAACAAGCACGAACAATACCCTTCACAAAGAGAAGCGCCTTGCCTTCAATGGAGAAGATAATTCCCTTCACATTGGATTCAACAATCCTGTATATCATATTTATACATTTTTCTCTTCTATTTTTAACTTCTAACTTCAGGATAAACTTGCCCACAAACTGGATGTATTAATCTTGCATGGAGTGGTGCACCCCACTTCTCATGCAGTGCTTCATCTCACTGAGCTGTCACTTAGGATGAATTCGCCTCTTAACTGAAAGCTTGCCCACTTAGTTAGGTGGCTAACTTAAGTGTCGACATGCAAGTGTCACAACTCATGTGTCATCTTTTAGTTTAACATAAGTGTCGTCATGCAATAACACTTAGTTAACTAGATCTTCTTTGTTGTTGCTTAGTTAACTCTCTTTAACTGAAGTATCATCTTTTAGTTTAACTAAAGTGAAAATACTTTAGTTAACTAGTCCCTTTTATTGAACACTTAGTTAACTGAAATCATGCTGATTGATTTACTTGAAGTGACCACTGTGAGTTCTTTAGTTAACTGAGACATATCTTTAACTGATGCTTTAACTGAAACATTGATATTTAACTAAAGCTTTAATAATTCGAGTTCTCTTTAATTAGTTGAAATGTCTGCATGAGCAATTTCGAATTCTCTTGATCTCTATGCTTTATCTTTTGTTTCTTTATCTCTTACTGCATGGTCAATATGTGCTAACTTTAATTATCCATCACATTACATTATACTAAGAAGAATTATCGGATGCTGTGATCATATTATATTATTCCGGACCAAATGATCATATGCTAAAGTAATTCACTTTAGAGGTGATCAATCTCTAAAGGAGACTTAATAGTAATCTGGTGATCATGGTTAATAATATATCACACAACATTAAATGCTTTTAACAAGTAAAGCATGATCTTTATACGGAAGGTCCACCTCTATACGGGAGGTGCATCTCATGGATATCTTTATACGGAAGGTTCACGTGATAGTCATGACTTGATACACACAAGTTCGGAGCCTTGTCCAACAAGACTTTACAACATCATTACTTTGATCAAGTACCTCTATACGGGAGGAATAACCTTTACACGAAAGGTAATCAAAGTGCTCACTTCTATATGGGAGGATCAATCTTGGCTACAGAAGATTGGTTTGGAGAATGTCTCTTGATGCTGTATATTTAACACTCCTTCTCAGCGAGGGAGGCATTCTCTGCCATACCAAGCTTGTTACGAAAGTACCTGAACTTTGTCACTGACAGAGGCTTTGTTAACACATATACAATCTGCTCATCAGTAGCAATGTACTGAAGTTTCATTGTACCTTTCTGGACCTTGTCTCGGATGAAGTGATACTTCATTTCAATGTTCTTCGACTTGTCATGAAACACTGGGTTTTCGAAAATCTTGATGCAACTCTGATTGTCACACCTAATAACTGTAGGCTCAATATTTTCATCGAACAACCCTGCAAGTAGATTTTTGAGCCACACTGCTTCTCGGTAGGCAACACTAGCAGCTATGTATTCTGCTTTGGTAGTGCTATGGGCTACAGAGCCTTGCTTCCTGCTGGACCCGTTGTTGTCGGATTGCGCACTGTTGAACACAATGGCCACACTGAGAGGGGGGTGAATCAGTGTGATGGAAAATTAAACCTCCTTGTTAAATTCAACCAATTAGTAGAGTTCGTTAATGCATTAGGTTACCAAGTACATCATCATTACATAAGCATTCATCCACCAACCAACAATGAATCATAAGCATGTTATCAACATAAAATCAAACACATCACAAGACAGTATTTGTATATTAAACTTTATTTATATTTTCATATGATGTACAACGGAAGACTACAATCTTCGCGATTACAATCAGCACCAACTGATGAAAAGAGCACCAACTCTTGTAACAGGACCCAGCCTGGTTTTCTTAGCTCCAACTAAGAAAGGGTTGTGGAGTCCAATACTCAAGTGCAAGATTCTACTTGCTAGCTTGATGCCATCTCTGCTTATCAACCTCTTTGCTTGTCAATCTGCTCATCAATACTGTTGGTCATCTAATCAATATTGTTGGTCAATCTCTGCTCGTCACTATTGTCAATCTTCTCATACTGTTGGTCAATCTCTGCCACTGTACTGTGTCAGTTGCAATACACTGTCAACTGTCCAAATCACTACCAACTGCCTGCACCACAGTCAACTCAATCAACTCCTACTCAAGCTCACTTGTTACTGTCATGTCATCACTGTATCACTATTTGTTTCACTGTGTATACAAATCATTACTGTATATCATCATATCATCATTACTGTATAGTGTAAGCCACTGTGTATGAACATATCATCTCATCACTGTATGTATCATATCATCATCACAATCATCACTAATCAATGGCACTTCATATCATAGGTGTTCATCTGTCTAATGACGGAGGGTTCATATCGTCATCACAAATATCAATGAATGTTGATGTGTATATAAAACATCACTGTGTATATTACTATGTCATCACTATATACACATATAAATGTCATCATTACTGTATAAATATCATCATCACTGTGCAACTACTGAATACATACAAATGTCATCATTACTGTATAAATATCATCACCATAAGGCATAAGTATGTGCTTACACATCATTGTTTCATAGCCACTGTGCACTCACTCATTTCATATACCACTATATGCACCTTTGTTGTACATTCATCACTGTTCATCTATCACTAGGGTTGCATGCATCATTATCATAGAGTTGTTCATCATAGGAGAGCATGCATCATCAAGTGTCAATAGGAATCCCTCATCATATTAGTTCATCATGGAGCATATGAGAGCATGCATCATCAAATCATGCATCACCAACATAGTGTTTATGTGCATCAACATATCATCATTTAAAACATCATATATAATGTCATTGTAAACATTACTATACAACTGTATCTATTCACTTGTCACTGTATTTATATTACTGTAAGTATACCACTGTATACACTCCACTATTGCTGCAAAAACAAAAATTCATTTGATTGCTGCCCTAGACCATCATTGTGGGCTGCTGTAGTAGCCTTCTACTGCTGTCCATAACCTCCACCACCAGCAATGAAAGCTTGCTGATCACATTAAGGGTCTTCAACCCTTGGACTGTCACATAGCAAAAAAAAAAAAAAAAAACTTTTCTGCTGCTCCAAAGAATTCGGGACTGTACCAAAAAAAATTGCTGCTGCCACCAAAAACTCATAAATCACCTGCTACTCCTGTTAATCAACTCAGAGATCTGTCTTCTTCCCATGAATTCAGAGCTTCATCTTTTCTTTTGTATTTGCTGCTATGATCAGAATTTCAAAGGGATAGACTTTAAACTTTAATTGCTGCCAAAAATCAGACTTCAACAAAACACCAGACAAAACAGTCTTCCTTACTGCAGCTGCTACAGTGATCCGAAAATTCCAGAGCTAATCTCCAAGCTCCTTGTCTATCTGTTTTGTGTGTAAATCACTTCTTATTTATACACAATTCGTAGAAAATTTACTGGGCCGACCTTCTAATATATACATCATTTTTTATTAATTAAAAAACATCTTTCAAGGCTGGCCGACTTCATAAGAAGGGTAAAAATACTTCAACTTCAAATTTTTTTATTTCTTCAACCGTGAGGAACCACGTGATGTGCCACCTACCGTTGGAAATGGCAAGACGAGGGCTACTACCTTGTGAGGGTCTTACTTGCATTGGCAAGGTTCTTCACCCTTAAATTCTTTAATTTGTGTAGGACATCAGATTTGGCTTGAAATTATTTTGAAAGCTTCTCCATCAAATTTGTGGGCTTCAAGGGAAAGCACAAGGGTTTCATTACCATATGACTTCATCATTATTGAGCAAGAGGGCTTCTTTGAAGGCTATGTGGGTTATCATATGCAAAGGTGTGTTCATGGGTTCCATAACATGTCAAAGACCATATAAGGTCATCATCATCACACAAGAGCTCTAGCACCATCACAGGGTCTTCAGCATCTTTCCAAGGTCTTCATCCTCATCACAGCATCATCAACAAGGTAGTGGTTTCCAAGATCCAATCTTGTGGGTTAAAGGACCTTATCAACTAGATGTAGGGCTCCACACATATATGAGCCACTTGATGCCCAAACTACCTTGTCCATCAATGTAGCAAGATTATTCTCACATCCATGTTGACATCAATGCCAACAAATACTCAACACGCACATGGTTAACGTAGCAGAAATCGATGCTACTGCTTGGTGCGCCCTTGGGGGCAAGTCTCGAGTCAAGGCTGTCACTTGATCTTGACTCCTCCGTTTAGGCCAAACTCCTAACGAAGCCAAGGGGTAGTCCCTAAGGAAAGTTTCTAAGGTTTTTAGAGTTTCTCGGTGAATTGGTTAAAGATGTTGTTAAGGAGTTTTAATGAATTGACTAAAAGTGTTCCAAGATGACTTGAAAATAGTTTATATAAAAAATAGTTTCACCGGCATAAATGAAATGACTATAAAAAATTGCACAACAGTGATATGATATAAAGCAAATAGATAAAGTGTTGTGGACCAGTGCCTTATGGAGTCAAAACAAGATATGGAATTGCTGCTGAAAATGAAATGTTTTGCAATTGCTTTGTGGTTGCTTTTAGATTATTATGGTTCGAAATTTATTAGGGAAAAAGGGGGACTCCCAAGATACCGTGAGGTACAGTGAGGAATGCCCGGAAATTAAATTTTGGTGGCTCCTCACGAGAACGTGTGGGATGGAATGGAGTCTCTAAGGCGGTGTTCAACACTATACCAACTAGGGTGTAGTCTAATTGTGCCTTGAGGTCGCCTCCCAGTTGTTCCCACTTCCTCTGAGAAATTTCCTCACACAAATCTTAATTATTTGAAATTCCGGATTTCCAATTTGTAAGGGGTTGTGTATTTTATTAAATGAGTATTAGCTTAATGTGGAGAATTAATAGAGTGGCTACGACCGTTTTTGATTTCTCATAGGCCCAGGCAAAGAGCCCACAAGGGGAAAGAGCATACTCCGATATATAGACCAACTGTTTATTCCAATTTGATTGTGTTTGTGGAACAATTGTAACAAAGATGAAAATCATTAAAGAAGCACAAACCTATGTGTCACTTTTTGATCATCCACCACTAATCAGCAAAGCATGTGTGGTGGTGAGAGCATACTTCGTGGCAACGAGGTTGTGTTATTTCTAATTTTACGCTTGTAATGAAATAAAATTAATCAAGAAAACAAAATAAAGTATACACCCTGCAATATTGAATTGTGTGTGCTTGCTGTGTTGTTAGAAAAAATTATGCACAAAAATCACACAAGTACAAATCCCCCCAGGGGGATGGGGTGTGAATGCTAGGTATCCCACTGCTCTCGTTTAAGAATTACAAATGAAAGAAGAGAAAAGGATTCCTCTTAGTCCACTTTTGTTTGGATCTAAGGGCTTACAATAGTATGAAAAAATGTACAAGTGAATGGGGGTTCACTGGAGGTGCTTTTTTGTACACTTTGATGGTTTTAGTCACCAAATCATCCGCTTTTTGTCGCAGACCTGCTAAAAACCAGCAAGCTAATCTCTACAAAACAGCGATTAAAACATGTAATAATACATAAAAAACATAAGATCTATACTTGTAAAAATAATTGGAAGTTTTCTATCAATTACAAGTATAAAAATGAGATTTAGATTTAGCCTTTTTGATATAAAAATGAATTCAATTCTAGATCTGATTTTTTGAGACAAGATTTAAATAATTTTAAACTTTGGATTTAATATGCTTGCTTCAAGTGAAATAAAACGAAAAGGAAAAGCTTGCTTGTAGATTTTTAAGAAGAATGATGGGAGAGAAACCAAAGCTTGTTAGCTTTTAAAAATTGGAGAAGGAGCTTGGTGCCTGCAAGAAAATGAGATGTGTGTTTGGAAAGAGTTGATCCACCACCGAATTTGAGAGAAGAATCAAGACAAGATCAACTCTCAAATTTTGGCACCGAATCTTGTAACATCACTGTTATCACACCATAGTAGCAGGGCTACTATCCTTGCTGAGCAGATATTTGAACATTTCAGAACTTTGCTTTTATAGAGATCAGCTATGATGAGCTTGTATTTTGAGATCACTCATGATCAGAGCAGTATATTATATCAGACTTTTTTTAGACCTTGTGCCAAGGCCGAGCCTTGGGAGCTCAGATTTGATGACCGATGTGACATTTTGTTCCATACAGTTTCAGTTCAGTGCCCAGTGATGTTATTGCAGCAGTGTTTCAGATGATTTTTGATGATTATTTTTATGATTTGATATAACCTATGGACTTCTGATTATTGACTATGGACTTTTATCTTGTTGTTCTAGTCATCTTCACAGCATTAGCTTGGTATATGATTCAGGATGTGGCAGTACTATTTAAAACTAAAATTGAATATCTTGGATGATGTTATAACTATCAATGGATGTATTACTTGCACACTTAGGTTTTCTGACAAAACTCACCGGTTGTATTACCCTCCTATGAGCATAGATATGGTCTTCCTTGACATTCTTGTCTGCTAGCTTAGGCACCACATTCATTTGACTCCATCCATCCATGACCTTCCCAATTTGGCTTTCACCTTTGAATTGCCTTTATTGACTTTTTGATACTAAGGACTTCCCCATTACTACCTCTGTGTTGGATCTCATCCATGTTTGTTTAGTGTCTCGGCTCTGAGTTGGTGACAGAACTTGCCTTTGGTGAGTTGGATTGTAGGCCTAAATCATTCTGATCGGTTGTCCCGAGGTTTGGCACTGACAGAAGTCCCCCCAGTCACTTGAGATGTTGTTGGCTAAAACTGAAAGCTCATGTATTACTTATATTGGAAATGCACAATGAAAGCCCTTGAACTTAAAATTATATAACGTGTTTCTTAACACATGCGAATAAAGGCTATAGTGATGAACTGCTAAATATACTCCTCGAAGAGTATAGAAATGGTCCAAAAAGAAAATATTACTCAAAAGTTATATATATTATTGCTGACCTTGTATATGTATAAACATGCCCTGGATGGAAGCTGCAACTAGTTGTGCTTCTTAGCACATCTGAAATCCGAAGGGTTATGTGGGCCAAAAAGGCCATGAAATGAAATGAATAATCCTAATGAACCTGGATCAACTTGATGTAGACATGATCCCTAAGTTAAATAAACACTCTCTAAACAACTTATCCATTTGTGAGGCACAACCCTTCCTCGTGTTATTTGTCTGGCACAGAGTGTAGCTTCCCCTTTCCCCATCCAAAGTGTCACCTAGTTGAGTTTGGTCAAGTCATCCCCTTTGCCCAATCTCGTCTTAGCCTTCACCCTTATCTAACTGTTAGACCATGTCCAATGGGTGAGTTTGTCACTAAAGCTCTTGTGCAAGTAAAGTATAAATAACATTAAATATCTGTAGGTATTAAACTGCCATGGAATGATGATGTACTTTAAGTTAAGCGGTGAGTATGATTAGAGGAACATGTCTTAGTCTATTGATATAATTTTGTCCTTGGTTATATTTTGACCTAGTCAAACTTAGTTTGACTATGGTCATTCAAACTTAGTTTGACTATGGTCATTCTTGGGATCTGTGATGATGTGGACCATGTATGCCTATGGATGATGATTGATTGTCCCACATACTCTTGTTGATGATACCATATGGTGGACATATGATTCAGATGATGGTTGATGCAGTTCAGCAGATTTATTATTATTCCAAGATCATCAGATTATACACTGTCCGGATATGGTGGACCCTATTGTTGACCCTGTTACCAACTTTTTTGTACTATAGTTGGATTATCTGAAGAGCCGCCATTTGACAAGCATGATGAATGTTTGTACTCCAATGTATCAGATGATCCATCAGTTGTGCCTAGCCAATTTTGGCTAGTCGGTTTTGTTTTTCAGTCAACATGACCATGGCCCCATGGGGTTTGTAATAAAGTGTGCTAGTAGGATTCTGAGTGGCTCGGTTCCCCATGACTTGGTTAAGCAACTAAGGCATTCCAGGTAGTTTTTTCTCTTGTCAATTATACTTTGTCTATAGCCGAGCTATAATCAATGAGGTTTTCTCCTGCTTCCCCCAAAACTGGAATGCTCGATTTTGAAAATTTTAGCCATGGGGGGTTATTAGAGTCCAACTGATATGTATAAGCCTACTAGACACTATTAGAATAGGTTTTGGTCATGACCTAGGTCCCTAGGACCCTCAGAAAAAAATTCGAAATTTTTTTACCAGGTCCTCCGGTTTTGGGTTTTTAATTATTTTTTAAATTTTAATAAATTTTTCCATAATTTAAATGGAAAAATTTCAATTTGTAATATGTCAGTCATCCGAGATCTGAATTCAGTGATTAAAGGTTCCAACCTTAATCCAAAAATCATTCATGATCCCCGGACCAGTTTATCCTATGTTTCGGATGTCAATTCAGCCTCATAATTAATGATTTCTCAAAAAATCCATTTGCAGAGAAATTATTAATTAAAATATTAAAAAATTGAATATTTGGAGATAATCCAAATCTCTCCAAAATAATCGAAATGGATTAAAATAAAAGGCTAATTGACATGGCACTGGGCATTAACGAAGGTTCCAGTCATCTCCAATAAACTTCAATGAAGTATCCAGTCAGCACAAGTGATTAACTCCAAGAGAAATTCGCTCCATGCATGCAAAACTCGATTTGGTGACGTGGAAGGGTTATTAAATGAGAATGTGGTTGGTGTTGAGTTGCATTGAATGGGAGTGGGGGCACCTTGCCTAGGTGGAGGCCACCTCCCACTCTCAACTACCAAAGATTGCAATCGAGTTTAGGTTAAACTCCAAGCCACCTACCAAATCCTCACGCCATCTCCAAGCTTGCTCACGTCAACTTCCTTTGGAGCTCGAGTTTTCCACATGGCACATGCTTATTTGAGGGGTGATACTTCCAATGTGGAGATGAGGGGCGCCTTGCCTAGGTGGAGGCCACCTCCTCATCTCATTCAATGCAACTCGAACTTGTTGGTGGAGTTACCACTCCAATGCTTGGCTTGATATGGATTTGATAGAGATTAGATGGAATTCGATTTGGTGACTCATACCATTGGCTCTCTTCTCAATGCCAATTCGAATTAGGGTAGACTGGCTCATGTCTTTTGTTATATAATGAAGTCTTTTCTCCTCATTCCTGATGGATCTTTTAGCAAAGAAACTCTGGAGGATTTGTAACCTGTTAATTATTGAATAAAGTTGTGACTTTGGAGGTCAAATTGTGGAGGCTCTTGGTGGCCATACTTCATCTTGTAGCAAGGGGATATTGTGTATTGCTTATGTACTTAGGATTTTTAAGCACAAGATTTATATTTCAAGAGGGCTAACATTCTAGCACAAGTAACTATAAATCTATGTTTTTCGCTTGAGTACATTGGTTTTGCATGTATCTTCAAAATACAAGGTTTTTTGTAGGTTCATCTTCACTCTACAGGTTGCCAAAGAGGTTCAAGATTTTTCGAAATCAAAGAACAAGGAGTTCTTGCTTCCTCCATCAATATTTCAACAAATTTCTAAATTGGTTACTTGATCTACTTATCTAAATTGTGGAAACCAAGCCCTATTCCTATCCAAGTTTGGTTATTGTCTAGCTTGCTTTTAGTTTGTAGCTTGCTTGACTCTTTGCCTTCTAGTTTGCCTCTTCTATCCATCTTTTTCCTCTCCTTCTAGCTCTCGTCTCCTCTAGTTTTCTTCCGTCCTTCCATTCCTTCTTCCATTCTCTCCTCCTCTCCTCTCGTCTTTGTTCTTCATCTCCTCTCGTCTTGCCTTCTTTTCCTCCCTTCCATCCATCTACAACAACATAAACAAAAACAAAGAGTAAGCTTGTTAAGTGTTTGAATTGTTTCATATTTTAGATCTTACATCTTGCAATAGTTTAATATCGTTTCAAAGTTTCAAGTTTTGCATTTGTTTATCAAAGTTTATAGCTTAGATTTTTAAAGTAGCTTCAAGTTTCATGATTTGAAAAGTAGCATATAGGCATCTTAGATCTCATTAAAAAAGTGAAAACTTGCATTGTCTTCTTGAAGCACTTAGCCATTTGCACAATAGAATCTCTTTTCCATACTATCATAGCTTGCTTTTAGTTTTAGACATTATTGAGTCTCTTAGACTTACTAGTTTCAAAGTTTGGTTTTCTAACATCTAATAGGTGCCTTGTTGAGGATTTACTAAGCTTGTGTAGGTTTTGAAAGAGAAGAAATACTTGTGAAGACAAAACTCAAGGAAGACCAAAATTGTATTCAAGGAGAAGTTTTGAACCTAATAAGACAATCATTTGCAATCTCTTTTGTAAAAGCCATTCAAAGGCTTCTTAGTTTTATTTCAATAAGTTGTTTTACTTCTCTCAAAAAGACCTTTCAAGGATTTTTCCAAAGGCAATTGTAACTCATTTAATAAAAAGGCTAGGTGGGATAAGGCCTCCCACACATTAGTTCTCCTTTCCCATTTGGGGAAGTTTGTTTCATGCATGCTTAAGTTAGTTTTACTTCAAGTTTTCTAGATTAAAGTTCATTTTTTGTACTTAGATTAGCTCTCTTCCAAGTCTTGACTTGAGATAGCAACCTTGGGATTTCATCCCAAGGACCTCATTGTTTTGTGGCAGCTCCTCTTTCCCTGTTAGCATCCTTGCGGACATCCAGCTAGCTGGAAGGTTTTCAGGACTAGCGGTTTTAGTGATCACCTTGTTTGGAGGTTGATCCCACCTTGTTGTTTATTTCTTAGTTAGTTGTTAATTTTGGCCTTAGAAAGCGTACACTTGTTATTATCTTTCATTACTTGTTTTAATTCAGAAAGTGTGCTTTTTCTTTACGCAAGCTACTTCTATTCTAATAAAGAACAAAGCTTCTTGAACTTGAAATAACCCAAGTCAAGAGCACTCTCTGTCGGAGAGCATATTAAGTTTGCATTTCCCCTTGCATTAGGCATATAGATTAAATAAGTTTCTTGAACCTTGTCATAAGACAAAGTTAAGAGCACTCTCTATCGGAGAGCTGAACTGCGTGCTTCAATAATATTAAAAACTTCCAACTCACACCCCGTTAAATAATTTACCTTGGTTGCTATTCGACACCTGTGTGCTTTGCCAACCTGAAAAGGTTGGGCTAGTACTCAGAAAGGTGTCAGATTTGATAAACTTCTATAACATAATAAAATTTTCACCCCACAGCCAACGAACTGGCGTTGCTTTCGATAAATACTTAAAGTGCTATTCTGGGAGGTGGAGCCGGAGTGCCGTTGTTCAGACTTCGAGGGTGGTTTAAACATTGGACACTTATCCTCTTGATAACTGGACGGTCCGTCAGATCACCGTGAATAGCCACTAAAAGTATTTCTTCCGGTTGGACGTTTTATCCTTGTTTCTTGCCAGCCTAATAATCAAGACCACTAAAATTCTTAATTTACCAAGATAAATTGCAAAACGATCTCACGAACATATCTTTCGAACTCTTGTATCAAGCAACCCAAGCACTCAGGCAATTTTTGACTCCATAAGGCACTGGTCCTTGACATTATTTGCTTATTATCTATCTAGGGTACTTGTTAATTTTCCATATGTGAGTGACTTGTACTTAAATTTCTTCAAGTGGTTGTACATCAAGTTATCTCGTATCTTGCATTGCAACGTGGATTGCTCATTGATCTTGTGTTTATTTTTCGAATTACAAAGTTGTGATTTTTTCATTATTCAAAAACTCCTAAACAACACCCATTTGCATCACCATACATCTTAAAACATTAAAAAACACATTGAGCCATAGTAAACTCTTTGTAAAGACTATCCCCCTTGGCTTCGTTAGGAGTTAGCCTAAACGGAGGAGCTAGGATTCAGGTGACAGTACCTGGCTCATTGCTTGCCCCCAAGGCCAAACCTTCCCCACTTGTAGTGAGGGAACAACTTTTGGAAGATTTCTGCTGCTGGTGTGCATCTCGGTGGACAACATCTTTGGCGCCGTTGCCGGGGACAAATCTTTTTGTTCCTGGATGACCTTAATTTTTTCTAGTTTGTTTTACCTTTTTGATAGATTCTGAATCTATCTGGCGACTCCATTGCCCTTTTTTAGTTTTCCTTTTTTGGTAGATTTTTAGTCAAATCACTCTCTGAAATTAGACTTGAATCCACCTGGCAACTCCACTGTCAGTTAACACCTCAAGGTATTCAACTAGAAGAAATTCTGAAGGCTTGCTTAGTTTTATCCCCGAGCCTGACAAGGTTTATAGGAGAAGATTAAACAAGCTTGCTTCTCGTAGGATCCTTGAAGAACTTGGATCTGAGTCTATTTTAGACATCCATTTTTTGTTCCAAGAAAACTTAGAAAATTTTGAAAATCTTGAAACTAATAATTGTTTTCCTTCCACAATGGGTGAGTATTTCACTCAACTCGACTTTTCTCAGATAGCAGGTCAACCCCATGAGGTTCCTGAGAAGGCCATCGACAAACTCATGAATTTTAATGGCATTGATGCCTCTACATCTACTGAGCAACACATCAGAAACTTTTCCAGACACTGTGGTTCCTATGTTAGAGGCACTGACAAACATGAAGATGTGTACCTGACCCTTTTTGCTCTATCTTTGGATGGTAAAGCTGGAAACTGGTATGATAATTTGCCGAACAACTCTTTCGCCACCATAGCAGCTTTCAAAATTGTTTTCCTCGACAAATTTGACAGCAAAAAGGAACCTAGACATCTAGTGGCATCCTTGACCAGCATGAAGAAGACAGATACTGATACCATGGATGAATTCAACGCTAAATTCATAGAATTATCTAATTCCATCCCTGTCATTTATGCACCTCTTGCAGCTTCCTTATTAAACTATTACATAGAAGCATTGAGTGGCAAGATACAATACCAAATAAGAGACAAGGAACCCACTACTTTGCTTGAAGCTCAGAATTTGGCTACCAAGATTGACAAAAACATGCTGTCTTTTGGGGAGTCAAACATCCAAGGATATTCTGGATCTTCAATCCCTTCAAAAGCTCGTGAACCTAAAGAAAAGGACCTTTTATCTATGAAGGAATCATATGAGAAAAAGATGATGGAAATATGTGAGAGGATGGAAAAGGCTGAACATAAACATGTAGTTCAGATGAAGGAAGTACAAAATAAAATTATAAACATGGAAAGAGCACATGTTCAACAAATTCAACAAACTCAACCGGTTGAAAGAAACTACCCTCCACAGACCAAGTGGCAGAAAAAGGCTCCCAAGAATGAAAAGAGGCCTTCCAATCAAATAGAGGCTGCTAACATGACTGAGACCTACATACCATTTTGTAGGGCTTGCAAAGATTTTCACGAAGAATTTTCTTGTTACTTTGCAAACTATGTACAAGAACATGGATTTCCAGAGGGTAGTACCAGTGAGCCAACATCAAGCGAGCTTGAATATATAAATGTGGTAGGAGACATTTTTGATATTCCTAGAGAAGGTTGGAGACAAGCTAAACAGTACAATCAGGAGTTGGATAATATGACTAAGAACTTTGGAGAAAGACCTTCCAATGAGCAAGTCCATAATATGCAAAAGTTTAAAGGGATTGGTTATCAAAGAAGAGCAAATCCTGCACCTGCCACACAGCCAACAAAGGCAATAATTCCAACTGAATCAAATGACTCTAGTAAATTAAATTTGATTGGAGTAACTGGTTCAATACAACTAAAGTGCCTGTACCTGTGAATGAGCTTTATAAAATCCCTGGTCAAAAGGAAAAACTGTTGAAAGCACTTGAAATGCCCATCTCTAATTGTACTCCTACCCCTAGTCCACCTACTCCTCTTAGTCCTCAAACACCCAAGAAGGTCACTTTCACGGATACTGTAGAGCAACCTTCAACCAGCTATGGCAAAACTCATGAGGATCCTCCTATAATCCTGCATACTAGGGAAACAAGAAAAGAAGCTCACCCCCCTTTCTATATATCATTGATGATAGGTGACCTTCTTCTACATAATTGTATGCTAGATTTAGGATCTGGTGCAAACCTAATGACTAGAAAAGTTATGCAACAACTTAACTTGAGAATCACTAGGCCTTACCAGAATGTATGTGCCATGGACTCCAGACCTGTTAAAGTTGAAGGGATGATTGAAAACCAACCTGTTAAATTGGCTAAATATCCGGACATCCATGTAACCATGGACATACTTGTTATAGATGTTCCAGATAAATGGGGAATGCTACTTTCTAGGAAGTGGGCTGCCACTTTAGGAGGATGGATCCAAATGGATTGGACTTATGCTACAGTACCAGTATCTGAGGATTCTGTAGTTAAATTGCATAATGAGAAAGAAAAGAAGTATCATGTTGAGAATCCCAAGAATCCTTATAATCAATATACTTATAATACTGATGATCCTGGGAGCTGTGCAGTTTACTCTACCTTTTTAGCACCTATTCAAAGCGAGGATGAAATTAAGGAGGAGAGGCATAACATGGAGGATGACATAAGTGATGATGAATCTATCATGGATGAATCTAAAGGAGTTAACAATGAACAAAATCCCTTAGGAAATTTTGTTGATAATCCCACTTCTGAGCATGAAGGTACATATAGCCAGGAATGTGACATAATGCATGAGGACTCCCCCATATTTGACAAAGATATGGATGATGACTATTGGACATACATTGGAAAACCTATTTTCGATGTATCTAGAGAAGGGAGTGTAAACTTTGAGCATTTGAACATGGAGGAAGAGCATATTGTTTGTTCATATAAACCATACATAAGCATCAGCAAAGATGACCTAGAGAAACAATACAGTGAAGGGCCAGTTTGGGTAAAGTCAGTTGAATACATATCTCCGCCATCAGATGACCCTTGTATATTAGAACAGTTCGAGGCATGCACTTTAATAGAAAATTATTTTCAGAAGAGCCTTTCGGATCAGCCTGATAAGGCACTAGAACTGCCGTGTCATCCTGAATTTCTTCACCCTATCCTGTTCTGGATAGAGTGTGCCTGCAAGAAGACTTACTATATTGGGAAGCATTTCAACTATCTATCTTATGATTTTCCATCCGTCCCTCCCATTCAGAAGATCAAAGCAGGTTTGCACTTTTTGATAAGCATGCCCTTGTCCTGGTTGGTAACCAGAGACAAGGTAAAAAATTGTTTTTATATTGATTACATGCTTAAATGGTTACATTGGATTTCTGATTATACCTAACGTTTTCTTTTCTGTATTATATTAGATTAGGAAAAGATTAAATTTTGTCAAAAAAGAAAAAAACATTTACTTTTTGTATTTAGATTTCTTAGAATTTATTCACGAAAATAAAATGTAGTTGATATTTCATTTTGGTTTTTCCATGACACATGTGCTGCTGAAGGTTTTTCTGTCAAGTTGAAATTTTTTTACAGGCTATATATATAAACTAGAGATTCTAGTGTTCTTGTATTCTCTTCTTGCATGAATTATAGATCAAGCACACGTCCCGCAGTTGGAGCCAGATGTTACCAACTTTTTTGTACTATAGTTGGATTATTTGAAGAGCCGCCATTTGACAAGCATGATGAATGTTTGTACTCCAATGTATCAGATGATCCATCAGTTGTGCCTAGCCAATTTTGGCTAGTCGGTTTTGTTTTTCAGTCAACATGACCATGGCCCCACGGGGTTTGTAATAAAGTGTGCTAGTAGAATTCTGAGTGGCTCGGTTCCCCATGACTTGGTTAAGCAACTAAGGCATTCCAGGGAGTTTTTTCCCTTGTCAATTATACTTTGCCTATAGCCGAGCTATAATCGATGAGGTTTTCTCCTGCTTCCTCCAAAGCTGGAATGCCTGATTTTGAAAATTTTAGCCATGGGGGGTTATTAGAGTCCAACTGATATATATAAGCCTACTAGACACTATTAGAATAGGTTTTGGTCATGTCCTAGGTCCCTAGGACCCTCAGAAAAAAAATTTCGAAATTTTTTTACTGGGTTCTCCGGTTTTGGGTTCTTAATTATTTTTTAAATTTTAATAAATTTTTCCATAGTTTAAATGGAAAAATTTCAATTTGTAATATGTCAGTCATCCGGGATCCGAATTCAGTGATTAAAGGCTCCAACCTTAAGCCAAAAGTCATTCATGATCCCCAGACCAGTTTATCCTATGTTTCGGATGTCAATTTAGCCTCATAATTAATGATTTCTCAAAAAAGCCATTTGTAGAGAAATTATTTATTAAAATATTAAAAAATTGAATATTTGGAGATAATCCAAATCTCTCCAAAATAATCGAAATGGATTAAAATAAAAGGCTAATTGACATGGAACTGGGCATTAACGAAGGTTCCAGTCATCTCCAATCAACTTCAATGAAGTATCCAGTCAGCACAAGTGATTAACTCCAAGAGAAATTCGCTCCATGCATGCAAAACTCGATTTGGTGATGTGGAGGGGTTATTAAATGAGAATGTGGTTGGTGTTGAGTTGCATTGAATGGGAGTGGGGGCACCTTGCCTAGGTGGAGGCCACCTCCCACTCTCAACTACCAAAGATTGCAATCGAGTTTAGGTTAAACTCCAAGCCACCTACCAAATCCTCACGCCATCTCCAAGCTTGCTCACGTCAACTTCCTTTGGAGCTCGAGTTTTCCACATGGCACATGTTTATTTGAGGGGTGATACTTGCAATGTGGAGATGAGGAGCGCCTTGCCTAGGTGGAGGCCACCTCCTCATCTCATTCAATGCAACTCGAACTTGTTGGTGGAGTTACCACTCCAATGCTTGGCTTGACATGGATTTGATAGAGATTAGATGGAATTCGATGGCTTGACATGGATTTGATAGAGATTAGATGGAATTCGATTTGGTGACTCATACCATTGGCTCTCTTCTCAATGCCAATTCGAATTAGGGTAGACTGGCTCTTGTCTTTTGTTATATAATGAGGTCTTTTCTCCTCATTCTTGATGAGTATTTTAGCAAAGAAACTCTGGAGGATTTGTAACCTGTTAATTATTGAATAAAGTTGTGACTTTGGAGGTCAAATTGTGGAGGCTTCTTTGTGGCCATACTTCATCTTGTAGCAAGGTGATATTGTGTATTGCTTATGTACTTAGGATTTTTAAGCATAAGATTTATATTTCAAGAGGCCTAACAATCTAGCACAAGTAACTATAAATCTATGTTTTAAGCTTGAGTACATTGGTTTTGCAGGTATCTTCAAAATACAAGGTTTTTTGTAGGTTCATCTTCACTCTACAGGTTGCCAAAGAGGTTCAAGCTTTTTTGAAATCAAAGAACAAGGAGTTCTTGCTTCCTCCATCAATATTTCAACAAATTTCTAAATTGGTTACTTGATCTACCTATCTAAACTGTGGAAATCCAAAGTCCTATTCCTATCCAAGTTTGGTTATTGTCTAGCTTGCTTTTAGTTTGTAGCTTGCTTGACTCTTTGCCTTCTCGTTTGCCTCTTCTATCCATCTTTTTCCTCTCCTTCTAACTCTCGTCTCCTCTAGTTTTCTTCCCTCCTTCCATTCCTTCTTCCATTCGCTCCTCCTCTCCTCTCATCTTTGTTCTTCATCTCCTCTCGTCTTGCCTTCTTTTCCTCCCTTCTATCCATCTACAACAACATAAACAAAAACAAAGAGTAAGCTTGTTAAGTGTTAGAATTGTTTCATATTTTAGATCTTACATCTTGCAATAGTTTAATATCGTTTCAAAGTTTCAAGTTTGGGATTTGTTTATCAAAGTTTATAGCTTAGATTTTTAAAGTAGTTTCTAGTTTCATGATTTAAAAAGTAGCATATAGGCATCTTAGATCTCATTAAAAAAGTAAAAACTTGCATTGTCTTCTTGAAGCACTTATCCATTTGCACAATAGAATCTCTTTTCCATACTATCATAGCTTGCTTTTAGTTTTAGACATTATTGAGTCTCTTAGACTTACTAGTTTCAAAGTTTGGTTTTCTAATATCTAATGGGTGCCTTGTTGAGGATTTACTAAGCTTGTGTAGGTTTTGAAAGAGAAGAAATACTTGTGAAGACAAAACTCAAGGAAGACCAAAATTGTATCCAAGGAGAAGTTTTGAACCTAATAAGACAATTATTTGCAATCTCTTTTGTAAAAGCCATTCAAAGGCTTCTTAGTTTTGTTTCAATAAATTGTTTTACTTCTCTCAAAAAGACCTTTCAAGGATTTTTCCAAAGGTAGTTGTAACTCATTTAATAAAAAGTCTAGGTGGGATAAGGCCTCCCACACATTAGTTCTCTTTCCCCATTTGGGAAGTTTGTTTCATGCATGCTTTACTTAGTTTTATTTCAAGTTTTCTAGATTAAAGTTCATTTTTTGTACTTGATTAGCTCTCTTCCAAGTCTTGAGTTGAGATAGAAACCTTGGGATTTCATCCCAAGGGCCTCATTGTTTTGTGGCAGCTCTTCTTTCCCCGTTAGCATCCTTGCGGACATCCAACTAGCTGGAAGGTTTTCGGGACTAGCGGTTCTAGTGATCACCTTGTTCGGAGGTTGATCCCACCTTGTTGTTTATTTCTTAGTTAGTTGTTAATTTTGGCCTTAGAAAGCGTACACTTGTTATTATCCTTCATTACTTGTTTTAATTAAAAAAGTGTGCTTTTTCTTTACGCAAGCTGCTTCTATTCTAATAAAGAACAAAGCCTCTTGAACTTGTAATAACTCAAGTCAAGAGCACTCTCTGTCGGAGAGCATATTAAGTTTGCATTTCCCCTTGCATTAGGCATATAGATTAAATAAGTCTCTTGAACTTTGTCATAAGACAAAGTCAAGAGCACTCTCTATCGGAGAGCTAAACTATGTGCTTCAATAATTATAAAAACTTCCAACTCACACCTCGTTAAATAATTTACCTTGGTTGCTATTCGACACCCATATGCTCTACCAACCTGAAAAGGTTGGGCTAGTACTCAGAAAGGTGTCAGATTTGATAAACTTCTATAACATAATAAAATTTTCACCCCACAACCAATGAATCGGCGTTGCTTTCAATAAATACTTAAAGTGCTATTCTGGGAGGTTGAGCCGGAGTGCCATTGTTCAGACTTCGAGGGTGGTTTAAACATTGGACACTTATCCTCTTGATAACTGGACGGTCCGTCAGATTACCGTGAATAGCCACTAAAAGTATTTCTTCCAGTTGGACGTTTTATCCTTGTTTCTTGCCAGCCTAATAGTCAAGACCACTAAAATTCTTAATTTACCAAGATAAATTGCAAAACGATCTCACGAACATATCTTTCGAACTCTTGTATCAAGCAACCCAAGCACTCAGGCAATTTTTGACTCCATAAGGCACTGGTCCTTGACATTGTTTGCTTATTATCTATCTTGAGTAGCTGTTAATTTTCCATATGTGAGTGACTTGTACTTAAATTTCTTCAAGTGGTTGTACATCAAGTTATCTCGTATCTTGCATTGCAACGTGGATTGCTCATTGATCTTGTGTTTATTTTTCGAATTACAAAGTTGTGATCTTTTCATTATTCAAAAACTCCTAAACAACACCCATCCGCATCACCATACATCTTAAAACATTAAAAAACACATTGAGCCATAGTAAACTCTTTGTAGGGACTACCCCCCTTGGCTTCGTTAGGATTTAGCCTAAACGGAGGAGCTGAGATTCAGGTGACAGTACCTGGCTCATTGCTTGCCCCCAAGGCCACACCTTGCCCACTTGTAGTGAGGGAACAACTTTCGGAAGATTTTTGCTGCTGGTGTGCATCTCGGCGGACAACAGACCCCCCAGGTCAACCCATGGTGATGAGTACACATTTTCAGTAGATTTGGGTCTTTCGGATCCATTGAGACATTTACCATTCAGTTCCGGGCACTTCTGATAGGGATAGATGCAGTTATCCACTTGTTGACCAGATTTGGGCATGGTTTCCCAGCCTGCCCAACAGAGGCATGAGAGGCCAGTTTCACCTAGGGCGTTGTATGGGAAGGGGGTGGTCCAGCCACTTGTTTCTACCATTATACCCCCCTTCCAGACAGCCTGGTGGGTTCAGTTTGACGACACAGGAACTCTGGATGTTAGTTTGGGCAGCTTCACGGTTCTCGAGGAGGATTAAAAATGGAGTAAAGGGGTCAATGAGGAATTCGATTTGGGCAATTGAGGCAATGTTTTGGCATTTGGTTTTCACAGAGGTATTCTAGGGTGAATCCCCCATCTTCCAGCCGGATATCATCAGTCAGTGGGGTCCACAGAGGCCACAGGAGGCCTTTTTACTGCATGTCTATCAGTTTTGGAGACAGGATTTGATCATTTGTATTATTTTGGACACATTATTTTATATTATTGTACCATGGGGATGTGCTAGTAAGGATTGATGCCTCCTAGCTCCACCATGAGCTTCTTGAGTCATGTCCATGTCTTATGAGGTGGGCCCATATGTTTTAGCCCCCTCCTAGTGATGATGTCACCCTCCATGAGTCTTTTTGAGGGATGATGTCACACTCTCTTTGAGTGATCCATGTGATATATTGTAGGCTCATCTTAGCCATTGATTATGTTTGTTGATCTTTTAATCTCAACCACTCGTTTCAAAAAGTGGTTTTGAGATCTAGGGTTTTGGTCTTTATTATCCTATAAAAGGAGACCCCCCTCATTGTAAAACACCTTTGGAGCTCTTGAATATTGGAATAGAATACTTCTTTGTGGAGCTACTTCTCTTGTCTTGTGGATTCTTTTGCACTTTGAATATACTGTATCTCTTCTATGTATCATTGTGGATCTTGGGGCTACACGTTTTCTTGCAGGGAGGCCGAATTGGTGAAGAGGAGGGCTATTTGAAGAGGGTTATTATTGGAGGGATCCACATATTCTCTCTTGGGTTGATCCTTGTGACAGGGAGTATCATTATTGTATCTTTGTGACATAGTTGATGCTTTCTATTACATCTCTTTATCATTTTCATAATTTTCTTACTTGGCTTATTTCACTTGATCTTGTCCTGTAGGATGAGGACGATTTGGCATCTTTGGAGGAGGACGTTTTGGCTTGGAGAACTAAGATCTCACTTTTGAATATACACATAGGGGAATGCTATCAATTTGCAAAGTGGCCACAAGCAATTGAGGTAAGTTCTTCAAGTTATGTACCTAGATCCATCCGTTCTTCTTCATTGGTCATCAAACCCTTAAAATCAAAACCCTCATTTTTATATTTTCCTAGATCTACTTGGATCTAGCTTGGCTTTGGGGATAATAAAATGAACCCACCTCTATAGCATCCACGACAATTCGGATCTATATTTTGGTGGCATTTGGCCTTCATTTGACACATAGTCCAAGGCACATTAGCCTCCTTGAGGGAAGTCGCACTCCTTGAGGGAAGCTAGTGGGGCTAGTTCCAAGACTTGGGTAGGTAAGATCCCACTTGATTTGCACTTGTCTGCTTTGATAACCTACCCCTAGTGCTTCACCTCTTTGATTTTTTCCTTGTGAGCCCCATTCCTCATTTTGAGGGTGTGCCCCACTTGGGTCATTGGGTGATGTATTTTCAATCTTGGATCTATGGAGATCTAGCTCACATTGGGGCATGCAACTTAAAACCCACTTTGATAATTGCCTTAACTACCCCGATCTACATTTTGGCATCATTTGGACTCCATTTTCCCCCTCATATAAAGGCACTAGTCTCCCTTGGTCAATTCGCACTCCTTGGGGTTAGTGTCATTTGCTAGATCCTGTTATCACATCCATGTTAGCTGGAGTTACCATGCTGCAGATTGTGTGGTCAGGGACCATACTATAATTTTTTTTTCCAGATCAGAGATCAGATGCCCTCAGAGGGGGCATACATTTTGTTCAGATTGTCCCGAGCAGAGATGTCAGTGGGGACAGATGGTTTTGGTATTGATCCAGACATGTATACATCATTGCCTACAGGGGCACCCTTCCTTGCCAGGCTTTGAGTAAGCCCATTGAGACAGTTGCCTAGCCTTATTTTTGATTGAGAGCATTACAGAGTATTGTTGGTTTGCCACTTCTTGCCTGGATTCAGCAGAGGTCCAGCTTCAGAGACAACTTCAGCAGCAAGTATATGGTGTGGCAGGTATAGCATCTGATGTTTTTTTGCTCATGTTGTTGATTAGACTTGTTTATATATGATAGTACACTGACTTTACATATGATGATTGATATGGTAATCTAGTTGTCATTATGATGTGTTGTTGGGCCCTTGGTGATGTCAGTCCACCCCTTCCAGTAGACTCCTGTCTATGCACACTGGATCATATCCCCATTATTGGTATAGACTTGGTCGTTTAGTCCCCCTAGGCAGCTGACTTTCGATCCACCTTCACTTTCTCCACCCATCCGACTCATTCATAGTGGTCTTTCCCAACTTGGATTTTGATTTGTGACCTTGAGGATCCCCTTCCCCACTGACCTCTGAGTATTCCATGATTCCTTGTCTTTTGTGCCTCGGCTCTTTAGTGTGTGAGATGCACTCTCAAACCTGGGATTTGCTCCTGTCGGTTGCCCCCAATGTTGCAATGCAGTATAGGATTGTGTAGCCTCACCGGGTGTTCTCCATGGGTCATCGAAGCATGTACACTCACCCCCATTACTTTGCAGTATGAGCACCTTGATTATATCTATTGAGATATGTATGTAGCCCAGAAAGGGCCTTGAAATGTAATGAAATGAAGAAATGTAAAAGCAAGCCAAAAAGGCTATGTAAATGTAAAATCTAGCCAAAAAAAGGGCTAAGTATGAAAGTCAATTGTAAAAGTCCATGCAATGTGTTTTTGAACACACATGGAGACAGGTCAGCCATATATATCAGCATTATATTGGTTATTTCCTCACCTAGTCCTGCGGGGCAAGGAGGTGAGATGGAGCAAGGGACAAGCTCAAGATTGTCCCCTAGAGTCTCAAGTTACGGCTTACCGGACACCCAGTTTGGTGGCTTTAGAAAAGATCCTCACGGAGTCTTCTTAAGGCACGGATGTGAGTTGTGAGGTATTTGTTAGATGACCAGTGGCGGTTTCCCTGCACTATACCCATTTATGAGGCACCGCCCTTCCCTGTGTATTATCATGGTATGCTTATCTTAGTGGGCCCCGCTTTCCCGATTTATCCAAAGGGTCACACGATCTTGGTCCTTGTTTTCCGTTATCCTTCACCCTGCTTTTCCACCTCACCCAAAGTTAGCTAAGTGGTCAAGTCTATAGGTCGTGCATAGTAGTTTGAGTCTTTTGGAGGTGGTGGGCCCACCTCGCCTGGGGCCTCGTATTTTTGAGATATTATGTATTTTTTATCACCTTATTGGCATCGTATTGTTTAGTAATGTACTAACATGTATAGGGAAGCCTCTCGCTTCATGTGGCATACAGGTATTCAGCCAGCACCATGTTGACCAGGCCAAAAATGGGCCCGAAAAAATGTTGCGATCAAGATTTCGATTTTGGTTAATTATTATCTATGGGGGTCCCATATGAGCCTCCAAGCATCAGAATTTAAAAAAGTTGAGGCAACGATGAGATTTTTAATTATTATGGGTCATTATTGACCCGTTTTAATTAAAAATCATGGATTTTAGGCAAACAGTGCCTAAGTGATGGATCGTGGTCGTTCAAGTGACCATGTCTACTATTTTTGGGGTCCACGATCGCATTGCAGCAGATGGTTCGACAATCTGGGCACTATAAGTGGGTCAAAAGCCCAATTTACACCTTCACCAATAAAAACCAGCAATTAATTAAATGGAAAATCAAAATATGGCAAAGGCAACTATGGCAAATGGCAAAAATCAAAGGCTGGCTAATACAAGGGGGTCTTTTAAGGTAATGTTGGTAATATTCGGACATCTATTATGTGTTGTGGGTCCCTCCATTGGACCAGCTCACCATGTGGGTTGAATTTGCCCATGGAGGGTGCTTTTCTTCACTTGGCAAATTCGATTTTGATGTTTAATTATATGTGGGACCTTGGATGTATGAGTTAGGGGGATAAAACACCATATAGACACCCTCTAACATATTATTTGCTTGTTGTATGGGCCCCACGAAGGGCCCCTCTCTCCACATGTGCGCTAGAGGGCAATTCGCACCCCCTCATGGGCTCTCCTCCACCCTTCGATTTGGCTATTGGGGATTGCATCCCAGCCATCCATTTTGGAGGGAATTAGGGTTGTAGTGGGGGCCTTCTCTATTTAAGAGAGAGTCCCTCCCATTGCTACTTCTTCTTGGCATTGTAAAAACTTGAGATTGGAGTAATATAGAGATATTTCTCCCGACTTCTTGAGATGATGTGTATGGATTGTGAATGGTGTTGATTGTTAGCTAGTCTTCATAGCTTTGTGGAACATTCTTAGTGAGTTTTCTGTCCATATTTAGTTAACACGAATTGCAGGGAAGGTGGCCATTTGAAGGGAGGCGCTACACTTGGAGTGGGAGCTCCATTCTAGCAAATTTCTTCAAAGTTATTCACAAGGGAGTTGTCTTTGATTTCAACTTGTCAATTATTTTACTTTCAGCCATCTATTTGCTGTTCTTACTTGGTTATTTGTTGCACCTATTGATTTTCTCTTGTTGTGGCAGGTACTGAGGTCGCTATTGATCATTTGGTTGCTCAAAACGCTCACAGAACTTGCTGGTTGCTCAACTATTGGACGTGAAGCTGGCCTTCAACCTATTTCTTCCATACACTTCTATCCCAGGTACTCCTCTTTGCTGATCTCATAGAGTTCCAATTTCAGTATGTGCATGTTAAGCTGCAAAATCACTAAACAAATCCTAAAAATTAAAATCTGAATTTTCAACCGTCGAAACTCTTTTTCCTTTAAAACCCGCCAATGAAACACTGTTAAACTCTCATATCTAAAGTTTCATTGATTTCTAACTCCATTTACCCATAGAACTAGGCACTGGCTTTTCACTGATTTAGCCCTCCTTGGGGAAACTTGCCAAACACGCTGTTGGATAATTTTCTGGGTTCTGGGTAGTTTAGATTTGATTTTAGAACATCATTTTATCTTACGAAATCAAGCTACCGATTGCTAGAAGCGCCTTTAAACACTATTTTATCGCTGCCCTAGGTCCATTGTTTCGTTGCTTAACTCTCTTCCTTGGGTAGAATCACTCCATTCCTTCACTTCTAGCTTGTTTACATCCTTAGTTGATTTTCAGCCACTTAATCAATTATCTAATCTATTTCATTCATCACGAGTGATCGTTGGTCACATCTCATTTATATACTTAATTCACACTTGTGTCCAACCAGTGGCTAAAATCGACCTTAGGATCTCATTAACACTCATCTCTTGTCTTTATCGCTTTATATCTTTTGGGATTTGGGTGTATTTTTGTCTCTCAACCATCACTGGTTGAGCGGGGTCTCCCCCCTGACTTGGCTACGTGCCTCGTCTGAAGTGACAATAGCCTTGTTCGGTGTGACTTCTGTTCCTTGAACGGAGGACTTGGCCATTGCTGGTTACACCTTCCTAGCTGCTCACCCTCTACCATCCCTGTTGGGACATTCATCATCAACAGCTAGAGATAGTGTGATAACATTTTTGGCATCATTGCCGGGGAGGTAGAGGCTTACCTGTGTTTTGCTTAAGTTTTGAGTCTTTTTGCTTGTTTTTCCTTTAATCATCGCATTTGAACTTAAAACTCTGTTGGCTGATTTCTGCTTGCATAATTTTAGCAGCCAACACCATTTTGTCTCATTCACCACTTCCCCTACGACATTCCACCTTTGGTGAACAAGGTTCCCAAGTTCACCTGGCGAGTCCACCCCACGGCTCCACTAGAGGCCAAACCCATTCATACAACCTTCGCAACCTAGATCGTCCTGACACATCGCATAGCACACCTATCACTTACGTTAGACGAAAATTTTGAGAACTCTCCCTTTGCACCCGTAAGAATGCCCGCTTCTGAAAGGGATACAATGGCGTGCGGGATGACCATGAAAGTGCTATCCCACTCAGTTGAGCTGGTCACCAATGTCACGCTCCTGCTAAAACAACAAGATGAAGATAATAGGGAACACGACCAACATATCTGACACATTTACGAGGGAGCTTATAACTGCTCCACCGCGTCCGCCCAGGTCCTTACTCGGGGCCAATTGGCTAAGAAAAGAGGTGGCCCAACAGACCTTGGTCATACGAAGATTAATCCCGAAAGCCCAAAAAGGATCAGTCCTCAACCTAGTCCTAGTCCTGAGAGATCCTAAGGAAAGGATAGACCTAGCCCAAAGGGACAAATGATGCCGAAACCAAACCCAAGGATTATGACTAGAGGGAAGAAGGACCCTCAAACAAAGGAAACAAGTGTACCTAAAGGTGCGACCAAATCTAGCCCAAAACTTGAGGTAGAAGCCACTCCTTCGCAAGCTAACAGGTGGAAGAGGGAGGTCAAGTGTCCTGAGGGGACCTCTGGTAGGGAGTCCCATAGCCTTGATCCCGTTAAGGTGAACATTTCAGGCAAGCTATCCAACTCTTTGATTCACGTCTCTTTTAAGGAGTTAGTCAAAATCCCGGTCATCAAATCTCAGATCATGGAATTCCTCGTCATAATATCCCCTCCGACTAACAAATTGAAACAACATGCCTTTCAATGCGACATAGGAAACTTTCTGTCCAAACTCAGCATGCCCATACCCCTAAGTGAAATTTTGAAGATTCCCGAGATGCATGATAGAGCCCGTACCTTCTGGGGGGTACAACCAAAGGGAACCCCTCCTGAGAAACCAATCGAGATTGCACCTGACCCTCCAATAAACATCCATAGTGTATCCAGTAACTCTGAGGGGTGCCCTCCATTTTACGTTGCGCTCGAGTTAAATCAACTTATACTCCACAATTGCATGCTTGACTCGGGGGCTGAGGTCAACATCATGCCGCTGCGAGTCATGGAACAAATCGAGCTGACCCCTTCCAGGCCTTTTAGGAATGTGTGTGGGATGGATTCTAGTCCAGTGGAAGCAGTGGGTGTTATTGAAAATCTCCACGTGAGGTTAGCTGCCTGCCCCGATATCAGAATGTCCATGGATGTCCTAGTCCTAGATGTCCCAGATGTCTGGGGCATGCTCCTATCCAAAGAATGGGCTGCTAAGTTGGGTGGACACATTCAAATGGATCTCACGTATGCAACCATCCCGAGGGGGCTAGACAAAGACATCACCTTACTTAACGAGCCTCCAATGAAAGAACATGTGGAGACCCTTGATTACCTTTGTGAAGAAGCAATTCGCCCCACGGATGAGCTTGGAAACTTCATGGTGTTAGCGAATTACGGGGAAGACATTAGGAAGCACCCTTTCCCACCTAGTGAGGTATGGAAGATGCATTTCGATGGAGCTCGCTCTAGGCATGGTGCGGGTGCCAGGGTGGTCATAACTTCACCCGCCGGTGAAGAAACCATATACTCATTCCACTTAGAGTTTGATTGCACTAACAATGTGGTGGAATATGAGGCCCTTCTCCTCGAACTCGAAATTGCCAGGGACCTCAAGATTAAGTGCTTAAGTGTTGTGGGTGATTCTAATCTCATAGTCTCTCATGTTAGAAACCAGTTTGCTGCCAAGAATGATAGATTGTGCACCTACAGAAACGCCGTGTGGGACACCATTGAGTTGTTTGACGCTTTCTCAATTAAGGCTGTCCCTAGGGAAGATAACTCATTAGCAGACGCACTAGATAAGTCCTGGATGCTTTGAGTGAGCGAAAGTGCAAAGTCGAGGTCCTTTTTAGGCCTTCTATACCCGATAACCAAGACTACTGGCAGGTTTTCCAGGACGATGCCCAAATAGTTCGTTTTCTGCAAGGAGTAGAAAATGCCCTAGATCCAATGATCAGCTTGGAAGCAGTCATCGGGACAATCACTTTGTAGCGCCAACCTATTGGATCTGTCCCTGCCACTCGAAAAGAATTTCAACAGACATGACGAGTATAGGGGTGGGAGAACTCAGCCTGTTGATGAAGTGATTGAAGTGAATATAGGATCTTCAGTTTCCCCCAAAATGATAAGGATTGGGAAGAATGCATCCAAGGAGGAACGCAGGAGAATCATAGAGCTGATTTGTAAATACAAAGACGTTTTCGCCTAGACATATGATGATTTAAAAACTTACAATAAATTGGTCATCGAACATACTATCCCACTAGTAGAGGGTGCCAAACCATATAGGAAAAAGTTAAGAAATGTCAACCCCAAACTAGCCCCTTTGATCAAGAAGGAAATTGAGAAAATGTTGGCAGCCGGAATCATTAGACCTGTAAGGCACACCACTTGGGTGTCCAACCTAGTGATAGTGAGGAAGAAAAATGGTGAAATCAGGATCTGCATTGATTTCAGGAATCTGAATCGGGATTGCCTCAAGGATAACTACCCTTTGCCCAACATGGAAAACCTGTTGCAAAGTGTCACCGGGGCAGGGATGTTGTCCATGTTAGATGGTTTCTCGGGGTACAACCAGGTCGAAATTAAGAAGGAAGATAGGGGGAAAACTACGTTCACCACCCCATGGGGAACCTATGAGTACATCCACATGCCTTTTGGATTGCTAAATGCTGGATCCACTTTCCAGAGGGCTATGGACCAGGATTTTAGTGACCTAATTGGGAAGATCATCGCTATCTACCAAGATGACTTGACCGTTTTCTCCAAGGAAAGGGCCGATCATGTGGACCATTTGAGAAAAGTCTTCGACAGGTGTAGAAAGTTTGGGATATCCCATAACCCAAGAAAGTCAAACTTCGGGATTGATGAAGGAAAGTTATTGGGACACATCGTGTCCAAGGAGGGAATTAGGATTGACCCAGAGAGAATCCGTGCTATCGAAGACATCCCACTTCCTCACAACGTCACCTCAGTCAGGTACTTCTTTGGGAAGATCAACTTTGTAAGAAGATTCATCTCTAACCTCGTCAAGTTGGCAAATCCCCTGAACGCCTTGTTGAAGAAGGATGCCGAGTTCGTGTGGGACAAGAAGTGCGAAATATCGTTTAATAAATTAAAGGCGGCCATACCTTCTTCCCCCATCCTAATCTGCCCTGATTATAGCAAGGACTTCTTGATCTATTTGTATGCCTCTGAGGACACCATTGCGGGAGTCCTGTTACAAAAGAACGAGGATAGTCACGAACAACCCATCGCTTTCATGAGCAAAAACCTCAGAGATGCGGAACTCAATTACACCACCACTGAGAAACAAGCCTACACTCTGGTCAAGGCTCTAAAACATTTTCGAACTTATGTGGGCTTTTCCAAAATTAAAGCTTATGTACCCTACCAAGCTGTGAAAGATGTTTTATCTCAGACAGATGGAATCGGTGCAAGGGAAAACTGGATCTCTAGGATCCAGGAGTACGACTTGGAAATCAAGCCAATTAAGATTGTGAAGGGACAAGGATTAGCCCAGCTCTTGACCAAGGGAGAGAATGGGGCCCAGGTCAATCAAGTAAGCGAGAGCGGAAATGTGATCATTAATGAGCTGGAAGAGCACGAGTGGTATAGGGATGTAATTTTCTACTTAAAATACCTAACGTGCCCCGACCACTTGGTTGATCACCAAAGGAGGGCTCTCAGGTTGAAGGCCTCAAAGTTTGTTCTAACAGAGGACGGTCTTGGGTGCAGAAACCCGGATGGAATTATCCTGAGATGTGTTAAACCTGATGAATCACAGGTAATCATTAGCGAAATGCATTCCGGGCTATGTGGTGGCCATTATGCCCCCAGAGCGACTGCAACTAAGATCATGAGGGCAGGTTATTACTGGCCCACACTGTTCGGAGATGTCCACAACTATGTAAAGACGTGCCAGGAATGTCAGTTCTTCACAGGGAAGCCAAGATTAGCTGCCTTACCTTTGAACCCAATGATAGTAGAGGCCCCCTTTCAGCAGTGGGGAATAGACTTTGTGGGACCATTTGATGTAAATTCCAGTAATGGTTACAAGTACATCCTCACCTGCACTGACTATTTCACCTGCTGGGTTAAAGCCATCCCTACGAAGAAGGCCACACCGGACGTTGTGGTAAAATTCCTAGAAGAAAATATTGTTGTAAGGTACGGATGTCCTCTCAAACTCACTACGAACAATGCTAAGGCATTTAGCAAGATGGAAATGTCCATTTTCTGTCTCAATCATGGCATAGTGTTATCCCACTCCTCCAACTATTATACCCAAGGAAACGGGTTGGCGTAATCAAGTAACAAGAACCTCATCAAACTCTTCAAAAGGATGGTAGGGGACAACAAACGTAGCTGGGATAATAAGCTGAAGTACGCGGTATGGGCCGATAGGACCATGGTAAAATGGTTAACTGGAAAATCCCCCTTCGAATGAGTCTATGGGCAGGATTGTAGGCTCCCTGTTAACTTGCAGATCCCTGTGTACGAATTGCTACACCAATGTGGGTCTGATCAAGAGGTGATCTAGGCAAGGATCGACAAACTAGTCGAACTGGACAAAAAGAGGAGAGATGCTTTCAACAGGACGGTCATAGAACAAGAAAGAGTAAAAGGGACCCTTGATCAAGGTACCCGAAATGAACACTTCAAGATTGGTGATGTGGTCTTCTTATGGGATAAACATAAAGAAAAGCCCGGAAAACACGGTAAGTTGGATAGACTATGGAAGGGTCCATACGTAGTTGCCAGGATAGCTGGAAAGGGAACTGTGCATTTAGAGACGTTGGACGGTGAAGAATTATAATTACTTGTAAATGGGAGGTTGTTGAAGCACTACTTCCCACCCATGAACAATGAGTGACCCGAGCCCATGGCTCCCCATTTTTTGGCGGCTAATAAGCTCTCGAGAGCAGTAGCCGGTTGTCCTTTGCCTTTGACTGCCCCACCTTTGTTGAGGACCAGTTGCCCTTTTAGTTATTTTATTTTATTTTCTCACTTTTCACACCATTTTCCCTTTTTCTAGTTTGCTTTTGTACCATAGTTTCCTTTCAGTTGTTTTTCACCATTCTTACACCTCATGTGTCGGCTTAATAAATTTTAGAATGCTGTAGAGTACGTTTCATTATTGATATATTCTCCTTTCAGCATTGTCATTTTGTTTATTTCTGCTAGATTATATCTATATCTATATCTATATCTATATCTATATATATTGTATGTCCTTACGAGCGGTCTACAGAGATTGGTATAGCGTATGCATTTTATAGGGATAGGTACATTTATGATGATGATGCAGATAACATGTATGTGCATGCGCTTTGATGATGATGAGAGGGGTGCTACGGACCAGAGATTCTGTGGTTCTCAAGCGCTCTCTCCCTTAGAGCACTTGTCCCAGCTGAAGCCAGATGTTATCACATCCATGTTAGCTGGAGCTACCATGCTGCAGATTGTGTGGATAGGGACCATACTATACTTTTTTTTTTCAGATCAGAGATCAGATGCCCTCAGAGGGGGCATACATTTTGTTTAGATTGTCCCGAGCAGAGATGTCAGTGGGGACAGATGGTTTTGGTATTGATCCAGACATGTATACATCATTGCCTACAGGGGCACCCTTCCTTGCCTAGCTTTGAGTAAGCCCATTGAGACAGTTGCCTAGCCTTATTTTTGATTGAGAGCATCACAGAGTATTGTTGGTTTGCCACTTGTTGCCCGGATTCAGCAGAGGTCCAGTTTCAGAGACAGCTTCAGCAGCAGGTATATGGTGCGGCAGGTATAGCATCTAATGTTTTATTGCTCATGTTGTTGATTAGACTTGTTTATATATGATAGCACACTGACTTTACATATGATGATTGATATGGTAATCTAGTTGTCATTATGATGTGTTGTTGGGCCCTTGGTGATGTCAGTCCACCCCTTCCAGTAGACTCCTGTCTATGCACACTGGATCATATCCCCATTATTGGTATAGACTTGGTTGTTTAGTCCCCCTAGGCAGCTGACTTTCGATCCACCTTCACTTTCTCCACCCATCCGACTCATTCATAGTGGTCTTTCCCAACTTGGATTTTGATTTGTGACCTTTAGGATCCCTTTCTCCACTGACCTCTAAGTATGCCATGATTCCTTGTCTTTTGTGCCTCGGCTCTTTAGTGTGTGAGATGCACTCTCAAACCTAGGATTTGCTCCTGTTGGTTGTCCCCGATGTTGCAATGCAGTATAGGATTGTGTAGCCTCACCGGGTGTTCCCCATGGGTCATCGAAGCATGTACACTCACCCCCATTACTTTGCAGTATGAGCACTTTGATTATATTTATTGAGATATGTATATAGACCAGAAAAGGCCTTGAAATGTAATGAAATGAAGCAATGTAAAAGCAAGCCAAAAGGGCTATGTAAATGTAAAATCTAGGCAAAAAAAGGGCTTAGTATGAAAGTCAATTGTAAAAGTCCATGCAATGTGTTTTTGAACACACATGGAGACAGATCAGCCATATATATCAGAATTGTATTGGTTATTTCCTCACCTAGTCCTGTGGGGCAAGGAGGTGAGATGGAGCAAGGGATAAGCTCAAGATTGTACCCTAGAGTCTCAAGTTACGGTTTGCCGGACACCCAGTTTGGAAGCTCTAGAAAAGATCCTCACGGAGTCTTCTTAAGGCACGGATGTGAGTTGTGAGGTATTTGTTAGATGACCAGTGGCGGTTTCCCTGCACTATACCCATTTGTGAGGCACTGCCCTTCCCTGTGTATTATCATGGTATGCTTATCTCAGTGGGCCCCGCTTTCCCGATTTATCCAAAGGGTCACACGATCTTGGTCCTTGTTTTCCCTTATCCTTCACCCTGTTTTTCCACCTCACCCAAAGTCAGCTAAGTGGTCAAGTCTATAGGTCGTGCATAACAGTTTGAGTCTTTTAGAGGTGGTGGGCCCACCTCGCCTAGGGCCTCGTATTTTTGAGATATTATGTATTTTTGATCACCTTATTGGCATCATATTGTTTATAAATGTACTAACATGAATAGGGAAGCCTCTTGCTTCATGTGGCATATAGGTATTCAGCGAGCACCATGTTGACCAGATTTGACTTGGTCAAATTAGGTTGACCAGGCCAAAAATGGGCCCGAAAAAATGTTGCGATCAAGATTTCGATTTTGGTCAATTATTATCTATTGGGGTCCCATATGAACCTCCAAGCATCAAAATTTTAAAAAGTTGAGGCAACGATGAGATTTTTAATTATTATGGGTCATTATTGACCTGTTTTAATTAAAAATCATGGATTTTAGGCAAACAGTGCCTAAGTAATGGATCATGGTCGTTCAAGGGACCATGTCTACTATTTTTTGGGTCCATGATTGCATTGCAGCAGACGGTTCGACAATTCGGGCACTATAAGTGGGTCAAAAGCCCAATTTACACCTTCACCAATAAAAACCAGCAATTAATTAAATGGAAAATCAAAATATGGTCAAGTCAGTGAGGTGGTCATAAGTTAAAACCCTCATCCTTCACCGTGTATTCCACATCATCCAAAGTCAGCTAGGTGGTCAAGTCTATAGGTTGTGCATAGCAGTTGAGTCTTTTGGATGTGGTGGGCCCACCTCACCTGGGGCCTTGTATTTTCCGAGATTTAATGCAGTTTTTGATCACCATATTATTGTCATATTGTTTAGTAATATACTAACTTTTATAAGGAAGACTTTCACTTCATGATTGCATATAGGTATTCAGCTAGCACCGTTGTTGACCAGATTTGACTTGGTCAAACTAGGTTGACCAGGCCAAAAATGAGCCCGAACAAATGTTGCGACCGGAATTTCGATTTTGGTCAATTATTATTTACAGGGGACCCATATGAGCTTCCAAGTGACAAAATGCAAAAAGATCGAGGCGTTCGTGAGATTTTTAATTATTATTGGTCATTAATGACCTGTTTTAATTAAAAATCATGGATTTTGGGCAAAGAATACCTAAGTGATGGATCAGGGTCGTTCGAGTGGTCATTCCTACTATTTTTGGGGTCCACGATCACATTGCAGCAGACGGTTCGACAATCCGGGCACTCTAGGTGGGTCAAAAGCCCAAATTACATCTTCAGCAATAAAAACCAGCAATAAAATACATGGAAAATAAAAAATTGACAAAGGCAACTATAGCGAAGGGCAAAAATCAATGGTTGGCAAATAAAAGGGTGATTCCTAAGGTAAATTGGTAATGTTTGACATGGTATTTGTGCATTGTGGGGCCCTCTCTTGCCCAGCTCACTAGGTTGGACGAATTGCCCATGGGGGGCGTTTTTCTCCACTTGGGCAATTCGATTTTGATGTAACATTGTATGTGGGGGCCATGATGTATTAGCTAGGGGGATAAAACACCATATAGACACCCCCTAGCATGTTGTTTGATATTTGTATGGGCTCTACAAGGGATCCCCCTCCACTAGTGCGCTTCACTTGGGCAATTCGCACCCTCATGAGGAGAGATCTCCACCATTCATTTTGGCTGATTGGGGAGTTGATCTCAGCCCTCCATTTTGGAGGGAATAGGTTTTGGAGAGTGACTTTTCTCTGTAAGAGAAGGCACTCACTCCATTGTTGAGTCTCTTGGCATTTTTGTAAACTTGTGACTTGTGAATAGAGAAGCATTTCTTTCGATCTTCTTGTGTACATGGTGATTAAGTGTTTAGATGATGACTCTTAGCTTGTTGCTGATGCATTGTTGAGTGTTTGTGCGCTATTTCCATCCATTTCCTTGGTCAAACGAATTGCAGGTGAACTGACCACTTGAAGGAGGACGCAGCCATTGAGCCTAGCAGCTCCATGTTGCTCTTTCTATTCGGGATTTCAACAAAAGGGAGTAAAACTTACTTTGTTATCTTATTTCCTTTCATCATTTGTCGTTTATTTGCTGATTTCTCCTTGTTGTTTGCCATGGTTTCTGACTTAGCTCTCTCTCTGGCAGGTACAGGGGCACATTTGGTCAACTGGCTGCTCCAAACGTTGAATGAAAACACTCAGTTGCTCAATACTTGGACTTCAGAATTTGTGTTCATCATCAAGCTCTTCTTCTCCATTGTTTCAGGTAGGCAATCTCTGCTTGTTTCTCGAGTTTCCATTTCCATTGTGAGTGCTAGGCTGCAAAACATTAAAGAAAACCCTAAAAATTGATAACTAAATTTTCAACCGTCAAAACCCTTTTTTTATTGCAAACCTGCTTATTATTTGTGCTTAAACGTATAAACCTCAAGTTTCATCCTTTTCCGACTCCATCTACCCATAGTTTAGGCACTGGTCTACTTAGCAAAAACGCCCACCTGGGGCGTTTTTCTCTTCTGCTTGCTTGGGTCAGTTAGGGGTTCTGGGTAGTCTTGATTTTGGTCCTAATCATCTTATCAATCGATATCAAGCTTTTCATTGCTAGAAGCATTTTAAAACGAGTATTTGTTGATGCCCTAGGTCCACCATTTCACTATTTAACTGTTTTCCTTGGGTAACTACATTTCCCTTCTCCACTTCTAGCTTAACTGAGTGTCCCTTGCTTATTTCCAGCCAAAAACACTAATCTAATCTCATTTTACTCACCTTATTTGATCGCTGGTCACATTACATTATTTTACACTTATTTCATACCTGTGCCCAGCTCGTGGCTGAGATTAAGCTTAGGACCTCTTTACACTCACTTCCTGTCCTGTACTTCTTTCTATTTTTGGGATTTGGGTGTGTTTTGTCTCTCGACCATCATTGGTTGAGCGGGGTCTCCCCCCTGACTTGGCCACGAGCCTCGTCTAAAGCGACAGTAGCCTTGTCCGGTGTGACTTCCGTTCCCTGAACGGAGGACCTGGCTATTGCTGGTTACACTTTCCTAGTTGTTCACCTCTACCATCCCTGTTGGGACACCTACTACCAAACAGCTACAGTTTGTGTGATAACAGTTATCTACCTTGAGTTACTACTTGACTAGTGGCATGGAGGACCTTTCCCCACTGTAGCCTTTGTATTGGATAAGCTTCCCTGTTTATTGTGTCTCGGCTCTGAGTTGGTGACAAAACTTACCTTTGGTGAGTTGGATTTCCTCATGAAGTCCCCCTAGTCACTAATGATGTTGTTGGCTAAACCTGAAACAGATAGTGCTGCCATGAATGCAAAATTGTGAAAAGAAAATGTATATCTATTGTGAAAAGCCAAATGAATCTGGCAAAGAAATATCAAATGTTATATCTATTGTGAAATGTAAATACCTAGGTAAACAAGCTGTCTAAAGACACACCTAGAAGTGCTCAGGTAAACAAGTGCCTTAAAAACACACCTGCAGCAAAAAGCATAATAAAATGTAAATTTATGCGATGTGTTTATAAACACACATAGATCAAAGGCTATGGAAACTAAAGGCCCAAAAAACAATGGAATTTAAACTCTATATCAAAAAGATTGCTGGCCTCATTTGTATTATGGATTGTGAGCTTCTGCCAAGGTGAATAAACACTCTTTGAACAACTTACCCATTTGTGAGACACCGCCATTCCCTGTGTTATTGCTTGTCCGGTATATGCTATGGTGTGTATTTCCTTTTCCATATCCAAAGTGTCACAGTGTTAAATCAGTAAGTCATCCTTTGGCCTAACCATTTTATTTTTAACCTTCACCCTTCACTAGCAAATTGATCACAACTATGAAGTGAGTATGGTCTTGAAAGTCTAGTCTGAGTTATAAATAATAATTAATGACCTTTTATATTTGGATTTAGATCGCCAGTAATGATTACTTTTGTTATAATAGCTATTTGAATGGATTGTAAAGCATGCTTTAACCTTTGACACCTTGCAGCATTGTGATGATAGCTTGAGTTATATTTTGGGTCATTGTTGACTTGGTCAAACATAGTTTAACCAAAAGTCAACCACAGGACATGAGGTTGCAGACCTCAGATGATACAGAGATATGATATATGGTCTGGTATAGGTCACCATGGTGGTTCTATGCAGTGGTTTTAGGCTTATGATGATGATTTGTGCTTTTCAGCACTCTTACAGATTATTATTATTTGGTCTGCCGGAGATGATGAGTATTTATTTTTGACCATGCAGAGGTTTATATGGTGTATGGGTACACATCTTAGATGGATTTGGACCTTCTGAGTCCAATGGGATAGTCTGTTTTCAGTTTTGGGCAGTTACAGTGATTATTAGCCTCAATTGGCTATCCTAGTGCAGTTTTGGCCTTTTAGAGGCCTTGTCAGAGCCGAGCAGAGAGTTGATGAGTTCACCTAGGGAATTGTGCATGGAGGGGATGGTCCAGCCACTTGTTATTACCCTATTACCCCCCTCCCAGACAGCCTGGTGACCTAACCTTGACAACGCAGGCACTCCAGGAGGTAGTATGGGCAGTTTCACACTTCCCGAGGCAGTCCAGAAATGGTGAAAATGGCTACTGAAGGATTCGATTTGGGCTACTGAGGCAAAGTTTTGGCATGGGATGATTTGTGATGATGAGTGGGATGTCTTCCACACCTTCCCCAACAGTTTCAGCTTCATTGGGATCCACACCCATCACTTATGGCATTTTAGATTGACTTCTGGAGCCTCCTAAGGCTCACGACTTTCCCAGAGAGGCACGATTTGGTGTCTAGTTTATTTATTTTTGGATATTGTGCCATGGGGATTGACCAAGGGTGTTAGAAATTACCCCTTGGAACCACCATGAGCTAGATCTTATGTTTTATCATTCACTTTTGGTGGGACCCCTTCTCCTAGGGCGATTTAGTCCATTGATGTATTATTTTATTAGTGATCCATGTATTGTATTGTTGAGCTCATCTCAACCATTGATTAGATCTTTTGATCTTTTAATCTTAGCCACTCATTTTGAAAAAGTTATTAGGGTTATGGCCTCTCTCCATCCTATTTAAAGGAGAGAGCTTCTCATTGTAAAGGGGACTTTTGGCTCTGGATTATTGGAATAGAAAAATACTATTGCATCTATTTGTTGTGTTGTGGTGAATGCTTTTGGAGTTCGTTCGTTGATTCTTTCTTTGCACTGGGTTATTGGAGATTTCTCTTGCTATCGATTTTGTTCCATGATTTTGTCATCTACAGGTGGAGGCCGAATTGGTTCAAGGAGGACGCATTGGTAGGGGAAGACTCTCCCTGCTTCTTCTTTGGGTTTCTTCGTCGGTAACAGGGAGTATTACTGTCCTAGGACCTTCTATTTCATGTTATCACTCGCTTATACTTGTATTTCCTCCATGCTTGATCATTCTGATTGAATTGACTTTCCTTGGTTTGACAAGTAGAGGAGGGCGCACGTGTGGAGCTAGGGCATCAATTCAAGCAAGGCAAATCAAAGATCTTCCATTTGATCTCTACGGGAATCTTCCTCAACAACAAGGCATCTTCATCCATCACTCAGGTATGATTTCAAGGTAAATTTCTCATTCCATGATCTATCCATTTGTCTAAGTGACTAAAAACCCTCATAAGTTAAAACCCTCAGTTTACATTTTCTCAGATCTTCCAAGATCTACTTGGATTTTGTGTAAAACATTTAAAACCCACCTCTATAGCATCCACGACAATTCAGATCTATAGTTTGGTGTGGATTGGCCTTCATCCGACCCATTTCCCAAGGCAAATTAGCCTCTCCAAGTGAGGTCGCACTTCTTGGACATGTGAGTTTGGCTAGATCTAGCACCTGGGTAGGTGAGATCCCACTTGATCCATAATCTACACTATTGATAACCTACCCCTAATGTGTCACTTTAGTGATTTTCACCTTGTGGGCCCTGTTATCACCTATTTTGTACAAATAGTTGAAACCTTATTGAGCCGCCAGTGTTGGAACACATCAGTGTTCACTTCCAGAGTATCTGGGTTTCAGAATGCAGCAGTTAGCCAGTTTTATTTTTGAGTCGACATGACCATGGCCCCATGGGGGTTTGTAATAAAGTGTGTTAGTAGGATCTGAGTGTCTCGGTTCCCCATGACTTGATTAAGCAACTAAGGTATTCCAGGGAGTTTTTTCCCTTGTCAATTATACTTTGCCTATAGCCGAGCTATAATCGATGAGGTTTTCTCCCGCTCCTCCAACGCTGGAATGCCCGATTTTGAAAATTTTAGCCATGGGGGGTTATTAAAGTCCAACTAATGTATATAAGCCTACTAGACACTATTAGAATAGGTTTTGGTCATGTCCCAAGTCTCTAGGACCCTCAGAAAAAATTTCGAAATTTTTTTACCGGGTCCGTCAAATTTGGGTTTTTAATTATTTTTTAAATTTTAATAAATTTCTCTATAGCTTAAATAGAGAAATTTCAATTTGTAATATGTCAGTCATCCGGGATCCGATTTCAGTGATTGAAGGCTCCAGACTTAAGCCAAAAATCATTCATGATCCCCGGACCAGCTAACCCTAAGTTTTAGACAATTATTTGGCCTCATAATTAATATTTTCTCAAAAAATCAAAAAATGAGAAATATTAATTAGAATATTCAAAAAATAATAAATTAGAGATAATTTAAATCTCTCCAAAAAAGGCCAAATTGAATAAAGTAAAAGTCAAAATGACATGGAAAAAAGCATTTATGATGATTGGAATCTTCACCCACCTGATTCAGATCAGTTTCGGAGCACTGGGAGTGATCCACAGTTGAGAAATTCGCCCATTTTCATGCAAATTCGTTTTTGTGATTTGGCAATTGATTAATGGGTTGTTGGATTATGAAATCAATGCATGTGGGGCTCCTTCCTCAAATTATGGACTCCAAACTCAAGTTTAAAGATGAGTTAAGACTCCAAGCTCGATTTGGTTGGTGTTGACATGGATTTGATTGGTTTTTGATGGAGTTTTTGGCTCTCTTCATCACCAATTCGAATTAGGGTTTTAGCATTGAGTTTTGTTATATAAGAGAGGCCATTTGGGCTTTCTCTTCATGGAGATTTTGGGCAAGAACACTCTGCCAAAATCATATTGTAATATTTGTTTAAGATTGGAATAAAGAAGTGACTTTGGAGGTCCATGCGAGAGCTCTTTGCATTGTGGTTTCATCTTGTATTTGGTGATATTCTCTCACTCTATTTTTCTTGTTTTAAATTATTATTCAGTTTATGCCTTGTGAAGACTAACAATCTAGTACAATAGGCATTTGATCTAGTTTGTTGCTTGAGAGTATTGTTTTGCAGAGATCATCAAAGGTGAATATTAGCTTGGGATCAAGCTCATCTTCATTAATCAAGAGCTTTTACTATTTAACGCTTTCATCTTGCAGGTTCTTCAAGTAGCTTTCCATTCCAAGAGAGAAACACAAAGATATCAAGGATTTCTTACCTCCTCCATCAACTTTTCAACAAAACTTCACTCATTGGTTACTAGATCTACCATCCAAACTGTGGATTTCCAAGCTATTTCCCTCTCCAAGTTTGAGATCATTGCTTAGTTTGCCCTTGTTTTTGGCATCCTTGGCTTCTTTCCTTCTCATTTGCTCTTCTTTTCTCCCATTCACCATTCCAAAATTTGCTCCTCCTTTTCTCTCCCATTTGCTCCTCCCCTTTTCAACCTCTCCTTCTCCCATTCGTTTCCCTACTTTCTCCATCATTTTCTCCTATTCGTCCACCTTCACAAAAGCAACAAAATACAAGTTAATTTTTAGTGATTATTTAAGTTAGTTGTTTTATGTCTTGAGAAGTTAGTAGTTAGTCTTTGTTAGATCTCATTTAGGGCTTGCATTTAGTCCATCTTCTATATTTTTGCAATCTCATTCAAAAGACATAAAAATTGCATATTAGATAGTTCATTTTTTTTGTAGTGTAGATCTCTTTCCTATCATTTTTAGAAGTTGTTTGCTTGCTGGTCCGTTTTGTTATTTTCATAAAATCAAAATAAAATCTCATGCTTTTTGCAATCTAGATTTCATTTTTCAAAATTTGTAATTAGCTAGTTTCAAATTTTTGTTATTTTATTTTGCTAATGTTTAATGGGTATATGGTTTGAGTGTAATGGAGTACTTGTAGGTACTTAAAGAAGAAGAGAGCTAAGGAGAACAATTTTTTGAAGAGCAAAGAGCAAGAGAAGAGCAAAGAAGACAAAAACAAGGAGGAGTTGAACCGATCCCAAAGCACACTTGAAACCAAAGAAAAAGCCATCAATCTCCTTTGTACAAGCTATTTAATCAAGCTTCTTTTAATCATTGGTTCTAAGTTCATTTCTTATCAAAAGACCTTTCAAGGGCTTAAATCCCAAAGGCATTTGTAATAGTTAATAAAAGGTTAAGTGGAGGAGTCCTCCATTTTTGGGTTTCTTCCCCATTTGAGGAAGAGTGTTGTGGTTGGTTAATTTAGATCTTTTCTTTTTGCATGCTTTAGATTAGCTTAGAAATTTCATTTTTTGCAACTCTCTTCCAAAGCCTTTGACCGGAAGTTGTATCCTTGAGATTTCATCTCAAGGGCAAGACCACATTATTTTGTGGTTACTCTTCCTTCCCTGTCGGTTTCCTTGGTAGAGCTTTCAGCTAGCTGGAGGTTCTCAAGTGCAGGCGGTTCTAGTAGTTGACCTTGTTCGGAGGTTGATCCCACCTTAGAGTAAAATTGTTGGTAGAACACTAAGTCTTTTTCAACATTATTTCATTCTGCAAGTAGCATGCTAGCTGTGTTTCACATCTATTGAGCTATCACATGGTTTATTTATACAAAGCTTCATAACTATTTTTCACAACTTCTTTTTCTTTCTTAAAATAAACAAAGTCTCTTGAACTTGGCCAAATCCAAGTCAAGAGCACTCTCTATCGGAGAGCATTGTTAGTTTTGCACTTTCCCCTTGCATTAGACATTTTAAAGTAGGAAGTCTCTTGAACTGCGGTCTTAAGACTAAGTCAAGAGCGCTCTCTGTCGGAGAGTTGAACAAGTGCTCTTAATAATAAAACTTTTCAATCCACATTTCCCCCTTAATTAATTTGTCTTGGTCGTTTATCCAACACCCGTATGCTCTGCCAACCGGAAATGGTTGGACTAGTACTCAGAAAGGTGAAGGACTTGATAAGCTCATAAGTGATAATTAATTAAAACTTTCACCCCCATAACCAACGAACCTGCGTTGTTCAAAAAGTATTCAAAGCAGTTCTCAGGGGAGGCGTCGGATTGCCCAATCTGCGACACAGGGGCTGGTTAGCATTGCGCGCCTCGCTGTGATTCCAGACAGGTTCGACATGTCTCTTAAAGGAGCTGCTTAGAATGTCTTTCCGGACACTCTTTTGATATCCTTGGTTTTAGCCATAACAATCAAGAACACCTAAAACACTTAAAATTTACCAAGAGCAATTTCAAAACGATCTCACAAGCAGCTACTTTTGACTTACATTTTTCAGCATCGCAAGTATTTCATTTGACTCCATTTGGCACTGGTCTTTAAAAACTCTTATATATCTTCTGAATTTGGACCATATGTCCTTGTCATTTGTTTAATCTTTATCTTGTGGATGCTTTGTTTTAATTCTAAGTCAGAAGTATATTGTTCATCTTCTAAATTGTATCTTGTGGAATTTGCAACGTGGATTGCGTGTTTAATTGCGTTCCCATCATTTTACAAAAAAAAAAAAACTCCTAAACAACACTCATCCGCATCATCCCACACAAAAAACACTTAAAACACAAGAGCCTTAGTGAAACTCTTTTTTAGGGACTACCCCCCTTGGCTTCGTTAGGAGTTAGCCTAAACGGAGGAGCTGGGATTCAGGTGACAGTACCTGGCTCATTGCTTGCCCCCAAGGCCACACCTCTCTCATTTGTAGTGAAGAGACAACTTTTGAAAGATTTCTGCTGTTGGTGTGCAGTTTGGCGGACAACAGGCCCCATTCCTCATTTTGAGGGTTGAGCCCCACTTGGGTCACTTGGTGATACATCTTAGATCTCAGATCAACTGACATCTAGCCTTTGGATGATCCTAATTTTCAAGACCCACCTAGCTTTACACCTCAACATCCCTGATCTACAGTTTGGTGGACATCCGACTCCATTTGGACCACTTCCTAAGGCACTGATCTTTCTCCAAGCCCTCACGACTTTTTCTGGTTTGTTGAGTTTGCTTGTGGTTTGGCAATTGTCTTACTTCTTGAACACCTAGACATTGTCATTTCCACTCATCAAGCTTATCTTTGATACTGGTTAGCCCCAATTTGGTCTCTAACTACCTTGCATTGGACACGGTTCCCAAGGCAGTGGATTTTTTCATCTTTGACTAGCACCCTGATCCTGGATCTTGTTTCAAATCTCATAAGTCACTCACATAACCAAGTTGGACCAAATCAACATTGCTTAAACCTCTTGATCCAACCCATTACTCATCTTGTGACTTCATTCATAGATCTAGGGTTTACCATACACCTTACGTACTTCATCCATACTTGATTTGATCTGGTGTTTTGGTCTAATCTCTCCTATCGGGAGTAGATCTAGGTCTCCCCCTTTGTTGTCTTGGGATAGATAACATAAAGTAAAGATTACCTCGATTGGTGTGACAACCATCCATTGGGAGTCGAGGCTATCTTGGTTGCCCATCCCCTCTGCCATCCATCTTGGATCCACCTTTAGGTGCAACTACAAGTTTGGTGATAACATTTTGGCACCATTGCCGGGGAAGGTAGAGGCCTACCCTGGTTCGACATATAATTTTTAAGCTCTACTACCATTCTCTTTTCCAACATTTTGGTGTCGCTGCCGGGGAGGTAGAGGCTTACCTTCAGTGTCTGTGAGTGTCTGTGCGTTAACTCTTATTTTATCGCATCCAGTATTTTGCCTTGGTGATTGCATTTCTATTTCCATAACTATTTCAATCACCAACTTAATTCACTCATCTCACCTCTCCTACGACATATTTCATTTCGGTGAATTACCTGTGTGGTTCACCTGGCGACTCCACATAAGCGACTCCACTGGTGAGCGATCCTATCATTATCTAGAACCCATGGGGTGCATCATTTTGTATTCAGGTTCTTGATTTGAAAACTTTAATGAAAAAATAAAAATAAAAAATAAAAAAATTGTCGTCCATGGCTGCTTTTGAGCGGCCTAGGACTTTTCAACCTTCAAATGAGAAATGAAGAAAAAGAAGTAACTTATGAAGTGCTCTTAAAAGCTTTACAATAAAAAAGGAGAGTGTCAAATCTTGATGGTTTTGGTTTGGTGTCAAGTCTTCTTGTGTTTTGGATCTTCTCTTTTCTTGCTTCTTCTTGGTTTTCTCTACAAGTCTTCTTGATCTTTGGGCTTGCTTGCTTGATTTCTTCTTTAAGCACCTATGACTCACCACAAAACTCAAATACCCATTATTTGTTAATCAAATAAAACAAATTGAAACTATCAAGTCCAAAGCGTAAAAATGAGATCTAAATACTATGTACAAGATTAACAAATGGAAACTAGCTAAAATGCAATAGTTAAGTGCTAACTTTGTAAAGAGATCTAATGCAAGCTAACAAGTAGAATAGATGTAAAATCTAACTAAGATCTATCAACAATGAAATGCAAACTAAAAATGAACTAAGTCTAGGATTACGAGTTCTTTTTTTTAGATTTTTTAAAAAAGTTTTTAGGAAAGAAAAGGGGTAAGCAAAGGGAAAACGAAAGGAGGCAAAGGAGGAAGGGAAGCAAGGTAGGACGAAGGTAAGGAAGGTATGATGAAAGCAAGGGGAAGAAACGAGAGGGTTGAGAGGTTTGAAGGATGGTAGGATGAGAGCTAGAAGAGGAGATCTAGGAGAAAAAACGAAAGGTAAGGAAAGGGGAAAGAGACCTAGGGAAAGAACTAGATGGAGAAGGCAAACGAAAGGAGGCTAGAGACCCAAAAACGAAAGCAAGGGTGTTTTAGGGCTTCCAAGGTAACCAAGTTTAAAAAGGATTGAAAGATGGATCTTCGAACTAGTGTCTCTTGCCAAACCTTTTGAGGCTTGAGATCAACTTTAGGAGGCCCTGAAATGCACACAATGTTAGGAAAAAAGGTCTTTTGAAGAGATGAGAGAAGCAACCGAGCTCAAACTTCTCTTCAAACCTGGGAGATCTGCACAATAAATCTCTTACAAACACATCTTGATCAAAATAGTATGCAAAATAGAATGGGATTAGAAGAATATAAGTATTTCCAACTACAGTCTACTCCTTCCAAATCACATAAAACCCAACATAAATGGACAAATTGAACTACAAATGCCCACCCTATGGACTTAATAAAGCCTTCTAAGCTAACAATTGATCAAAATATGAAATGTAAGCAATAATATGGAACAAGATCACCTTGATATAGATGAAGCACTTCTCATGGACAGAATGAACACACCATATGGACCTCCAAAGTCACTTTATTTCCAATAGCAAAAGCTAGAACACAATTACAATTCGGCAGAGTAAGCTTGCCCCAAAAATCCATGAAGAAGAGAGTGCAAAGCATCTCTACTTATACAAAAACTAGACCATAGGCTACCCTAATTCGAATTGGCTATCAAGAGGAGCCAATAGCATGAGTCATCCAATCTAATTTCAATCTATATCCAATCAAATCCATGTTATACTAAACTTGGAGTGCAATCCCCATTAATAAACTCAAATTGCATTAGTGTGGATGGGGAGTTGGCCTCCACCTTGGCAAGGCGTCCCCCATCCCTTCCTTGGAAGCATCACCTATCAAATACGAGCTTGCCATGTGGTAGGGCGTGAGCATGAAGGAGGAAAACGTGAGCTCTCATGGGAGACAATAACTTTGAGTTACAATGAATAGAACTCGTGATCAATAGGAGCCAAGCCCATGAGGTGGCTAGGGCGCCCACCATAGCCTTTATTACATTCCCAACAATCCATTAAACTTTTGACACATCACTAAATCGAATTTTGCATGAAGGAGGGCGAATTATTTTGAAGGAGATCTCTTCTAGTGATTGGATAGTTGATTGGAAGCTCTTGGAGTTGATTGGAATCTTCATGAATGCTCAGTGCCATGTCATTTAGCCTTTTATTTTATTCTTTTTGGTTATTTTGGAGAGATTTGGATTATCTCCAAAATATTCATTTTTAATATTTTAATTAATAATTTCTCTGTAAATGAGTTTTTTGAGAAATTATTAATTATGAGGCTGAATTGACATCCGAAACTTAGGATAAGCTGGTCCGGGGGTTATGTATGATTTTTGGCTTATGAATCAAGTCTTCAAACTCTGAAAACGGACCCTGGACGGCTAATATATTACAAATTTGATTTTTCCAATTAAATATTTGGAAAAATAATTAAAAATAATAAAAATAATAAAAACTCAATCCAACGCATCTGGTAAAAATTTTTCGGACAGTGTTTTTATTGGACGAGGACCCTATAAAATGACCATCTAAGACATACATGGTGTCTAGTAGGCTTATACACATCAGTTGGACTCTAATAACCAAGGCTCAATTTTCAAAATCGGGCATTCCAGCTTTGGAGGAAGCGGGAGAAAACCTCATCTATTATTACTCGGCTATAGGCAAAGCATAATTGACAAGGGAAAAAACTCCCTGGAATGCCTTAGTTGCATAACCAAGTCATGGGGGACCAAGCCTCTAAAAAATCCTACTAGCACACTTATTACAAACCCCGTGGGGCCCTGGTCATTTTGACTGAAAAATAAAACTGGCTAGCCAAAGTTGGCTAATTACTGCAATCTGAACCCCTGATACTCTGGAAGTGAGCACTGATGGTGTTCCAACACTGGCGGCTCAATGGAGGTTCAACTATTTGTACAAAAAAGTTGGTAACAAGGTGGAGAGGACTTGGGAAATCAACATCCTCTTCATTACACAAGAGTTATTGCCATCTAACATCTTCACTTTGCAGGAGCTACAAATCGCTTCCATTTTCAAGAGAAGAAACTTAGCCAAACCGGGGCTTTTTCCTCATCCATTAAGCTTAATTCTAAAATCAATTTCCGGTTACTTATGGTTATTTGAGAAGCTCTAAACCACTTTTTCCTATTCCTTTGGCTTCTCTTTCTCCCTAGCCTTGTTTGGATTACCTTCTTCATCTCTTGCTCTCTTTCTCCTCCTTTTCGCTTTCTTCTTCTAGTTCGCTGCTGCCTCTCTTCCTCACTGTTTACATCTCTTTCCAGCCCACTGTCTCTCTTTTTGCTGTTCACTGTTCTCTCTTATCTTTGCTGTCCCTCTTTGCCATTTTCTGTTTGTCTTCTTTTTCTGTTCACTGTACTTTACCTTTGCTGCTCCTCTTCTCCTTTGTTTTCCAGCCTTTCCACCTTCTTGCTTGTTGACTGTCCCATTCTTCATTGGCTTCCCTATTTCTTGGTTTTGCTCACTGTTTTGTGGACCGTTTTCAGTCCTCTAACAGTCCTATCCCATTCTTCATTTGCTGCCCTTTCCTCTTTGCTTTCAGTCCTTTCCTAGCTTCCCCTTCTCATCTCCTTAAGTCTCTTCTTTTCTTACCTTTTCTCCCATTCGTCCTATCCTCCTCTACATTGTTTTCTCCTTCCTTGTTTAGTTTAGATCTTAGCTAAAGTTTACATCTAGTTTAGTTGTTAGTTTGCATTAGACTTCTTTTACAAAGTTAGCATTTAAATATTTGCATCCTAGCTAGTTTCCATTCGTTAATCTTGCACATTGATTTAGATCTCATTTTTAATTTAGTTGCATTCATTAAATTTTGCATTAGATCTCATTGTTCTAAGCTTGCATTTTCATTTTTAATCTTAGATCTTAGTTTATTTCAAAGCTTGCATATTACATCTTAGATTTCATTTTTTATAACAAATAATGGGTGCTCGAGTCTTTGGTTTATTGTAGGCACTTGGAGAGAAGAGAAGATTAAAATCAAGAAGAATAAGATCAAAAGTAGACCAAGAAGAAGCAAGAAACAAGGAGATTTGAACCAAAGAAGATCCAAAACATAAGAAGATTTGAACCAAGAAGACTTGTAAAAGCTCTCAAGAGCTTACTAGCTTCTTCTATTCTCATTTTCCAAGTTCTTTCAAAGGGTTAAAGTCCCAAGCATTGTACTTGATTAATAAAGTTTACAAGTGGGGTTTTTAATCCCCCACATCCAACTTCTCCCATTTGGGGAAGTTTGTAGTATCCTTTTCTTTGAGTGGTTGCATGCTTAGGTTAGTTTCCATTTTGCTCTTAGAATACTAATTGTTTAGTTAGTTTCCATTTTGCTCTTAGAATACTAATTGTTAGTTAGTCTTGTCATTTCATTTTTGAGCTATCATTTGAGTTTCTTGCTTATAATTTGTCAAACTCTAAAAGGAACCAAAGTCTCTTGAACTTTGTCATAAGACAAGTCAAGAGCACTCTCTGTCGGAGAGCATTGTTTGCATTGTGCATTTGCATTTAGATTAGCTAAGTCTCTTGAACCCCTGTCATAAGACAAGTCAAGAACACTCTCTGTCGGAGAGGTTCGTTTTTGTGCTCTAATTTAAAACACTTCCAACTCACACCCCCTCTAAAAGTTGAATTTATTTTGTTTCTCCTTGCTGCGTATGCTCTGCCCAACCCTAAAAAAGTTGGAATACTTAGAAACGGTATTGGTTGCCTAATCGCTCAATTTCAAACCATAATAAAATCTTTACCCCCATAACCAACGAACCGGTGTTATTCGATAAATACTCAGGTATGTGGGAAAATTCCAAGTGGGGTGTCGGGTAGCCATGGTCTGACTCTAGCTTGTTGGTTATGTTCCTTGAACAACTAGCCTTGAGTACCGTGTGGTTCGTCATGTCTTCGAACGGATCCACCGAAGGTATTTCCGGTTAGATTTCCAATACCTTGCGTATCGGTTGTAAATTCCCTAGCCTTAATAATCAAGAACACCTAAAACTCACAATAGCATTTACCAAGAACAATTTCAAAACGATCTCACAAACATGTATGGAGACTTGTATTTTTCAGCATCCCAAAGCACTTTATTGACTCCATTTGGCACTGGTCTTGAGACTTATCTGTATCAATTTATTTGGACCATTTGTCTTTCATTGGTTAAGTTATTTATGAGGATGCTTTAATTTCCAAATCTTCATATATTGTTATCTTATTTATTGAGTTTTGTAATTGCAACGTGGATTGCTAATATTATTGTGTTCATAAAAAAACTCCTAAACAACACCCATCCACATCACATCACCAAAAAACACTTAAAAAACATAGAGCCACAAACAACTCTTTGTTAGGGACAACCCCCCTTGGCTTCGTTAGGAGTTTGCCTAAACGGAGGAGCTGGGATTCAGGTGACAATACCTGGTTCATTGCTTGCCCCCAAGGCCACACCTTCCCCACTTGTAGTGAGGGAACAACTTTAGAAAGATTTCTGTTGCTGGTGTGCATCTTGGCAGACATCTTTGGCGCTGTTGTCGAGGACAAATATTTTTTGTTCCTGGACGACCTTAGTTTTTTCTTAGTTTTTACCTTTTCCTTTGGTAGATTTTTAGTTTAATCAACTCTTCGATATTAGATTTGAATCCACCTGGCGACTCCACTGTCAAACAATTTACTAAGGTATTCAACTAGAAGAAACTTTGACAAACATCTTTGACAAACATAAAGAAAAAGGAAACTGAAACGATGGATGAGTTTAACACAAGGTTCACAGAGCTGTCAAATGCTATTCTTGCTACTTATGCACCACCTGCACCATCTATTTTGGTTTATTACATCGAAGCCCTTAGTGGGAAGATGCAATATCAAATCAGGGATAAAGAACACACTTCCCTTCTAGAAGCTCAGGAAATGGCAATCAAAATTGACCAAAATATGCAATCATTAGGTGAGTCCAACCTTCCCGGTTATTCAAAGTCTTCAACTCCTTTAAAGACACCTGAATATAAAGAAAAGGATCCCATCAAGGATAATTATGAAAAACAGATGTTGGAAATGAAAGAAAGACTTGAAAGGATGGAACAAACTGAAGTGAAACATCTTGCACAAATGAAAGAGATGCAAAATATGGTGATAACCATGGAAAGATCACAGATTCAACCTGCTCCAAGAACTTTTCCTCCAAAACCAACTTGGCAAAGAAAAGCATCCAACCATGAACAAAGGCCTCCTCATCAGATAGAGGCTGCTAACACGGTTGAGCCTTACACACCATTTTGTAGAGCATGCAGAGACTTCCATGAGGAAGAATCTTGTCATTATGCATGCCATGTTCAAGAGCATGGTTTTCCTGAAGGGTGTGGTGGTCAGTCTTCATCAAGCGAGCCTGAATATATAAACCATTTAGGTGACATTCATAATATTCCTAGGGAAAGATGGAGACAAGCAAAACAGTACAGTCAGGAGTTAGATAACATGACCAAGTTCTTTGGTGTAAAGCCTTCAAATGAACAAATCAACAACATGCAAAGATACAAGGGTGTTGTCTACCAAAGAAAAGCAAGTGATGGTCCTTCAACTCAAAGTGTACCCAAGGTAACAATTCCTAATGATGTTAAAGAAATGACTGATTTAAGCTTTGATTTAGGAAATTGGTTGATTAACACTAAAGTGCCTGTGCCTGTTTTAGAATTGTGTAAAATACTAGGGAAAAGAGAAAAGCTTTTGAAAATCCTAGATCCTCCAACTGATACAAGTCTTCCCACACTTTCTAGTCCTCCAAAACCTTTGGAGCCTCCCCCACCTGTGAAACCTTCTACCCCTAAGAAGGTGACTTTCTCAGACACCATAGAGCAACCTTCAACAATCTATAACAGTGTTTATGAAGATCCTCCTGTAATTCTACATACTAGGGACCCAAGAAAAGAAGATCATCCCCCTTTTTATATATCATTGATGATAGGAGATCTTCTTCTACATAATTGTATGTTAGATTCAGGATCTGGTTCCAACCTAATGACTAAGAAGGTTATGCAACAACTTAACTTGAAAACCACTAGACCATACTAGAATGTATGTGCCATGGATTCTCGACCAGTTAAAGTTGAAGGAATGATTGAAAATCAACCTGTCAGATTAGCTAAGTATCCGGACATCCATGTTACCATGGACATCCTTGTTATTGATGTGCCGGATAAATGGGGGATGTTACTTTCTAGAAAGTGGGGTGCCACTTTGGGTGGTTCAATTCAACTAGATTGGACCTATGCCATTGTTCTAGCATCTGAAGATTCACTTGTTAAATTACATACTGAGAAAGAGAAAAGGTACCATGTTGAGAATCCTGAAAGACCTTTGAACCAATATGTTTACAACACTGATGAACATGGAACCTATCAAATTAACTCCACCTTTTTGGCCCCCATTCAAGAAGAGATTAAGGATGAAAAGGTTGATGAGTTATGGAAAATGAATTTTGATGGTGCATACTCAAGAGCTGGGAAAGGGGCTGGGATAGTCATAACTTCACCCAAGGGTAGGATTTTCAACTTTGCTTTCAGGTTAGAGTTTGAGGCCACCAACAATGTAGCAGAATATGAAGCACTTCTACTAGGCATCAAGCTAGCCAAGGACATTGGTATAAAATTGCTAAGCATAAAGGGTGATTTAGATTTAATTGTCCAACAAGTCAAAGGCCAATTTGCATGTAAGTGTCAAAGACTTAAGAAATATAGAAATGCAATTTGGGACACTATGGAATTTTTTGATGCCCTAAACATAGAAGCAATCCCTAGAGATTAGAATAGTGCAGCAGATAGACTAGCAGTTTCAGCATCAACCCTCCAACCATCAAATGAAATGTTAAAAGGTGATTGTCCACTTGAAATAAATTTTAGACCATCAGTACCTGACAACATTGAGCATTGGCAAGTTTTCAATGACGATGAGCAAACCTTAAAATTTATCAATAATATAGATGAGTTCTCGAATTTCAGAGTCAATGAGCAGGAGGAGAATAAAGAGTATCAGAGTGAAGGAAACCAGTATAATCCTGTACCACGTGGCTTTGTAGCCTTAGAAAACATTTTTGATAGACAGGATAGAAGGAAGAATAGCATTGATCAGATGAAACCGGGAGACTACATTGAAATAAACATTGGGTTGGAAAATGAGTCTAAAATGATAAAAATTGGAAAAGGAGCTTCTGAAAAAGAAAGGAATGACTTGATCAACCTTGTAAAAGAATATAGGGATGTGTTTGCATTTACCTACGATGAATTGAAAGCATATCGGGAGGATGTCTTCCAACACACCATCCCTCTCAAGCCTGAGTGTCAAAAAGTCAAACCTTTTCGCCAAAAACTTAGGCAAATAAATCCTAAATTGGCCCCTATTGTGAAGGAGTTAGAAAAAATGTTAGCAGTAGGAATCATAGCTCCTACAAGACATTCAACGTGGTGTTCCAATTTAGTTGTAGTCAGGAAAAAGAATGGAAGTTTGAAGATATGTATAGATTTCATAAATATGAATACTGCTTGTCAGAAGGATAACTATCCTCATCCCAACATGGAGACCCTCCTCCAATGGGTCACTGGATCTAATATGATGTCCATGCTTGATGGATTTTTTGGTTATAATCAGGTTGTCATTCAAGATGAAGACAAACATAAAACCACATTCACAACCCCTTGGGGCACCTTTGAATATCTGAGAATGCCTTTTGGTCTTCTTAATGCTGAAGCCACTTTTCAAAGGGCCATGGATTATGCCTTCAAGGAGTTAATCAGAAAAATCATTGAAATCTACCAAGATGATCTCACTGTGTTTTCAAAAGAAATATCCAGCCATGTTGGTCATCTCAAATAGGTTTTTGAACGATGTAGGAAATATGGTATTTCCTTAAATCCGGCAAAGTCAGTCTTAGGCATCGATGAAGGGAAACTTCTCGGTCACATCATATCCAAGGATGGGGTCAAGATTGACCCTAAAAGAATAGAAGCCATCCAAAAGATACCTCTTCCAAGAAATGTGAAAGGCCTTCAATCTTTCAATGGTCATATCAACTTCATCAGAAGGTTTATCCCTAATTTAGCAGAATTAATGAAGCCCATGCAAGCATTACTTAAGAAAAATGCTAAGTTTGTATGGACAAATGAAGGAAAGGATGCCTTTGACACCATAAAGGATGCTATCACTAGGTCACCTGTTTTGGTTAACCCAGATTATACTAAGGATTTCATGGTTTTCTCCTTTGCTTCAGAAGACACTATTGCCGGGGTGTTGCTCCAAAAGAACTTCGAAGGGTTCGAGCAACCCATTGCTTTCATGAGTAGAGCTTTACAGGGTTCATAATTAAATTATACTATTATGGAAAAGCAAGCTTATGCCTTAATAAAATCTCTGAAGCATTTCATAACATACATTGGCTATTCAAAATTTATAGGGTATGTCCCCCATGCTGCAGTAAAAGACATCTTGTCTCAACAAGATTGCTTAGGAATAAGGGGCACATGGGTATCTAAAATCCAGGAGTATGACTTAGAGATTAAGCCAACCAAGTTGATAAAAGGACAAGGCCTTGCCAAGATGCTAACTCAAAAGAATGAAGAGGCAATAGACATGATTTGTGAAAACAGTAGACTTGAACTAGCCATGACACCATCTTTGCAAGAACTTGATCATCATTGGTACTCTGACATCATTTATTTCTTGCTACACTTCACTTGCCCAGATCACCTTAAAGGTCATAAATGAAGGGCATTAAGACTTAAAACTGCTAGGTATTGCCTTACTCAAGGAGGCTTGGATTGGAGGAACCTTGATGGTGTAATACTTAGATGTGTTCATGAACAAGATTTTAAGAAAATCTCAATTGAGTTCCACTCAGGATTTTGTGGGGGCCACTGTGCAGCAAATACAACTTCCCACAAAATCCTTCGAGCTGGGTACTATTGGCCAACCATCTTTGTGGATGTACACAAACATGTTAAATGTTGCCAAGAGTGTCAGCTTTTCACTGGGAAGCAGAAGTTGGCTGGTCTTCCCCTTACAACTGTAGTAGTCCTTGCCCCCTTTCAGCAATGGGGCCTTGACTTTATCGGAAAGTTTAAAGATAATTCTAGCAATGGATTTTGTTGGATCTTCACTGCAACCGATTACTTCACTAAGTGGGTAGAGGCCATACCTACGAAAACAACCACTGAAAAAGTTGTTATGGACTTCATTGGGGACAAAATCATCACGCGATTTGGTACCCCTCTCAAGATAACAACTGATAATGCCATGGCCTTCAGCTCAGAAGAGATGAATTCTTTTTGTTTCAAGTATGGCATTATCCTATCCCATTCTTCTGATTAGTACCCACAGGGAAATGGACTTGCTGAGTCCACCAATAAAAACTTAATGACCATCCTTAAGAAAACTGTGGGCGACAACAAAAGAGCTTGGGATAGCAAGATTAAGTATGCTCTATGGGCAGATAGGATCACCAAAAAGAATTCTACTGGAAAAACAACTTTCGAGCTTGTATATGGTCTCACAGTCACCTTGCTAGTCAACATGCAGATACCTATATTCAGAATGATAAGTGAGTATGGGATAGAAAGGTTAGAGATGGAGGAGAGAACCAACCAAATTATAGAACTTGATGAAAGTAGAAGGGCATCACTTGATCAACTATTGAGACATCAAGAGAGCATGAAGGGAACCTTTGACAAATCAGCCAAGCCTAGAGCCTTCCAGGTTGGAGACACGGTCGTTTTATGGGACAAAAGAAGAGAAAAACCGGGCAAGCATGGAAAGTTTGACAGCCTTTGGAAAGGCCCCTTTATTATATGCCACCTTGCCGGAACGAACTCTTTCATACTTAATACTATGGAAGGAGAAAGGTTACCCCTACTTATGAATGGATAGCATTTGAAGCTGTTCTACAACAACAACCTCTAAAAAATGACCATGGGGTCATTTCAGGGCTTCTCTAAACCCTCTCTTGTTGTATTTTTATGTATTGTTATATTTGTATCATATTGTTGTACCATATGTACTTGCACTTTACTTTTGTATCATAGCTCATGTATATTATGCTTTGTACTTTATGCCTTAGAATAGATTTCAATTTATGTTGGCATATATTTGGCATTATTTTTATCATATATACATGGGACTAAGACACTTTTGTTTCCTTGAAGGAAATTGACATTCTGGGATTCGCGAGCACTCTTTGATCCATAAATCAAACGAGTACCTGTCCCGCAGTTGGAGCCAGATGTTGCCAACTATTTTGTACAATAGCTGAATTTCTTGTGAGCCACCAGTTTAATGAACATGTTCAATGTTCAGAAGTTCAAAGGTCATTTTGAGTGCAATTTTGCCCCATTTGTAATAACTGTATGTTCATACCCCCATGGAGAATTTGTAAAAAGTTAGTCTAAATGGGGTCCTTTTATAAAAAACTTGGCTATCCTTAGGTTTAGCCATTTGGGGGATACTCTAGATTGTTTTTTCCTTAGGAATTATGCGCTACTCATCAGTGGCGTATAATCCCTGAGTTTTTCATTTAAACCTCCAAAGCTGGAGTATTTTCCATGATGGTCTAGGATTTTTTACGTGTTAGCCATCTCGATTGAGTCGTATGAACATCCACTAGGTCTTCTAGGAGTTTCGTTTGATTCTGAGAAAAATATATATATATATATATTTTTTTTTATTTTTATTTTTATTTTTTATTTTATTTATTTATTTATTTTTTCCGTAATTTAGACCATTTTTTAATGGTTTAAATGGAAATTTTCAAAATATGATAAAAACCTCACCCGAAGATGGATTTTGGCGCGAGGAGGCTCGTTTTGACGCTCAAAGCGTCCTCTTCACCCTGGCGCCCTCTTTTCTAAAGTTTCGGGTGATTACGTTGCCTCTGGGAGCAGTTTTCACTATTTTGGCATTTAATGACCAAAAAATGACAAAATACACTATATGACAAAAAATCAAATAAGTCAAAATTGATTAAAAAATTGATTTTTAAAGGTTGAGTAGTATTTTCCTAAGGTGTACGACTACATCAAAAGTTGGAAGCACATGTTATATTAAAGTTTGGAGTTACAAATGAAAAGAGGGATGACGTGAGCCATTTGGTCGTACGACTAGCTCTCACGAATTTGATGAAGTGGCAAACATTGAATGGTTTGGTGGTTATGCATTGAATGAATGGTGGGCGCCCCTTCATATTGTGGCCACATCACATGGATTGACACCCACGAGCTCGAGTCTATCTCTCCATTGAACTCCAAGCTTTTCCCATGTGGACTCACGTCTTTCCTTCTTGGAGCTCACGAATTGGCTTGGTGTTAATAACAAGGGAGAGTGGGGGGAGCCTTGCCTAGGTGGAGGCCACCTCCCCACTTCCAACAACCAAGAAACTCGAGTTGTCATTCAATTATCACTCCAAGCTTGCTCTAGATTGGGATTCGACTTCATGTCTCTTGCCATTTGGCTCTCTATCGAGCCAATTTCGAATTAGGTATTTGGTCATTAGTTTTGTATAAAGAGAGGCCTCTTTGGCTCTCTTAGGATGGAGATTTTATGTAAGAGCACTCTGCCCAAAAGTGTAACAGTGATATTTGTTTAATTCTTGGAATAAAAGTGACTTTGGAGGTCCATGCGAGGGTTATTGGTGTTGTGGCTTCATTTTGTGAGGTGTTATCTCTCTCACCCTTCTCTCATTATGTCAATTATGTTCAATGCTTGTTCAAGAAGGCTATCAATCTAGCACATGAAGGTATTTATTTAAAGTTTTAATTTGATTACCCATGTTAAGTTGCTCAAACATCTAGATAGGACAGGAAGTAGTGGTTATACCAATGTCTTTTAGAGTTTTGTTTGACTTACATGCTTGCATTTGATCTATTTTGTTGTTTGAGATTTGTGTCTTTCAGGGAGCATTTCAGGTGGAGAGGACTTGGGAAATCAAAATCCTCTTCATTACACAAGAGTTTTTGCCATCTAACATCTTCACTTTGTAGGACCTACAAATCGCTTCCATTTTCAAGAGAAGAAACTTAGCCAAACAGGGGCTTTTTCCTCATCCATCAAGCTTAATTCTAAAATCAATTTCCGGTTACTTATGGTTCTTTGAGAATCTCTATGATTGTCATTGATGACAAACCATTAATGACAAAGGCATAATGAAGGTTGATGATATGGACAAAAGAAGGTTGATGACATGGCAGCTTGGATGACAAAAAGTCAGAAATAATGATGACATGGCATGAAGAACCTTGGATGTGGGCATTGGATCCATTGGAACACCTAATGGGCCAAATGACCCATTATGTGGTCATTTGTGTCTTAATGGGCTCACGGAGCCCTTGGAGGTTTTCATGATGATCCTCTTGTTTGAAAAGGCTTGGGACTCACACACATAATGATGATGATGCCCTCACTTGCATGTGTGGTTGAAATGATGATAACCCTGCTGAAGAAGTCTTGTTTGACTTAATGAAGCCCTTAATGTCCATGGAAAACATTTGATTAAATACTAAATGATAGCCTTGGAAGAATTCTTGAAACTCTTGAACCCACATACTTGTAGCTTGTTAATGGTGATGAATGGTCATTCATATGGTAAGATGGCTATTGACAGAGGTCTATTGAAATGTTGATGAAGATGGAGCTCATGGACTCACCTTGACACATTGAAGAGAAATGTTTTAAATAAACTTGTTGGAGGTCGGCTCCAAATAAAATTAAAACAAATATTACATCTATTTTATGAGAAGTCGGCTCAGATTAATTTAAATAAAGTATTTAATAAGTAATTAATTTTTTTTGAGATGTCGGCTCAAAAAATTAAATGAAAAACCAGTATAAATACCCAGTCAACGTTTTCCTTTAAATGAAAAAGTTAGAAGTTCGATTTAGCTCTAATTTTCGGGTATTGTAGCAGCTACAGTGAACTGAAATTCGGTGGTCTGATATTTGTATACAGTCCATTAATGCAGCCATAGTAGAGGTCATTTTTAGCTCAGAAATTTGGGTATACTGTCCATAGGAGCAGCGGCTAACCTCTGTGCAAATTTCGGACTGTCTCCTCTGTAAAATTTCGGGCTACAGCAGAGATAAAATTCAGGCTACAACAAAGACAAATTCTGGCTGCTGCTAGGGTGGTTTCCTTTAAGATTTTCGGGCTGTTCCATGTTGATTTCAGGCTGATTGTAACTCTACTCAGGTATGCACAGTGTAACTTCAAGTGACCAGACAAATGATAAGAAATTAGGGCAGCTTGTGAATGGAGGACACCTACATGGTCTGTATTTTGGAGGCAGCCTATGTGTAGGAACTTTGATGTTCATATAGCATCAGAAAGCAAGTTGACTATCCAGAAAGGTGGTAAGTCACCTCAAGATCCTTATCTCTGTGCATATCATTACATAGTCAAGAAGAACTTGATTTCTTGAAGACATATTCAAGATCATGATCTCATAGTGGGAGTATGAAGTTGACTAGTTCGATGGTGTTCTTTGACCCAGTGGACTGGACAAGGTGACTATACTGTATTGATTGAGTTTAATGACTAACATATGGCATATGCATCACAGCAAATGTTAGACATCGAACACCTTGATGTTAGACATGATGTATATGTGCTAATTCTTGGAGAAGACCTTTTGATGATTGGCTTGAGCAGCCTATGAACAGAACCTGATGTCTAGACTTGATCAGATGACTGTTTGGGCATGAGTTTATAATTAGGAGCAGATAATGAGTGATTGGTCATATGAACAGTTGTTTGAGCAGTTGACAACAATTGACAGTAATGAGCAGAAGTTGAAGGAATATGCAGACCTTGGCAATATGGGAAAACCTTGAAGATATGTGCACATTCAGTTGATGAGCAAACCTTATTGAAATGACAGAACTATTTGACAAATGACAAAACTAAGGATAGACTGTGGACAAGTAGAAGACATGACTGTGATAAGTTTATGAGCAGAGATGACAAGGTGACAGGCTGTTGTGCAGAAGATGTATTGACAGGGATGATTAGATTGGCAAGACAAGTGACAAGAGAATTGTGATGTGACAGGAATCCTTATGTAATTTCAAGCTGGGCCTTGTAATTGTTTTTCTTGGTAGGATCTAAGAAAAAGACCAAGTAGTGTCTTGGTTTGGAAGTTGGTGCTTCTATATCAGTAGGTGCTGATTGACTTCACAGTTGTAGCCGTTTGAAATAAATACAAAAATATTACAATTACATCTTGTGTCTCTTGTGCGATGTGTTGATGTATTTTATTTGATAAATGACATGTGATTGGTAGATAGTTCCTTGATGAATATGATTTTGATGTGAATGTGAAATGATGATATAAGAGTTGGTGATTGAAGAAGTAAAATTTGATTAAGTGTAGGGTCACTGATTCACCCCCCCCCCTCTCAGTGAGTCATTGTGTTTAACAATTGGTATCAGAGCAGGCCTTCTGCAGAAGCCTAACAAGCTTGAAGGAGATCAGTAGATACAATGGAAGCACAAACAGACAATGAAGTTCCAGTTTTTGATATGAAAGATTATTTTGGTTGGAGGAGCAAGATGAAGGCCTACTTAGAAATTAGGTGTTTGGGAAATTGTTGTGAACCCATCGATCTAGACAAGCAAGAAGACAAAGGCAGCAGTTGAGAAAGACAATAAAGTTGCATTGAAATTTTTGATGGATGGACTCTCAAACCATATCAAAGAAAGCATTGGAAAGTATACTTCAGCCAAGGATCTCTGGTTTAAGATAGAAGAAGAATGCCAAAGGAGGAGTCAAGACATAGAAGAGGACACAAAAGTCAAGGATGAAAAGCAAGAAGAGAAGCATGTAGAAACTTCAGATACAAGTGAAGGTAAGCACTCTTCAATAGATGAAAATTTTGAATGTGATGACGATGAAGTTGTACTTACAGAAGATGAACAAGAAGTCATGTTGAAATCCAATAATGCATTTACACACACACTATTGGATGTTGATCTTAAATTCAATCCTAGACTCAAGAAGAAAATTTTGAGGTCATTTGAGAAATACAAAGAGGAGACAAAAGCTTTGTTCATGAATTTGAAACTCAAGAACAAAGACTTGCAAGATGAATTAGAAGATAAAAAACATGAGGTCAAAAGGTTGAAGGATGAACTGGGAAATGAACAAGAAAAGACTGATCCTAGAGAACTTGAAGAGACAAGATGGGCTAATCTTGATTTGAAGGTTCGGTTGGATGAGTACAAGAGAATTGAAGAAGTCTTGAAAAATCAGTTAGATGAAAAGGAGAAAAAAAATCAAAAGCTTGAAATGGAGGTTGTTGGACTCAAGAAGAAAAATGAAAAGTTTGATGCATATGGCAAGTTCAAGCATAGCTCAACCATCCTAGATGAAATACTAGATTGTCAAAGGCCCCCATTTGACAAATCTGGCCTTGGGTACAAGAAAGAAGAAGAAAAATATGAAGATGACACTTGGCCTCCCAAGACTTTTGAAGTTGGGTCCACCTCTTCCAAAGAAGAAAGCAAAGCTCCTCATGTACCTACACATGATGACAACGATTTTGGAAAGCCAAAAATGATTGAAGATGTCAGCACTGCACCTCAAAGCAAATTCAAGACAACTCCAAGATGGAGCCAAACATGAAGGTATGAAAATGGTTTTAATGGCTATTGTTTTTCTTGCTCTAATTATGGTCATAAGGCTTTGGATTGTAGATCCTAGAAAAGAAGAAGTGCTGGAAGTACTAATGGAAAAGTTAGGTGTTGGGACTGCAATCATATTGGACATGTGGCTACTAACTGTCACACAATGAGGTGCTACTCTTGTAGTGGCTTTGGTCACAAAGCCCAAGAATGCCCTAGTCAAAGGAGTCAACCTAGGAGGATCCCATCATATACATCAGCAAGGAAAACTAATGAATCATGGAAGAAGTATAATGAAGGCAAAATTGAAAATCAGAATACAAACAATCTAGGCCAAGGACACTCTAAAGTATGGGTAAGAAAAAATATTTTGTTGGATCTAAATGAGGTTGAGGATCAATGCACAAAAGGTGAAGGTGGCTTCCATATGGCAAGCCATACTTGAAGTCTTCTAAAAGACTTTGAGTATACCTTGAGTCCACGGAATTGGAGGATGAACTCAAGAAATGACAATGACCACTCCAAGCAAAACAGGTCCTAGGATCGGATTGCAGACAACAGTGAAGTATACAAGTATCTTGGTATATACATACAGAAGTAATGATGTCTTTACACACAGCCAGCAGAGGTTAATTGATGACACACTTGTGAATTTGATGGTTAGCAAGAAGGCACACATGAAGATGAAACTCAATTCAAGTAACAGCTGAAGAATGAAGTTTAGAAGAGGATGTTATGATAGAGATAGTAGTTGAAGCAATTAAAAGCATATCAATGACTTATTCCAGATCTTGGTATGATTAGCAAGAACACTTGTTGGTGATTACATAATGAAGCTCAGATAGAAAATTCGGGACAGTCTGAGAATTCTTCTGGAGTGGATTGTGACCATCAATTTTTGCTGAAATATCCTCCAAATTTCGAATCTGGTACGAGGATGATGTCTTGTGATGCATACACATTTTCGATGATGATTGAAGGATATACAAATGTAAGTTGCAATGATGAACAACCATTGAACAAGTGTTTAGGAAAGTGTGCAAGAGCGACACCATGATGCATGTTCAGACCTTGATAATGACAATCTCACATACTGTGATTTGATGAACACCTAATGTTGCCTACAATGATGATATGATAACATTGACACACACATAATCCAATATGTGAGCACCTAAGTCACCTGACACGGGGACACGGGACACATAGGACACGAAAATACGAGAGTCCGACACGGACACGGTGACCCCCGAAATCAGGACACGTAGGATACGTTTTATATACATATATATATATTTTTAAAATATATTAAAATTTAAAAATATAGACATATAGATCCAAAAATATTTAGAAACTACAACATTTACAAATATTCAATAGAAATTAGAATAAAAACACATTAATGATTACACATTTGTCATTCACAAATCACGATTGACAACACATTTGTCATTCACAAATCACAATGAGACACAGATGCATGTCGGAACCATATTTCTCATTAAGTCATCAAAATCAAAATGTATACATATATGTCGGAATGCCACTGGGCACTGGCAAATGCCAAATAGACTAATAGTAAATACAAAAAGGGGTGGATCAAGATGGGAGAATCCCATATGTCAGTAGTCCTCCTCCATGCCTGAATCAACATACTCATCACTGCCACTGCCGCTGCCCTGATCCTCATCCTCCTCCCCCTCCTCCTCCTCTCTGCCCATCTGACGATCTGCATCTGCTGCGGTGGAGGATGAACCCTCTGTACGATCACTATCATCAAAAGTGATCGGCTCTAGCACTGGATCATTTAGATCCATGTTGGCTAATGCCAACTCAGTACTGCTGTCCAAACCCATATCATCAGGAAAGACATCCCACATCTTTGTCTTTCCCTTCACCCACTCCTCCCTCTTCCTGTAAATAAGATGAAGGTTGGAGTGCACATACACCATCGACTCTGCCCTGGGCTGCTCAAGCCTGCTCTTCTTCACACTGTACAAGTTCCCATATGTGCTCCAATTCCTCTCACAACAAGAGGATGATGTAACTTGAGAGATGATCCTCAAGGCTAACTTCTGTAGAATAAGGGATGCTGCCCCATGAGTTTCCCACCAAGCATAGGGTTTCTTACCCCCCCTATCTCTGAGCACATCATAGCCTCCAAATCTCCCAATGCTAGTGGAAAAATCAACAAAGCTGTCCTCCCCCTCCTCAAGCATGTCGCTATCCTGAAATAGCCGTCTAAGTGCTATCTTCCTCCCATTTGCAATCTCTACATCCATGTGAGGAGGGAGTCTCTGTGAGGCCCCCGATCCACCAGTGAGCCACTCCTGAGTGTAGAAATTGGGGTTCAAGGAGTGGGCCAAGCAATGCAAAGGTGTGCAATTCTTATCCCACCTGGAGATAAGAATATCCCGAATAATGGTCCATAAGCTCTCTGCCGATGTCCCATACTCGGGACACTCATTCTCCATGACAATGGACCTCGTGGACTCAATCATGGAATCCCACCCCTCATAAACCTCTGCTAGGATGGGTTGCTCCGTGTCTGCAAACCGCAACAAAGAAATGATTGGCTCCATGATCTTAATGCTAAGATCTACTGTGTTCCACCAACCATCATTTAACACCGTGTCCTTCACCTTTTGTGAAGCAGCCTGATCCGTCTTTCTCCAAAAAGCCCAAAACTCTGAAATCACCATGGACCCAAGAGCAGTTTTGACCTCCCTCAAGCTCTTGAGCATGATGAATGAGGAAGCAAACCGAGTATCTGCAACCTTCAGCAATGAAAGCTGTGTGTACTGTTTGTAGATGGTGAGGGCATTTGTGTGGTTTTGTACAAAGTTACGGATATGGCGTGCATCCTCAATAAGGTTTCCAATCCATGTCACATCCAAAGCAATGGCTTTCAGTGCTAAATTCAAGGAATGGACAATGCAAGGTGTCCAAAAAACCTGTAAGAGCAATAAAAGCATGTATCAATGACTCTACAACACTAACATTGCAATGACCAAATTCAAACAATGAGCAAATTAGAAATGAAAGGTTTCCAAAATGAACATACCTGTGGATATTTAGCTTCCACAATCATGCCAGCAGCCTTGCAAACAGGTGCATTGTCCGTGATGATTTGTACACACGAATCAACACCTACTTCTTCAATGGTTTTGATGAATAAATCGCCCATAAATTGTGCATCCTTGTATTTCCTAAGAGCATCCACCGCTTTCAAGAACAACGGTCCATTTTGGGAAGATACCATGAAATTGATGAGTGGATGGCGTGCGGGATCCGTCCATCCATCAGAAACAACACTCACACCGCATGAGGGCCATGTTGTTCTAATTGGCTCAAGGATTTTATCTACCTCCTTCTTTGCTTTAACCAACAATGTGGTTCTAAGCTTCTCTGAACTAGGAGGCACATAACCACTTGGAGCTCGATCCAAGATAGTTTTAACCGTCTCAAAATACAATGGTGACCCTGCAACATTGAATGAGATGAAGTTGAGGTAGAAGAAAAATGCAATGGTAAGGTCTACCTCTTCTCGCGCCTCTTGTTGGAAAATCCTATCCATTGGACCATCGGTAGATTGCCTCTTTCTTGTTTGATGAGTATCCCCACGCCCATGACTGCTAAAGCTAGGTGGAAATGGAGGCTTGGTGCTAGAGGGCTTTCTCAAAAATGGAAGAGGATCATCCTCTTTTTTCTTGCTTGCTGCTACCACCTTCCCTAACCCAACATGATCCTCTTTTTCCATATTCCTCCTTTGGTTAACACTCACCGCTTTGCATGAAGAAATCCCACAAGAAGGAAGGGCCAACAAATGGCCCTTAACCCGGAAATATGTGCTCATGAACTCATGCTTGCAAAAATTGCATCTCCAAGACACATTACCTCCCCCACCAAGCTTTGCCCTGGGCCCATCTTTTCTTGTCACATACTTCCACAAAGGTTTTTTTTTTTCTTGGGCTTATTGTCTTGCTAAAACAGGGTTAAATGGAGCATGAGCTTGAGCTCCACTAGCAGTCGATGGAGCACTTGACGGAGGAGGAGAACCGCTTGTGCTTGGTGGAATACGAGGGGAGGCACTAGATGGTGCATTTCTCCCTCTCCTTTGCCCCCTACCTCCTGCCCTAGCTGATTGAGACATTCCTTTTGTTGTGTGATGGTTGAGCTTGCAATCCTCTCCACAAATCCACCGGAATGCACTTGGAATTGCTTGGATAGCCTTCAAATCGCCTTCAAATCTCCTTCACCTGCACATACAATCATTCTCAGCCAACTCCTTCCTTGCAAATGACAAAAATAAACTCAAATTTTGGTTTTAAAACATACCCGGCTGCACTTTTCCTGTTTTTAGTGCACTTTACGTGTCCTGTTTTAGGGACGCGTGTCCGACAGTCGGGACACGTTAACAATTCGTGTCCGATTCGCTTCAATCGTGTGTTTGAAAACAGGATTCGATGAAAGTTCGAATCGGACACGACCTCAGGTCGAATCGTGTCCGATTCGATAGGGACACGACACGCTGAGGGTTTTGAACGAATCCTGTATCTTAGGTGAGCACATGTACAGTCTGTACACAGTGGCAAAAATTCAGTGGTATTGGACAGTATTACATTGACAAGATCATAAAGATGTGATGAAAATACAGTGAAGTGAACAAATAATGAAAATGCACATACATACAGTGAGATGGATCCATGCTTGACCAGCAGATATTGATGACCAGCTAGATCAGCAGCAGTGGGTTAGTATGTTAACCTTACTTGAATGAAAGCATGATGTGAATTATATCTACAGCTGTCCATTTGCTCATAAGGAAGACTAGTCCAGAAGAAGACACTAACAAAGCCCAAGGTAAAAATCTTGTATGAAGCAAAGTTCTTAGGGGGAGCTTGAAGTGTTCAAAAAGACTACTATGATTACTACATTGGCTAGTTGATAGGGGGAATAGCCAGGTCAATAAGAAGTTAAAGTTTCGGTTGCTATAGTGGACATGCTCTTGACAATATTGCATAACAACAATTTGGAAAGTTTTAACAAGAAGCTTGACTGAGAAATGGAATATATGATAGGGGGAGTATGATAATGTCTTAAAGAAGTGATACGTGCTCACCTTTTATGAATTTACCAAATTTGGACATGGACAACTTAGCAAGTACTCTACATGAAAGGGGGAGTATGTGTGAAATGTAAATAATGGAAGATCAGACTCAACACATGATTTCATATTCAAAGAATTTTTTTTTGGGTATTGTGAAGCCTTTAATGGCTGATTGGCCCTTTGTCATTAATGGCAAAGGGAGAGAAAGAAGTTGGTTGGTTGCCATCAATGACAAAGGGGGAGATTGATGAATATGGTTGTTTATGATTGTCATTGATGACAAACCATTAATGACAAAGGCATAATGAAGGTTGATGATATGGACAAAAGAAGGTTGATGACATGGCAGCTTGGATGACAAAAAGTCAGAAATAATGATGACATGGCATGAAGAACCTTGGATGTGGGCATTGGAGCCATTGGAACACCTAATGGGCCAAATGACCCATTATGTGGTCATTTGTGTCTTAATGGGGTCATGGAGCCCTTGGAGATTGTCATCATGATCCTCTTGTTTGAAAAGGCTTGGTACTCACACACATAATGATGATGATGCCCTCACTTGCATGTGTGGTTGAAATGATGATAACCCTGTTGAAGAAGTCTTGTTTGACTTAATGAAGCCCTTAATGTCCATGGAAAACATTTTGATTAAATACTAAATGATAGCCTTGGAAGAATTCTTGAAACTCCCACATACTTGTAGCTTGTTAATGGCGATGAATGGTCATTCATATGGTAAGATGGCTATTGATAGAGGTCTATTGAAATGTTGATGAAGATGGAGCTCATGGACTTACCTTGACACATTGAAGAGAAATGTTTTAAATAAACTTGTTGGAGGTCGGCTCCAAATAAAATTAAAACAAATATTACATCTATTTTATGAGAAGTCGGCTCAGATTAATTTAAATAAAGTATTTAATAAGTAATTAATTTTTTTTTGAGATGTCGGCTCAGAAAATTAAATGAAAAACCAGTATAAATACCCAGTCAATGTTTTCCATTAGATGAAAAAGTTAGAAGTTCGATTTAGCTCTAATTTTCGGGTACTGTAGTAGCTATAGTGAACTGAAATTCGGTGGTCTGATATTTGTATACAGTCCATTAATGCAGCCATAGTAAAGGTCATTTTTAGCTCAGAAATTCGGGTATACTGTCCACAGGAGCAGCAGCTAACCTCTGTGCAAATTTCGGACTGTCTCCTCTGTAAAATTTTGGGCTACAGCAGAGATAAAATTCAGGCTACAACAGAGACAAATTCTGGCTGCTGCTAGGGTGGTTTCCTTTAAGATTTTCGGGCTGTTCCATGTTGATTTCAGGCTGATTGTAACACTACTTAGGTATGCACAGTGTAACTTCAAGTGACCAGACAAATTACAAGAAATTGGGTCCGCTTGTGAATGGAGGACACCTACATGGTCTGTATTTTGGAGGCAGCCTGTGTGTAGGAACTTTGATGTTCATATAACATCAGAAAGCAAGTTGACTATCCAGAAAGGTGGTAAGTCACCTCAAGATCCTTATCTCTGTGCATATCATTACATAGTCAAGAAGCACTTGATTTCTTGAAGACATATTCAAGATCATGATCTCGTAGTGGGAGTATGAAGTTGACTAGTTCGATGGTGTTCTTTGACCCAGTGGACTGGACAAGGTGACTATACTGTATTGACTGAGTTTAATGACTAATATATGGCATATGCATCACAGCAAATGTTAGACATCGGACGCCTTGATGTTAGACATGATGTATATGTGCTAATTCTTGGAGAAGACCTTTTGATGATTGGCTTGAGCAGCCTATGAACAGAACCTGATGTCTAGACTTGAGCAGATGACTGTTTGGGCATGAGTGATTGGTCATATGAACAGTTGTTTGAGCAGTTGACAACAGTTGACAGTAATGAGCAGAAGTTGAAGGAATATGCAGACCTTGGAAATATGGGAAAACCTTGAAGATATGTGCACATTCAGTTGATGAGCAAACCTTATTGAAATGACAGAACTATTTGACAAATGACAAAACTAAGGATAGACTGTGGACAAGTAGAAGACATGACTGTGATAAGTTTATGAGCAGAGATGACAAGGTGACAGGCTGTTGTGCAGAAGATGTATTGACAGGGATGATTAGATTGGCAAGACAAGTGACAAGAGAATTGTGATGTGACAGGAATCCTTATGTAATTGCAAGCTGGGCCTTGTAATTGTTTTTCTTAGTAGGATCTAAGAAAAAGACCAAGTAGTGTCTTGGTTTGGAAGTTGGTGCTTCTATATCAGTAGGTGCTGATTGACTTCACGGTTGTAGTCGTTTGAAATAAATAAAAAAATATTACAATTACATCTTGTGTCTCTTGTGAGATGTGTTGATGTATTTTATTTGATAAATGACATGTGATTGGTAGATAGTTCCTTGATGAATATGATTTTGATGTGAATGTGAAATGATGATATAAGAGTTGGTGATTGAAGAAGTAAAATTTGATTAAGTGTAGGCTCACTGATTCACCCTCCCCCCCCTCTTAGTGAGTCATTGTGTTTAACAGTGAGCCATTTGGTCGTACGACTAGCTCTCACGAATTTGATGAAGTGGCAAACGTTGAATGGTTTGGTGGTTATGCATTGAATGAATGGTGGGCGCCCCCTCATATTGTGGCCACATCACATGGATTGACACCCACGAGCTCAAGTCTATCTCTCCATTGAACTCCAAGCTTGTCCCATGTGGACTCATGTCTTTCCTTCTTGGAGCTCACGAATTGGCTTGGTGTTAATAACAAGGGAGAGTGGGGGGCGCCTTGCCTAGGTGGAGGCCACCTCCCCACTTCCAACAACCAAGAAACTCGAGTTGTCATTCAATTATCACTCCAAGCTTGCTCTAGATTGGGATTCGACTTCATGTTTCTTGCCATTTGGCTCTCTATCAAGCCAATTTCGACTTAGGTATTTGGTCATTAGTTTTGTATAAAGAGAGGCTTCTTTGGCTCTCTTAGGATGGAGATTTTATGTAAGAGCACTCTGCCCAAAAGTGTAACAGTGATATTTGTTTAATTCTTGGAATAAAAGTGACTTTGGAGGTCCATGCGAGGGTTATTGGTGTTGTGGCTTCATTTTGTGAGGCGTTATCTCTCTCACCCTTTTCTCATTATGTCAATTATGTTCAATGCTTGTTCAAGAAGGCTATCAATCTAGCACATGAAGGTATTTATTTAAAGTTTTAATTTGATTACCCATGTTAAGTTGCTCAAACATCTAGATCGGACAGGAAGTAGTGGTTATACCAATGTCTTTTAGAGTTTTGTTTGACTTACATGCTTGCATTTGATCTATTTTGTTGTTTGAGATTTGTGTTTTTCAGGGAGCATTTCAGGTGGAGAGGACTTGGGAAATCAAAATCCTCTTCATTACACAAGAGTTATTGCCATCTAACATCTTCACTTTGCAGGACCTACAAATCGCTTCCATTCTCAAGAGAAGAAACTTAGCCAAACAGGGGCTTTTTCCTCATCCATCAAGCTTAATTCTAAAATCAATTTCTGGTTACTTATGGTTCTTTGAGAAGTTCTAAACCACTTTTTCCTATTCCTTTGGCTTCTCTTTCTCCCTAGCCTTGTTTGGCTTACCTTCTTCATATCTTGCTCTCTTTCTCCTCCTTTTCGCTTTCTTCTTCTAGTTCACTGCTGCCTCTCTTCGTCACTGTTTACATCTCTTTCCAGCCCACTGTCTCTCTTTTTGCTGCTCACTGTTCTCTCTTATCTTTGTTGCCCCTCTTTGCCATTTTCTGTTTGTCTTCCTTTTTTGTTCACTGTACTTTACCTTTGCTGCTCCTCTTCTCCTTTGTTTTCCAGCCTTTCCACCTTTCTGCTTGTTGACTATCCCATTCTTCATTGGCTGCCCTATTTCTTGGTTTCGCTCACTGTTTTGTGGACCGTTTTCAGTCCTCTAACAGTCCTATCCCATTCTTCATTTGCTGCCCTTTCCTCTTTGCTTTCAGTCCTTTCCTAGCTTCCTCTTCTCATCTCCTTAAGTCTCTTCTTTTCTTACCTTTTCTCCCATTCGTCCTATCCTCCTCTACATTGTTTTCTCCTTCCTTGTTTAGTTTAGATCTTAGCTAAAGTTTGCATCTAGTTTAGTTGTTAGTTTGCATGAGACTTCTTTTACAAAGTTAGCATTTAAATATTTGCATCCTAGCATTTAAATATTGTTCTATGCTTAGAGATTTAGAATTTGCATGTATAATTTGTTTATTTGCATGCTCTTCTAACCTCTTGTGTAGGAAATACCAGATGTAATCCCCTTGTTGCAAGTATTGTGAACTGTGCAAGTTTCCTAGCTTGAACGTGCGGATGATCTTGTTTTACTCTACTGCTTTTCGAGTACCTAAGGACACAGTCCCTCCGCTTTCCACTAGCAGGGTCCAAAGTTCAAACATTCCAAAGGTCCTTGCTTTTCTTCTATCTCTCTCTCTCCTTCAATTTTATTTAAATTTCTCTTTGGTTAAAGTTACTTGCATGCTTAAGTAAATTAGTTTGATTTTAATGAATATCTAAAGGCTGATTTTATTTGAGTATTACTGCTAGATCTAAGTTTTAATGTCTACTTTTGTAGATCTAGTTTAATTTTAAGTACTTGCACTTATTTCCTATCTTTAGTATTTAATTTTTTTTATGCTTTTAACGTTTATTTGGGCACATTTGATGCATTTCAGGTGGCTGGTTTCACACTTTTATCGCTATAGCAAGAGGAGGTGTTGTCGGAAAATCGGAGATCTAAGCCATCCAAGGCTTCCCGGAGCACATACTTCTATCTTGTACGTTTTTTTGAAACTTGTAAGGCCTTTGGATCCATATCTATAAGGATCGTAGGAACCCACCTTTTTATTGTAAAATATTAATAAAGGCAAGTGGGCTACTCAACGGCCACACCCCATACCCCCTGGGGGGATCTCGCAAGCTTGGTTTTGTGGTTTGCAATTTTTCTAACCTTTCTTTATCTTATTTCATCATCACACACACACAATTTTCCCCAATAGGGATGTATAGTTAGTTTACCTTTTTACTATTACAGTCTTGCTTTCAATCTTGTACTTTACAATTAACGAACATCAAAAACTAAATCCGGCTGTGCATTCCCGAAGTCCCGAAAGGGAAAAGAGATTCTCAGCCGTCAATAATTTTGTTGTTACAATTTTTGTACATTATTAACAATAAAAGCTAAGGTCGTGTATTCTTGAAGTAAATTGAAAGGGTTTATCCCCGATAGGTGAAAAAAGATTCTCGGCCATAAAATTTTATTTAATTTTTTGTCTTAATAAAATTTACCAAGGCTTGAAATTCCGAGTATGCTCTTGACTGCTGCAGCTTAGTCTGATCAGTTGGTTAATTAGAAAGGGATTTGAAGTGACTAGTTTAATAGGGCAATCCAACGAAAACTTGATCTCTAGAACTCGGGAGGTCGCATGAAACTAACTACAGAGTCAGTGGGCTACTTTAAGCAGGTTATGCCTCCCCCAGTTGGACCCTTGGTTTAGTTGCCACTACGCTTAGTTCGAAGGACTAAGTTGGAATTGGGCCAAACCAAGAACTAACCCACTCCTTAATCCACACATCATAATAAAACATTTAAAATGGACCAACAAGACTTGCAACACTTTCGCAACATAGTAGCACTTCAATAATCTCATGTGACTCCATTTGGTACTGGTCTAATTTGCAACAATCAAACATTAAGTGAATCAATGTGTTGGATGGATTTATCATTATCATGCTGTTATTTTAATTCATAGTTGTTTTCTATGGTTCAGTATTTATTTGTATTTCAAACTCCTAGATTATCTTCTTTCTTTAACTTAGCATAAAGCCATAGTTTTCTTTATTAGGGACCACCTCCCTTGGCTTCGCTAGGAGTTGACCTAGATGGAGGACTTGAGTGTTGAGTGACAGTATCTCAACTCTTTGCTTGCCCCCAAGGATGCACCCAGTGGCTTGAATATTTCTCCCACGCTAACGGTCAACCCCCTTTCCCCTAAGGTGCGTATCCGGTGGCAACACCACCTAGACCACGAGAAAAGAAATTGGAAGTTTCTCATGGGAAGAGGAAAGCTTAGTAGATAGTATCATAGTACTTTGTCTTTCATGTTTATTATGGCCTATTTTGTAAACATTATGGCCTACTTCGAACTTTGACCTTTGGATCGTGAACCTACCTTTGAAGTTTAAAATTTAAATTGTTGATTGCATCTTACAACTCTTTGGTATTGAATATGGTATTATGATGCTTTGTTTCATTTCATGGTTGATGTTATCTGTTAGAGTTTGTTGATGGCAAATGTTATATGTTGAAATTTGAAGGTTGATGTTGTTGATGATTGATGATTGATCTTGTAATGGCAATGTTATAAGTTATAGCTCCTAGATGATTGTTGATTGATCTTTTAATGGCAATGTTGTAAGTTATAGCTCCTAGATGATTGATGTTATGTGTACTAAATGGTTATACCTATGTTTTCATGTTTTCTATAGCTAATTTGGCATCATACATGTTTTTTTTTAATATATATGCATCAAAATATATTAAAATATGTATTATATAAAAAACGCTCCCAAAACGGAAGCTTTTGAAAATTTCGCTTCCTGCTCCCGCTCCCACTGCCGCTCTCGTTCCTGCTCCCCGCTCCCAACAGCGTAGGCCTGGACACTTATGTAGAACCCTATCTACATCTTTTTGTAAATTATCCCAAGTAAGAAACTTATTCTCGAGTGCCAGCCTGAATTCTACTAATTCCTAAAATGACGACTATAAAATGTTTGGTGATATTTTTGTAAAAGTACTCAAATTTTGAAGGATTTCATATAGTTTTTAAAAAAGTTTGGTGAATTTTAGAGAAAAATAATTTTATGCTATAGAATTTGGGCAAATCATTTTCAGAAAAAATGGAAATTGGCAAAAAAAAAAGAAAGCATGGAAAATTAGCCCATTGTTGAAATTTAGCCCCTAAATTTTTTCCTGGTACCAACGTGTGATGCGATGTTGGCATGCACTTATAACTTCATTCTTATGTATATATGAAATGTACTTTCCCGTCTAAAATTTGTGTAATTGCAGATCTGATTTTCAGTGTATGTTCTCATGGTGAATGAGTAGTTTCTAATATCTATAGCTCTTTGGTATGCTGATGTATCATAAACAACTAATTGATTCTGTTGAGTGACTTGACAAACATATAGAAACAAGTGGTCAGATATATGACTGCAATACATCTCTTGTAATTAAGAAATTTTCATATCTGTTATATGTTGCTATTTCTGCCCCAAGCGCTGGACTCATTTGATATTTCCCTTGAAGCACAATTGTACAGTGTTGATTTTCTTTGGCTGCCTTAGGTATTTGGTTGTATAGAAACAGAATATATGTTTTTGCAATTTCTATTTCAGATTCATCCATAAAGCTGAAAGTTCACAGGGAATATAATTAGAGAAACTCAAGATTGAAGTGAAATTTCTGAATTTGCATTTTACAGTGATTCTCAAAATTTCCACAGCAACACTACCTTTGAAAAGCCGACTTTGAGAAATCAATGCATGTTTATACGAGGTGCTGATTGTTATCTTGAAGTTACTCCACTATTTTATTTTTGTTACTTTAGTATAAAGCAACCACATTACTTTGATGAAGATCTGTCACTCAGCTTAGTAAATTCTATATGGAATCCTAGCATATAGGAATATGGTTGGCAACCTCCGAAAATATGTAGTATTCTCGTCATCGGACCCAATGAGGTATCCCTCACCACAAGCGGCCAAGAGAAGCACAAAAATTTCACCTGGATATTTTATGCAACCATAGTAGATAGTTAGAATTCTATGCAACCAAATGATCACCGAGTAGGATAAGCAGGAAATTGAGATGGTAAGGGAGAACAATTCCAAAAACAAATGAATCCGTTATTTTGCACTTTAGAACACAGATAACAGTGGTTAGTTATAGATAACTATTGTGGACTAAGCAATATATGTACATAGAAAGTTGGGATTGCAGCCTTGGATGCTCACTACATGACATGCATGAACAACCTAATTAGAGATGAGGAGTACCTAAAAAGTTATAAGAAAACAGAAGCCTAAAATAAGCAACAACGGGTTTGGCTAAAAAATAACATTAACCTAATGAAATCAATGCAAAAATTGCATAATTGAAGGCTCGTTTTCCAGCCAATATACCAACAGCAAAGACCAATTGATAAAAATGAAGAGTGAAGATGGACGACAATAGACACATTTTAAAAGATGTTGTGGTGTTGAGTTTTTTTTTTCATGCTTTTTGATCTGTGATGAAGGTGGCTATAGAAAAGCTTTGGGTCTTTGTGCACATCGAAGTCTGTAAATTCTTATGCACACATTTACAGGTTATAAATACATCACAGCGTATTTAGCCAGAAAGAGAGTTGACCACAATTTCAGGAAGGAAGGTAATCTTTTCTATCTTCGTCTTGACAATGAATCAAACATTTTACTTTATGGAAATATCTAACTCATCCTCAACTTCAAAGAAACTCAAATAACCATTTGATATGTATACAACTTAATATTGAAAAGCTTTTTAGGAATCTCCTTAAGTTCCTTTTTTATTTTTTTAAAATGCTTCTCACATGACGATGAAAAACAAGATAACTATATTTTATGTTACAAATTATATAAGATGTTCAATCAATTCTGTACTTGCTTTTCTGTTGTTTTTGTACGCATACATTATAACCGTGAAGTTTCAAATAACTTGGTTGTCCACCATATTTACGTTTGGGCACATGAATCAATAGAACATTGATCTCTAAGGTGAAACTAGCAAAAGATGATGAAGCTGTTCTCATCTCTTTGTCCCGACACTTCTAAAGCCCAATTAATGCTGAAGAGTACCAACTATTCCTCCATAATAATATATAATTTCCAAATAATGGATTGATAATGTGTATTTGATAAGTACAACATGAAGAATCTAACTTCAAAGTCTAGTCATATCACTCATTCAAAGTCTAGTCATATCACTCAATCTGCTTACTATACAACATTTACAACACCTTGGGTTTGTGAAGAGGAGTGGAGCAGAGCACTCAAACACGATGTTTGGCTTTTCAGGTAGTTTGCTTTTGTGCACTTCAAACCGGGGATTCAATTAATGTTTACTAGGGACTTTCATTAATTATTATGTCTTTTATACTAGCCTAACTCTATTTTCATTGTAGATCATATTATGTAGTCCTTTTGTAGAGAACCAGGTTTAAGGTTTAATTTGGTAATTCATAACACACCGTAGATGATGTTCTGCATTGGATTCATAGCACGCCTTATATAATTTGGTAATTCATAGCACACCTTACAGGATTGGTAATTGCGAGTGGATATATTTATTCATTTTTGGATAAGGTTTTACTTACTGTAGCAACGCATGTTCTGTTCGAAACAAGAGTTTTTTATCACGAGGGCTAACTTTACGTTTGAACCCTCGTTATATTATTGCGCAAGCTGCTTTCAACAAAAAGGTTTTATGTGAAGAGGAAGATGCCATTGAGGTGGAGCTTATGCATTGACATGGTTCATCGTTCGCCATTGGTAGCCCTCTTTGCAAGCAAAATAACCGACCTCACCTTTGCAACTAAATCCTACTTGAATCTTCCGTGCGTCTTCCACGAACCCGAGCGAAACCCAAAATTTGTTAAAATAATTATTAACTTTTCAAGGTTATGAATCGCCGACCAACTGCAATATTCACCGACCTATTGCAATGGATCCGGGAAAGGCCACTGGTACCTTTACAACTAAATATCTTCCAATGCATCTTCCAGCAACCTTCCTTAGAAAACGTTAAATCCGGGGAAAGAATTACTCGGCAGGAAACCAGGTGAACGAAATTGAGCAGAAGAATCCAAGCAGATTCTAAATACGGACAGATAGCAGAGGCAATGAATTGCTCAGCAACTGGAAGGAAGGATCTGAGAATATCTGCTGAGAAGGATCTATTTGATGCGCTGAGAAGAGGTAGTGAGATAGATTGGTTAGAGTATTTCTGAAAACGGTTATAGCACTTTAATGTGAGCAATACCGTGCTTTTACTCCAACGTTTGCTCCGATTATAGGCGATATTGGGTTTAGTGTAAACGATTGAAATCCATGCTCTTTATGGACAATGGAGGTGGCTTGTAGATGTGTGATTGTGAACAGTGTCATCTCTTCTGCGCCTGAAAATGATTGTCATGAGCTCCAGCAGTTCCAGAAACGCGAGGAAATTTTCCCCAAGAGGATATCTTCGTGTAGGAATTACGAGCGATTCAACAAAGCAATGACGGAAACAAAAGGCAGAACGATGTTTTCAAAAACCAGCCCAAGAAAACCCACGGTAGATTTTCCGTGAGCAAATCGGGAACAGCGATGACGAAGACGAAATGTAAGGAGGATACAGAAGGTTTTAGTGCCAAAAACGGGGTTTTCACCCTTTTTGGAATCACCTTTCTGTTTATTGGTCCTCTTTCATTATTTGGTAGGGTAAATGCTATATTGGAAGCTTTGGGATCGGGCAAAGCTTTTGTATAGTAACAAATTACATTTCATCCCCATTTGATTCCAGTCATGTTGATGCCTTCTCTTGTAATTCATCATTTTATTATTATATTATTTATAAGTTAAATGATGTTATTCATTTTATCAATTTTTGTAAGCGTTTATTCCACATATATCTTTATCTCTCTATTGATTCCACATATATCTTTATCTTTCTATTGGAGTAGATTCCTGGCTTCTCCTAGAATAATATGATGCCACATGTTTGCTCCCATCACTATGGGTTTTTATGTTGCAACTTATCTTAGATTCTTAGCTTTTCCATAGAACAATACGATGCCACATGTTTGCTCCCCACCGCTATGTGTCTTCATGTTGCAACGATTATCTATGATTAAAGTTAAGTTTTACAATGGTAGACGAAGGTTCCTCCAAGTGACCGGGATTGTGGTATGAGCTCCAGCAGTAACAGGGACGACGGGATTTTGGGATTACGCATTAGTGCAGAGTCTTTGCGTGTCCACAACTTCTCCTGTAAGCACAATGCTTGAAACCCCTCGGTTTTTCATTTTTTTGGGAGCGCTAATGATTTGTGTGGAAATTGAGAAATCTAGGACGCATCTTCGAATGGTGAGAGAGAGAATGGGGAAGGTGAAACGCAGGGAAACTGGAGGGAAGCAGGGAAGCGGGAATCTTTGTTTATTATTGTTCTGCCTCTACGATACCCGTCGATGTTGAGGTACCCCGTCCGATTCCCCTTGTTTTCCACCGTAGCAGGAGAAGCAGCAGCTGGAGATCTGAAAGGCCCTCTTCAAGGTCGATGGTATGAAGCTCTCTGCACTCGCAACTTTGATCTCGATGCCTGGTGGCAGTGCTACCTCAGGCATCTGAGCTTCTTTGCTTGCTTTATGCTTAGTGCACAGTTGGCGAGTAGATGGGGTAGTGGCCATGAGGGCTTTTATGCTGACTGATCTGCGGTGATTGACTATAAACTGGGGCTCTAAACCTTAACTGCTCGGCAACCACTGTGAACCGAGGCTTAATAACTATTGTGAATTGATAGATAGCTAGCTGCGGCTATTCGTCTCGGGATTCAGGGTGCTTTGTGTACTCCATATCATTCCTATCTCACTTAGCGTGGTTGATTTCACCGCTGCTAGAGACAGTGGTTGATTCTTCGTCGATGTCGCCATTGCCGTTGATTCTACCTCCTGAGACGCCCTTTTATGAGTCGTATAACAGTTGGATTGAAGCGGCCTTCTTCCTATTTAGAGCTTTGATTGAGATATGTTGATTGTGTAAAATAATTTGTTGAAACTTGAGATTCAAACCATTGCTGATGGCGATTGTAATGTTTGGATTTGCATAAAGTTACAGCGTGGAAGAAGTTCCATGTCGTTAATGCCTTCTTCTTTGTAAGGAAGATTGTGGCTCACCTTGTCACATTCACCTTGCTGTGGGTTCTGGCAGTGTGGCTATGACAGGCTCTGATCGGCAAGGCCTCCCAACAAGGACTCCCTTCTCTCTTGGCAATGACAACTGGCTAAGACTAGGTCCTATGACTGCGTACTCTGACTATTGGCTATCGGCAATGATAGAAGGCAAGTACTACTGTGTTGTGATTCCTGCAACTGTACTCGTGCCGGAAGTCCAAGTACCCAAATGGGGGGCTGTTTACATTCCTTCAATTATCACTCTCTTAAATGCAGTAAGCACTCGAGTCCCAAGTAAGTAGCCTCAACCTCTTTTCATCCATACTTTCCTTGTAATGCATATAAAAGTCAAAAGATATATCCTGGTAATCACCCTCACTTGTCTTGGGCAAAAACGAGAAAGGGCGAGTAGGATAAAAGCCAATCAAAACACCCCGTTTTTCCGGGGATTTTGGGATAAAAACCGGCAAAATTCTGGCTGGAAATTGCTATTTTTGCAATGTTGTTGTTTCAGCAATTGGGATTGCCCGTTGTAGACTAATTGCCCACTTTTAAAACTAACCAGATTGAAATTACGATCTGAACACTTCAAATTACGATTTTGGCAAGAATGACTCTGCCGAATTCCGACTGAATTCCGAGGAATCGGGGGCATTTTAGTTAGACCTTATACAGCTCCAGAAAGGGTCTCTCTTCTGTATTGGTCAAGGACGGCTAATTAAATGAGATGTTGGCTGTTTCAGATCTCTGCATTTTCTTGTTTTCTGGATCTTGTTTGAAAATGTGATGTCTCTACACCGAACCAAGGCAACTATCATTGGATTGTTAGATGCTGGCCGTGTTAATGAATGGTTGTGACAGAGAAGCTTGGAAATGCCATGAAGCATAAATCTGGGAAGCAGACAAAAAAAACCTCGCTCAAGAATTGGAGAAAGGTATTGCCTCTGCCCATATATTGTGCCATATTCTGCAATAGTCTTCTACTCGAGCATGTATTTATTATCCCCTATAAAATTTACTAATCATCTTAATCACCGACTTGTTTTTAAAGCCCGACGCTAATTGATTTCCGTTTTTACAGACTCCACGTCTTGGAACTCTTTGCTGGTGTCTATCTATTCTTCTGTGCATCCTATGATCTTGCATTTGCAAAAAATCACTTCAATATCTTTCTTTATCTAAGTTGCAGCGTTCTTCGTCATGGGATTTGGATATATTGGAACATTTGTACCAACATTCTAGGAGTCTAGGACTACATAAAACAGAGGTGCCAGTCTGTTCTGTTTCTCTTTTGCAGATAAAGCCTGATTTGAGTTCAATTACCTATGTATAGATTGCATCTTCTCATTCTTTTTAGGAGGATAAGTACATGGTATAGTCCCCAAAGGGACAGTACTTCTCATGCATATTAGCTTACGCGACAAGTCAATCTATGTATGTTACCAATAAAATCAGATTCAGGTTGTTTCTCTGATTGAGGGTGTATTGGGTGTTTCAAATGGTCATTCAATGATGAGTAATCTCAGATGGGAGTTATTGAGGGAAGAGTCAATATTGCTTAGTCTTAAGTAGAATTAAGTTAAGATCTTCTTATCTTTGAAGACAGGGTGGCGTGCATTTTGTGGAACTGCATTATCAGAAAAAAAAAACAGAGGCATTCATATCCTGAAATCAGTTTGTTGTATTCTTCGCAACAGAGAGAAGGACATCGTGGGGGACTCAGCTCAAAAGAGACACTTGTAATCAAGCTGGCCTTTTACATTCTTAGTTCAAGATGTAATTGATTCCCGAGAGATTCTTTTGTCACGTCAGCGCCATTCTTAAGATTTACAAACATGCTCGTGGCAATATGTTACACATAAATTAAAGAATATTATTGAAGTCGTGAGGCAATTGTGATAGTCAACCCTTATGAAAGAGGGATAAGGTAGCTACTCTGTGGTGGGAAGTTGCGAGGGATGATTGACAGATTTCATCTTTCTTTGCCCCTCCATACCCTTTGTCTATGATGATAAAGATGTAGAAAGTTGAATCTGGTTCATGTAATGTTAGTGGTGAAACCCACACATATGGCCTTGCTTGCAATAAAATTCTTTGGATTATCACTTTGTACGGCCTGGCCTGCAATAAAATTCTTTGGGTTATCACTTTGTACGAGATGTGTAAATGATTGTCTGAATCATTAAGCAATTAATGGAAGTTTAATTATATTGATTCCTTTGAAAATGCCGGGATCAAGTTTGGATTGAAATTGAACCTTTGCAAATGTGGTCTTCCAAGATTGCAAAGTGGCTTTTGATTGCCAATTTGTGGAATGAATGACTGCAATTTTTTCAATTGCCAATTTGTGGAATGAATGACTGTCTGCCATTTTGAGTTTGCAGGGCTACTTCCAGAGGGAAGATGAATCAAAGTAATTTTGAGGCTAATTGACACAACAATATGCTAAATTTAAAGCGAAATATTACGGTGTTATGCAGTTTTTTAAAATGCCTATATGATATTTTACTCTAATCTAATCTACTATGGTATTTTTTTTTTTTTTTTTTCAAAAAAAATCTTGTCGAGATATCTAAAACATGCTTCCCCACATTTGTGAATGACATCTCTACAAAACCTGTCCCTGTCCTTGTATACCTGTCCCTGTCCTTGTATAGTAACTGTTTAATAACTATTTTTTGAATGATAATGTAAGGGAGGCTTTGGGCCTGCTTATGATGTTATGTTCTGTTTGTATGCCTAGAGTTATAAAATCAGATATCGAGTTTCTGCAACGATCGTCAATGTCATATTTGGGGTTGCCTTTAACGACATAACCCAATGTGCATACAGAAGGATTCCTTAATGCTATGAATGTGAAGTTATTGCTCATAATTAGAAAAGATGACCTAATGTGCATACATAAGGCTTCCTTAATACTATGTATGTGATGTGTGCATACATATTAAGGAAGTTATTGCTCAGAATTGGAAAAGATGATGTGACAATATTTCTGGTTTGGAAACTTTTTTTAACTTAGGCGTCCACGATTTTGATATCTGGAAATGGAAAACATTGTTATCCATCGTATCCTTCGTAATGCATCAATCAACACTCTTGGCGATGAGATCCTCGTAACTATACTTGATAAACTGCATGATCTCATAGACAGAAAGTCGTGGTGCCTGGTCTGCAATCCCAGGCTCGGAAATCCTCCCAAGCAAAGCGAAGGCGATGCTGCAGGATGGCCGGCCTGGCTCACTGCGGTCGCTGGGGAAGCGATCAAGGGCTGGATCCCACGCCGGGCCGACTCCTTTGAGAAGCTCGATAAGGTCAGCAGGCTTGATGCATCTCATTTTTAGCAGAATGAGGGACTCTTCACACCATAGGATAAATATTAAATATACAAGGAAATTATGTAGCTTACTGTAGATCCATGCAAAATTTGAGGCCACTTAGAGTATCGATGTTAACAGATGATAACTTCAATTAAGCATAACGTGTTAATGTAAACTAAAGTAATTTCTGAAAATTAGTTCAAAGCAGATATGTTTTACATTGTGAGTAAAATTGGTAAAATTTAGTCAAACATATTTTCACTTGTACCTATGACGTGCTTTACAGTTTGGCTAAAACTTGGTCAAATTTATAGAGATTTCTGTGAGCAAACTCAAATTTAGGGATTGTAACTAATTTTATCACCAATGAACGTAGATTAGAAATATTTTGAATGTTTGATGGTTATTAGCCTATCGTATTTTGCTTTTCTCAATGTTCTTCTCAAGGCATTTTTGCTAAGATCATTTGTAGGTTGGCAACCTTACAAACAATCCTTGAGATAGATGACATATGAATTTTTTTTTTAAATCTGTTTTATTATGATGAAATGTACACTATAAGAAACTCTTTGACAACAATACTTAACCACTTGAGCTAACCATCAGGTTAAATGAGCAAAAAGATTTACAACCTTTTATTCAACAAACCCTTGTTCCACAAAAATCCTTATGACTTCTAAGAGGAAGGGCCAAATGAGTTTTATGGTTTACCAAATAGTGTGGGCCTCCTTTGAATGTAAATATCATCACTAATATGTTAGTTGTTAATATTTTTGTTTGCCCTATACAAAGTCGATAACAACACTCAACCACTTGAGCTAACCATCAGGCTAAATGAGCAAAAAGGTTTACAACCTTTTATCCAACAAACCCTTGCTCCACAAAACTCCTTATGACTTCTAACAGGAAGGGCAAATGAGTTTTAGGGTTTACCAAATAGTGTGGGCCTCCTTTCAAGGTTTACTGAATGTAAATATCATCACTAATATGTTCATTGTTAATATTTTTGCTTGCCCTATATGAAGTCCCTTGTTCCTCAGTGATTGTTAGTGATTGTTCTTGATAGGACAAACATGAATCTATTTGACATGGCTTTGGTTATAATTTTTATATCATGACTAATATGTTCATTGTTAATATTTTTGCTTTCCTTGTACGAAGTCCCTAAGTCCCTTGTTCGTCAGAGATTGTTCTTGATAGGACACACATGAATCTATTTGACACGGCTTTGGTTATAATTTTATAGCATGCATTGGATGAAGAAATGGACATAAAATAACGTGTCAGAAAATAAACGAGAAATGGCAGGAGAGTAGTTTCTAGAAACAAGAACAGATGGGGCCAACTATGGGCAAGAAATATGGGGTGCACATATATAGGAAATAACAAAGAATTGGATAAATGCTAAGAAATAGGAAAGCAAATCATATGAAATGTTAAACAAAAGAATTTTGTCATGTATCAATACTTCACTCAAACAAGACAATATACAAACTGAATATTGATGCATAGATGATATTATTAAGATTGGCGCAAAAAGGTGCAAAGGAATTTATTGGCCTCCACCCTTTTACATATCTAAATAAACCCATGTGATTTTTTGCGGTTGTTTTCATTCTTTCATGATATGTGATTTTTTGCAGTTGTTTTCATTCTTGTGTCTGGTTTGTGTAGGTTTTGGGTTCAAGTCGAAGTATAAGTACGGATTCAGATGTTTAACATGAAGCCCAAGCTCGTACCGAGAGATTCTACATGAGTCGTTACTACTTAATATGTGTGTCTAATTTGATTAAAGTTTGTAAAAATTACCGGAAGACTCTACATGAGTCGTTACTGCTTATTATGTGCGTTTAATTTCTTAAATTTTGTAAAAAATTGTTCTTGGTTGGTTTTCATATGTTCTTATATCAAGGATTAAGGTCAACCTTATTGTGATTATGATCATGGTGATAATTAGACAAAAATATCTCCTAGGAATGGCCTCAAGTGCTTAAGGACATTGGGATTATGCTTAGATAAGGAGGTAGTTCAAGGTTGGTCAAACACACTGGGAAGAAACATATGGAAATGGATCCTTCCTGCATGATTGTGGCTTTGGCTTGTGGGATTGACAAGGGAATTATGTGTAAGGCTTTAATATTTGGAGTAGCAAGAAGTCTAAGAAATCCTAAGAAAAAGATCCAGAATTGAATAAATGATGAATTTTAAGAATGATGCCATTCCATCTCAGGGCAAGACTGTTGGAAGGCCAATAAGTGCAAATTTGATCTAAAATGATGAATAGATGCAGTTTAGAAGCCTGTGACCAAGTTGATCAAAGTTTTGTTGGTGTGGGAAGTTTGGATATTATGTTTTCACCTCTCTTGTGAATATGTTGAGTTTGGTTCATTGTAATTGCTACCTAGCTCAAAGCAGACCTTGACAGTATTCAACATTATTTGTTCTGAAGCTATTAGTGGTGTGACTTTTTCTTTGTTGACATGTTTACAAGTTGAGGCATTTTCAACCAATTTATACAATTTTAAGAGTCTATACATGAATTGATGAGTTCTGCAATGATGGTGCAACTCCCCATGTTATTTTTTGTGCTTTTGTTGATATAATTATAGTGATGGTAAATACTCATTTCATGGAAACACATTATCCAAGTGACCAGGAATGCCTGATTGTGTAGGGGAAATAGTAGATGTAGTGTTGGGTCATAATAGATTAGTCCCTCTACCCATGAAGTTTATGGAGAGAGATTTATGGTTGATCCCTCTGGTTTGTAGGTAGACACTTTTTAGTTTCTTGACCTGTGTTGGAAATGCTATACAACTATCATAGAACATGAATAGAATGGAACACGGAGGTAGCAAAGGGGATTGAAATACACATTTATTTTTCCAAACAACCATTAAAAATTAGAATTTTAATAAAAATCCCTTCATTTAAAAGGAAAATTTTAGAATCAGGCCAAGAGATTGCAAATAAGTTAACACCATACTCTAGAAAAACTTTAATTGAACCATCCTTAAACCACTTAAAGAAAACCACATAACAAGCTCTTTTTTTCCTTTCGATGCTCCTTTGCATCTTTTGGGGCAATTGCTAGTTATAATATATTTTTTAATCCATGTCACATAGAGTTAAGTATATTAAATATTTGTAAAATTTAAAAAATTGAGTGAATTTTTTTATTTAACTGTATTTTTTAAATTAAATATATTAATACATGTTTAATTTTTATTGGCTTAAAAGTTTTGATTTTTCTAATTTTATCTCTTGTACTTCATCATTTATAAGTGAAATGATGTTATTCATTTTATCAATTTTTGTGTTTTATTATTTATGTTAATAGATGAAGTAATGTTTATTTGATGATTTTTTAATATATAATTTTTTTAATTTGTTTTTTTAAGATAATAAAATTTATTATAATTTAGTTGTCAATATTTTCATAATTTTTAAAATTTAATTACGTCGTTTTCTTCTTTGAGAAATGGTTAAGAGACACTGTTACAGATTCCTCGTCATTCGAGCTAATTAAAAAACACCGCGTGTCTGCACTTAAATCTATTGTACGTCGTTTGATTTTCTTGGCTTCGTCGCTTCCTTTACCAGTGCTTGTTTGTCGTTCAGTTGTATCAAGCATGCTTTTTTACCATTTCTGCAGATATCCGATCCCATCCAACCAAAGCTTCCAAGTCGCTAGACTTCTGGCTGCTCCAATTTCCGACCACGGCTGAATCCTGGCCAACCAGAGCTTCCATGATGCTATAATTCCACTGCTCTGATTTCCAACCACGACAAAACTTGATGTTCACCAAAATGCAGGGTCTTTAATGAAATGGATTGACCATAAAATAGAAGTATTGAAGAGCATTTTTGTGAAAATTTGAAGCATTCAAGGTTTGTCGCTTAGCTCAAGGATTTTGTGTTTATTTATTCATGGCAATGTTATCTCAAGGAATTCTTTTGAAGCTCATGAACAACATGAACACCAACTTTAAAGTTGTAGGAGAACATCATTCCACAATGTTACAGGTAATAGACAAAGTTTTGGTAATAAATCTCGCCCCTTTCCCATGGCTTATAAGAGCTTATTATTATGGGGTAGAAGTTTTTTTGTATCAATCTGTTAACTATTTGAGGATTATAAACCTAGTAAACTCGGTATCTATTTTGGTATCGATCAACACATTATTGATCCAAGAATTATTAGAGGTTTGAGCTACTTACTGCCAGCAAGTTGAGGACCAGTAATCAGAATTGACCCAATAAACCATAAAGGCCATCTGAACATCCCTTGCCAAGATCTATCTCAACTAGTAACTTGTTCGAGCCTGCTGCTATCTGGTTAGTCAACAACCCAAAAGCAAGAGGTTACATCTAGTAAGCCACCTAGGTCTAAAATCTCTCTGTCTAGTAAGAAACCAAAAACCTTAAGGCCTATATCACGAAGCTGGATCATCATCACTGGATCACGGAGCATCATCGTCACTGCTGCTGTACTCATCATCTCGATTACTGGTGCTATCTCATAATTCTTCTCGGCATAGGAAGTTCTACAGAGCCAACCCTTTTTCATGCTGGATGTAGGCCCACCACTTATAGGTCTTCATCATCACTGGCCATACTGTAGAATCCTCAGGACTTATTACGTGCGTCAACAAAACCTCGAAAGAGCATCCCAGGACTTTTATGAGCTCACTGCTCAACCTATCGGATCTCCCAGGGAAATATTATATGTGACCTCCACAAAACCTCGAAAGAGCATCCCAAGATTGATTACGAGCACACAGCTCAACCTATCGGATCTCCCAAGGCAATATTACATGTGGTCATGGAAAAACCTCGAAAGAGCATCCCAAGATTGATTACGAGCACACAACTCAACTTATCGGATCTCCTAGGATCTTTTGCATGCAACTGCACAACCTGTCCACGGCCATGGAGTATCATCCTGATACTCATGATCATACTGATCATGTCATCTCAGCGAGCAAGCCATCAAGTAGGTACACCTCAGGACTGATTACACTGCCTCTACAAACCCTGCAAGATCTCCCAGGACTGATTACACTGCCTCTGCAAAACCTGCAAGAGCATCTCAGGACTAATTATATGCCTCTGCAAAACCTGTGTACCATACTGTCACCTCATCGTCTTCAGATCACCTCATCGTCCACGGAGCACAACCCAGATGCACATCACACAACACTTACACTCAACGGCATGGGAAGACACACTTCAACCATCCGTGAAAGGCTCAACACTTATATTGCAGCCATGGGAAGACACACTTCAACCATGCTCGAATGGCACAACACTTATATTGCAGCCATGGGAAAACACAATTCAACCATGCTCGAATGGCACAGCTCTTACATCAACGACCATGGGAAGACACACTTCAACCATGTCGAAATGGCCCCAGCCCTTATATCTACACCATGGGAGGACACACCTACCACCATGTGAGAATGGCTCATGTGCATCTGTGTCTCCGGACTCATCACTTCCCCTTGGAAGGAATCTTGATCTGAAGTACACCAAGCCTCTCTCTGAAGTACTCAAACTTCACTCTGGCCAGCGGCTTGATCAACACATCAGCTATATGCTCGTCCGTCACAACATATAAGAGCTTCACTGCTCCTCTCTGCACCATATCCCTGATATAGTGATATTTGATCTCAATGTGCTTCGACCTGTCGTGGAACACCGGGTTCTCAGACAGCTTTACACAATTCTGATTGTCACAAAATATACCAGTAGCCTCCATCGGGAGATCAAATAAATCAGACAGTAGCTTTCGGAGCCATACTGTCTCACAACTAGCCGAACAAGCTGCAACATACTCTGCCTCGGCTGTACTCAGTGCTACGCAGGACTGCTTCCTGCTAAACCAAGAGATCACACCCGATCCCATATTAAAGCATCACCCAGAAGTGCTCTTCCTATCTGCAGCATTTCCTGCCTAGTCTGAATCAACATAACCCTGCAAGTTAAAATTTTGATTCACATCATACTTGAGCCCATAATCAACTGTACCCTTCAGGTACCTCAGAATATGCTTTACAGAAACCAAGTGAACACCTCTTGGATCCGTTAGGAACTGGATCAATGTGTTCACTGTAAAGCAAATATCTAGTCTCGTGTTCGTCAGGTACATCAAGGACCCAATCATCTGATGATACACAGTGACATCAACCGGATCAGATGAAGCATCACACAGAAGCTTCAAGTTTGATGCCATAGGTGTGGCCATGGCCTTGCAGTCCATCATCCCGAACCGCTTCAGGATCTCTACTACATACTTCCCTTGTCCAAGGAAGATCCCATCTGCACTCTGCCACACCTCCATGCCTAGAAAATAGTGCATCATCCCCAAGTCCTTCATCTCGAACTCGGTAGCAAGCTTCCTCTTCGTGTCGGCAATCAATCTATCCTCACCTGTAACAAACAGGTCATCCACATACAAAAGTAGTATCACTGGATTGCCTTCCTCAACCTTGTAGTAAAGGTTGGAATCCGCTTTCCTCTTGGTAAAGCCCAAACTGGATAGAGAGTTGTATATCCTACCATACCAAGTCCTAGGAGCTTGCTTCAAGCCATAAAAGGCTTTCTTCAACCTTCCCTTTACTGTAGCCAGAGCAAGTACTGTTCTGATGGAAGTTTATCTGGCTACAAGAGCAAAAGTCTCTTCATAGTCTATTCCCTCTTTCTGGGAGAAGCCACAAGCTACAAACCTCATTTTGTATTTCTCCATGCTACCATCTGCAGCATGCTTGATCTTATAGATCCACTTGGAAGTCACCACAGAATTCCCTTAAGGTCTTGGGACCACATCCCAAACATCATTCTTCATGATCGACTAATCATGGCATCATTACTTCATCCCGAATCTTGGGAACTTCAGATTCTTCAATAGATAGCTTTGTTGCTGGAGTAAATGTTGTAGTCCTTCTTTTGTAGGTGATGGTATACGATCTTTCCTACAATACAAGTTAAATTGCATGATTAGAAACATCTCATAGTTTTCAGAACAAATTCTTATACGTAAAGAAATATGTCATACAGTCATGCAATTATTTTAGCTAATGCTTTAATACAACATTTATCCATTTCCCGTAACTTTTTAGATGCCTTCCAATCTCTACCAGAACATTGTTAAAAGTGTGCACAACTCCCAACATGTCAGCAAAGAGGTTTCATTCTAGATAAGTAGCAATGGAATGTTGTACAGTGCCATAGGCCACTTACCCATCACATGCATATTAGTAGTATACTGTTCATTAATGAAATTATTCTAATATGCATAATACATACCCTAAGTCTAGGAACATAGGCATATACATCATTGAACAATATTATTTAAACAAACAAGTATGCAAGAAATGACAATTCAAATACTTATCTTTGTTTGGTTGTAGGGTGGACTCCCTCTCAATATTTGCTTCCTTGCAGGAACTATTGGAGTGTGCTCCCTCTTGATCTTTGCTTCCTGGATTACCTATCCTTGGACTTATATTCATCATGGAGCAAGAAAAGCAACAATTTAGAGCTCAAATAGTTCATTTATGTTGAAAAAATTGTGTCTGGAACCTATGTTTCTTATATCCGAGGGGTTCGTCCTATTCCAGGTCGCCTAGTCCTCGGTAGTCCTGATTATTTGGTCAATACACATCAACACGAGGAGAAAAATAAAAATGTGAATTGCAATGGTTTTAACCATGTTTCTGTTGAAAGCCTTGGGCCTTGTGTTTCCGCCGGAACACGCACCCGGGGGTTATCACAACAGAAATATTCAAGCTTCTTAGGTGCGTTCCTTGGGTGGAAAGTCTCGAGTCAAATACTGTCACTTGATCTTGACTCCTCCGTTTAGGTAGAACTCCTAATGAATCCAAGGGGGGTAGTCCCTATGAGTTACTAAGGCTGATTAAGATTTAGATTTATGAATGGGTGAGTTGTTTAGGAGTTTGAAAACAATTGATTGAAAGAAAAATTCATTAGCAAGTATAATTTTAGATCAACAACATAAATTAATCATATAACACATGAGATCTGAATCAAAGATTTAAATATAAAATATGGACAAGATTAGTGCCAAAAAATGGAGTAAAAAATGCATGTTGTTGTATTGTAAACGTTTTGCGAGCGCTTCTTGGTCAATTTTAAGTTATTATGAGATGGGGTCTGATTACGGGAGGGGGGAGCTCCAGATATACCGTGAGGTATAAGGAGTAATGTCTTGAAGTTAATTAATGGTGGCTCCTCATGAAGACATGTGGGATGGAATGGATTCTCGAGGGCGGTGTTCAACACTACACCAACAAGGGTGTAGCCTAACTGTGCCCTGAGGTCGCCTCCCAGTGGTTCCCGCTTCTCCTGAGAAATTTCCGCACACAATAATTAAGTTCTTAGTGTCAGATTTTCACTATGTTTAGGGTTATTAATTTTATTAATATTAGTTTTTATTAGATGTGAAGAATTATGGAGTAGTTGCAACTCTTTTTCTGATTTCCCACAGGCCCAGGCAAATGTCCACAAGGGGAAAGAGCATACTTTGAGTTGGAAACCAAATATTAGTTTTGTTTTGACTGCAGAAAAGATAAATAACTAAAGAAAAAATGTTATGCTAATTACTATAGGCAAAGAGTCTCTTTTCTGATCATCTGATCACGTATGCAGGAAAATCCCTTTATGTGACAGTGAGAGCATACTTCAGGAAATCGACGCCAAATTCGTTTATCAAAAGTAAAGGCTGAAAAGTAAAATGTTTGAACTAATTACTACACCAATAATATATTTTCCCTTTCGGTACTTCAATAGAGAGAGGTGGGTTAGTATTGATTTCTTTGGAAAAAATACTTTGAAAAAATAAGACTTGCTTGATATGTAAAGTATACTGCCTGCGAAAATAAGAAATCAAGTGTTCCTACGTCTTAAGTGAGTTTGAAGGACGATATTTGGATCGAACACTTCAAACGTTAAATTTTAACTCTAGATTGGTTTATTTAAACAGGAAATAAAATTGGTTAGAAAAAATCAGACCATAAAAAAATGCAAATCCCCTCAGGTGGGATGGGGTGTGGGTGTGGGTGTTGGGTAGCCCACTTGCTCTTCTTTTATTTATAATTTACAATGAATTTTGGAAGCAATAAATGCTTTGGACCTTTATATATTTAGATCTGTAAGCTTACAAAATTGTAATTTTAAGTTGCCCAACGAAACTAGGAAGCTTCGGGAAGCCTTGGATTGGCCTCAAACTCAAAATTTTCCCACTAAAGTCCAAAAACTTGCTAAAAAAAAATTTAGGACAGCGAACGAATTAGTGTTAGAAAATGCCCAAATCACTTTTAAAAGTGATTTGGGAAACTGCAAAAATTATGGAAAAAATTTAGGCTATTCTACTTGTAAAAAATTGAAAGAAAATGACTCAAAAGGACAAGTTCTTTTGAGGATCTTGGCTTGATTGTGAGGGCAGTCAATGAAGCATTTTTTTAATATTTTCCAAATAGAATTTTAAAGAAGACACTAAATTCTACTTCAAGCCTTGAACTTTTGCTATTAAATGACTTGCATACAGTGAAGCTAGCTAAGTTAGATCTAGTAGAATGACGTTTTAAAATGCAAGATCTAAACAATATATTAGATCTAAAAGAAAATATAACTTTTGGAATAATAGATTTGAAAGTAACCAAGAAAAATTTGTGTTTGTTAAAGGAGAAGGAGAAGGAGAGGTAGGCCTGATGCCAGATGAGAAAAACTATAGAAGCCTTCGGTGGAATGCTATTGGACTAAGCAACATGAATGTTCTTGGAGAGAGGGTGAAAAATCTTGTTCAAACTACTATCCAATGGTTACCTGCAGCTACTCATAAGACACTTCCAAAAAGGTTTGTGAGATCTAGTTACTCATGCATAAAAAAAACTAAAGAAGCATAATAATAACCTTATTAAAATGCCAGATCTATATCTTTAAACATGTATGAGCAAAAAGAGAGAAAATGATAAAATTATTAAATACATTCTTCATATCAATTGAGAACAACCCTACCAAGGCTAGATACACAACACAAGAGTGCAATAAAACATTAATCAATACAAGCTACCTCAAACTTGCATAGCCATGATCATCCAACCAACACACTACACCAATGAGCCTCCAAAGCTTTTGCTTTTATTCCAACAATAAAAAGATAGTACATAGTTACAATATGCAAGAAATCCTCTCAACACAATTCCAATTCCTGGCGTATGAGGAGAGGATGCTTGCTTTTATAGCCTAGCCAAGAGGGAGAGGCGCATTCAACCAAGAGGAGCGCCTTACCATTATTTAGGGGATATGTATCAAGTGAAATCGTGGTAATTGATATGATTTGGATCCAAGGTGAAGGAAGGTGAGCCACCTCTCATGAGGTAGGCGACATCCTTCTTGTTAATATCACCATTCAATAATCGTCTACCACATACAACAGATCGCCCAAGCGAGATGGATGGTGCATCCCTTATCTTTAGCGATACGCCACCTCTTGTTTTAATCTTTATCACATGTGCATATTTCTCCAATGAGTCTCCTTTCACTTGGGAATATTTCCAACTCATTTGGAACATGCCCATTCGATTTTCTTTTTAGTATATTATTTTTTAACTTTGGTGCATTTTGACCTTTTATATCAATTATTTGCCAATTTGTCGCATCTTTAAGGAATAATGCTCCCAAAGACAACATAGTCACCTAGAACATGGATAAAGTGGGTTTTAGGGTAAAGAGGATGCTATGAGTGTGAAAACGAGAATCCCCACGCCAAAATTCGCCTCCAAACCACACTCTTATTACAATTTGAAATTTTCCAATTAAACCATTAAAAAATGGTCTAATTTTATGGAGAAAAATATTTTCTTCGGAAATTAAAAAAAAACTTAGGGGGACCTAGCACATGTTCATACGACTCAATTTTAATATCTATCATGGTAATATACATTGACACTCGAACTCTAATAACCTCCTAAGATCGAGAAATCATGTCGACCACCCAAACTTTGGAGGTATGAGTGGAAAACTCAAAAATTAGATGTCGTTTATTCAACAACATATAATTGACAAGGGAAAAAACAATCTGGGCTAGTCGGACTAATAACTAAGTCCTAGGAAAGCCGATTCGTTTACAAAACCATCATGCTATTGTTAGAAAAACAGGATCGCAGAGCAATAACAATAAATAGAAATGCAAATATAATCACACACACATTACAAGAGAGACACAGATATATCGTGGTTCACCCCAACTTGGGCTACATCCACACTGAAGTTGCCAGTCCTTATTATTATTCCGTCCAGCAAAGTGAAGGGATACAACCTGCAGTACAACCGATGCACTTCCTCTTCACTGTCTCACAGTCTCTCTTCACAGATCTCATAGATCTTTACAATGCATAAAACCTAATACATCATTCACCCTAACCGTGTTACAATGTCTTTCTTTTATAAGGGAAATACAATGGGAAAATACCACGGGTTACCCAAAACCATGGGCCTGAAAATTGGTGGCAAAAACAACCTCAAAAATTTTCCTCGGGGGCCCCCAGCCGGAGGGGGGTCGATCCCCCCGGGACCCCTTGAGCGTTGGGCCGAGATCATAACCAAACCTGGGGTACGAACATGGCTGAATCATCATCTATGAGACTGGAAGATCTGGCTTCACAACCAACAATCTCCCACTTAGAGACTGATCACAACAACTCCACCACTGTTGTACTTGCTGGACCTTGGACTTGGAAACTTTCTCATCTTCACCTTCATGTTAGAAGGCCAACTGAAACCGAGCAAGAACTCAGTTTCTCTCTGGTCACTACCTTTGTGAACATGTCTGCAGGATTCTGGATAGTATGTATCTTTTCCAGCTTCAACAGTTCATCTTCCAGAACAGAGCGTATGAAATGGTACTTGAGATGTATATGTTTAGTCCTGGAATGGAATGCTGAGTTCTTTGCAAGATGAATGGCACTCTGGATGTCACTATACAACCTGCTATTCTTCTGCTTCTTACCCACTTCCTCCATAAACCTTTGCAACCAAATCATCTCTTTACTAGCCTCTGTAACAACAACATACTTTGCTTCTGTTATTGAAAGTGCAACAACCTTTTGCAGTCTCGAAATCCAACTTACTGTTTTTCCACCTACAGTAAACACATACCCTGTGGTGCTCCTCATGCTATCCTTATCACCTACCATATCTGCATCAACATATCCCTGTAGAACAGTGTCTGAACCTCCAAAACATAATGCCCGAGTGGTGGTACCTCTCAAATACCTGAGAATCCACTGTACTGCCTTCCAATGTTCTTTACCTGGATTGTTCATATATCTGCTCACAACTCCCACTGCTTGTGCAATATCTGGTCTTATGCACACCATGGCATACATCAAGCTGCCAACTGCTGATTGATAGGGAATCTTGGACATGTGATCTATCTCTTCTTGTGTCTTGGGACACATTTCCTTACTTAGACTGAAATGGCTAGCCAAAGGTGTACTTACTGGTTTTGCATTCTGCATTCTGAACCTCTTCAACACCTTTTGTATGTACTCGCTCTGAGACAATGTCAATTTGCGATTTTTCCCGTCTCTTGTTATTCTCATACCATGGATTTGCTTTGCAGCACCCAAATCCTTCATCGCAAATGAATTAGCTGGCTTCCTTTTGAGTACATTTATATCCTACATGTTAGACCCTGCAATAAGCATGTCATCCACCTACAATAACAAGATAATATATCTTTCATTGTCTAGCTTCTTGAAATAAACACAGTAGTCAGAATGACATCTACTATAACCTTGTTCTATCATAAATCTGTCAGATTTTAAATACCACTGCCTTGGAGCTTGCTTCAAGCCATACAAACTCTTTTTCAACCTGCATACTAAGTTCTCCTTATCTTTGACCTCATACCCTTGTGGCTGTTGCATATATATCTCTTCCTCCAAATCTCCATGGAGAAAGGTTGTTTTTACATCTAACTGTTCAAGATGCAAATCTTCTACCGCCACTAAACTTAAGATAGTCCTAATTGAAGTCATCTTAACAACAGGAGAAAATATTTCATCAAAATCAATACTTTTCTTCTGTGCAAACCCCTTTACAACAAGTCTGGCCTTGTACCGCTTCTTACCTCCTTCTTCCTTCAACCTGTAAATTCATTTGTTCTGAAATGCTCTTTTACCAGCAGGCAACTGAACTAGATCCCAAGTCTGGTTTCCTACCAATGAGTCCATCTCCTTATTCATGCCTTGCTCCCACTTCTTTCTAGTTTCCACCTGAATTGCTTCTTCATAACATTATGGTTCACCAGCATCAGTCATCAACAAATAATACATTGAAGGAGAGTATCGTTCAGTGAGTCTACTTAACCTGGTAGATCTTCTTACAGTTGTAGGAGTTTCAGGTACTTGCTATTGTTCTTGATTTTCTGGCACCTTTGGAACTTCATTTTCTTCAATTTCATCAAGTACTATGTACTCTGTGTTTTCCTTTTCCTGTTTCTTTCCCTACAACTGATCTTTAAACATGACCTTTTCATTGAATATCACATCTCTACTCCTGATGATATTGTTATTTTCATAATTCCACAAGCGACAGCCAAATTCATCAATCCCATATCCAATAAAGGTACATTTCTTGGATTTAGCTTCAAGCTTTTTTCTATTTTCTTTATCAATATGGACAAATGCTTCACAACCAAATGTTCTCAGAAATGAGTAGTTTACCTTTTTATCTGTCCATGCCTCCTCTGGAATGCCACCATCCGAAGCACTTGAAGGTCCTATGTTTATTAAATAAATAACAGTATTTACAGCATCTGCCCAAAACTGTAAGGAAAACCCTGCATGCAGTCTCATACACCTTGCACGCTCCATGATCGTTCTGTTCATCCTTTCTGACACACCATTTTCTTGTGGTGTACCTGGGACTATCTTCTCTCTACGAATCCCATGGTATGAACAATAACTATCAAACTCCTTGCCGCAGTACTCACCTCCATTATCAGATCTAAGACACTTCAATCTTTTTCTTGTCTCATTCTCAACCAAAGCTTTCCACTTCTTAAAAGTAGCAAACACATCAAATTTCTGTCTAATGCAATAAATCTAAGTTTTCCTAGTTGCATCATCAATAAATGTAACATAATAATGAGAGCCACCAAGAGATTGTACCTGAGCCGGTCCGCATACATCTGTATGCACTAGCTCTAACTTTTCATTCTTATTCTGTTTTCCAACCCTGAGAAATCTGACTTTCTTCTGTTTTTCATAGACACAGTTCTCATAGAATTCCAAACTTACCTGCTTCAAATCTGGCAGCAACTTCCTTGAGTGGAGAATCTGCATCCCCTTCTCGTTCATGTTAGACAACTATGGGAAGAGTGTGTGCAAGAAGAAGAAATAATAACTATAAGAGAGGAGAAACTAAATGAAAATGAAGATAAGCTTTGGAAACTCATGCCAAAGGAGGAAGGAAATTAAAGAATGATGTGCGTACTCATAAACACTCTCCCAGAAGACCTCAAAGATATCAAATGAACAAGAGGGTCAATAAATACTTCTCCTCCTTTGAATGTTTCTTTTGTCACAGGATAGGACACATTGCAAGAAATTGTCCATTCAAATCTAGACAATCCCAGAAGCAAAAGAAAAAATTTCATGCTCATCAAGCTGAAGATAATGAATATGATGATGAAGTCAAAACCAAAGAATATGAAGATTCCAGTGAAGAATATGTACTAATCTCATCCCTCACTGGTTCAGTATCTCATGGAAGTGTCACTTGGCTAGTGGAAAGTGGAGCCTCAAAACACATGATGGGATACAAGGTCTCTCTTTCACATCTAATGCAGAAAGATTCTCCACACAAAGTAAAGATTGGAGATGATTACCAATATCCTATCAAAGGAATGGGAGAGGCTACTTACAAATTGGACTCTGGAAATTCCATGAACATGAAGGAAGTACTATATGTTCCAGGTTCGAAAAAGAACCTTCTTTATATTTCAACATTAGATAAGAAAGGTATTAGAATTGCATTTGTAGATGGTGAAGTTCTTATGTGGCCAAAGGGGAAGACAATCAATGATGCAATCATTATTGGGGTTGAATAAGGAGGACTCTATAAACTTAAGGGTCATGTAGATTCAACACTAATGGCTAGCACCATGAGCCCCTGTGAATTATGGCATATAAGACTAGCTCATGTACTGTAATAACCCTAGAACTGAAAAACATTTTATTTTGAGAAAAAACATTGCTCTAATTTTATTATAAAGTTTTTATGACCAAGGTGGTCAAGGATAACTGTAATTAACTATTTTTATTTTTAATAAATTTAAAGGTGGAGACACTCATCCATAGGGGACTGTTGAAGAGTGTTCACTAACCCACTAGGAGGAATGAAACTACTTAGGAGACAAGGAGACAAGTGGCAGCATCTGGAATCACTTACTAGCTGTTGCAGGAGTCAACTACCCTTTATTTATGGTCATGACTCTCCAAAGGTGGAGGAGATGAGCAAGTGGATCAATAAAGGATATAATTGACCAAAGACCTAGGCAAGCTATGAAATCCATTGAATTCAGAAGGAGGCTCACGATTATTCTTTTCCCTTGGGCTGGCTAGAAAACTATCATAGGTTGAGCACACAAGGAAATTCGATGAGGGGTAGCTAACTAATGATTTCCAGAGTGAGTCTGTCCATGAGTTGAGTGCACAGTAAGGAAGGATGGCAGGTCTTAAGGACTCCTGAGTCTTTGAAAAGGAAGGTATCCTACTCCGATTAAGTGTATTCATCCTGGTGGTTCAGTGAATGGGCTCGAGGGTCCCAAGCATTCTGTTGAGTGCTTGAGGAATAGGTTGGGAGGAACGGTCGCCTGTGGATGTTTTCCTAGCCTTGTTGTTCAGGTTTCTTCTATTTCTTACTCTACTTATTATTAATTTTGTTGAAATGGTTTATAAATAAACTGATATTTGAGTTAGGATTGACTAGTTAAAAATGAAAATAATTACCTCTGTATTTTTCCTTCCAATCGAAGGTGGTGTACTCTAGTACAGGGAAGAATTTAAGAATAGATGTGATAAATTACAGATGCACAAATAAGAATTGGTATTATTTCATTTTCAGTATTTATATAAAACATTCTTTTGAAAACAATTGATCACTTCGAATTTGTTAAATATCGATGAAATGAAATATATAGTTCAGGATTAAAAACTAGTTATGTTTCAGTTTTCCATTGCCCTAACCCCTATGTTAGTCATTCAGAGGACCTTTTTGTGTTCTAGGGCAGGTCGGTTTTTCTTGCATTTTTTTTTAACCTTTAAAGGACAAACAAATTTCCGTTCTAGTATCTCCAAAATACTGATGCTTTAACACGACCTAATTCTTTTAAAAAGAACAAGTATATTTCAGATAACAGTAAACAAGCCAAGCCATCTCATGCAACTCATGACAGGTAAGCATACACTACTGTTGCAGTCAGTAGTTCAACATTTAAATTTTGTTAGGTCCATGTACAGGTGGATACCCTTACATCCAAACATAAAACCCAGAGCACGACAATTTGCTTTAAACCCTAGAAATCAAAAGTATTACAACCTAAGCTGGAACGTAGGACTGTAAAAAAAAATCTTTTCCCATAAACAAGTTTACAATCACAGTTTTTATAAAAGAAGATTCGAACCATGTTCGCTAAACATAGAAATAACCTAACCTAGCTTCTATCATTTTAGAGTGATGCTATACATCTCAGGCTCGGGATCGAGTCCCCACAGGTTCACATCAAACAGTTGCATCCAAATGATGATTTCTCTACTAAAGAGCGTAACCATACGTAGTCAGAAGTTCTAACTTCTTAAAAACATTCCCTACCAAATGTCATGATAGCGTTAAGCCACTACATATTTCATCCATATAACCTTTTTTTTAACACAGTCCCATATTATACAGTTATCATCGCATAGGAAACTAGAGTGTTCAACTACCTTTTCACGCAAGCCAAACAATCGAAACTCTTACACGGCCAAAAATTACACAGTCAATCAACAAGGAAAGCACTGTAAGTTCTTGGCAGTCGCCATTTGCTTTTCCCAAACAGGCCGCAAGGGACCATAAAAAAAATAAGCAACCAACGAAACATACCATTTAAATATCCATCATAAACAATCCAAGGTCCATACCAAGAATGGGACGAGTATATTCACAACGAAACTATTCATTTAAGGACTGAGACTAAACCCTCTAAAACTTCAAGAATTATTCAAGTTCGTATGAACAACCCCAACCTTAATGCATGTTAAAATTTTACATAGACGTGGACTCCAGCATAACTACCAAAGGCTGCGACATACCCATACATCTAACTCACCCCAGAACGGTCAAAGTAAAGACTGTCTTCCTTTAACCCATGTTAACTGCGGGTTGCAAATACCGAGATCTCCCATGGGGAACCAGGGGATTACCAGGGTCGAGTTCCCTTCTTCTTTTCATCAAAACTTCTCCTCCTTCCTTGATACCTAGAGCTTGTCGCCACAAGAAAACCAAGAACCGATCAATAACTAGTTTAGATGCATGCAAACGACAACATAAAAACCCCGAAATGTTGATATGTTACGAATATTTAACCTTGCAGGAGTTTTCACAAATCCTTCTTGAACATGCCGAGACCGAAGCTAAAGGCCGAAGCCGAGGCCGAGGGCCGAGCCCATTGAGAACCAGCGAGCCGGACGAAATAGACCTCAACATCCAGACAACAAAAATGACAAGAAACACTTTGATAAGGGAGTTAGGGTTCGAAGGAGCCATGTGGTCGAGAACATTGATGTGACTTAGACAGTCCAGACAGTTGTAATCAAGACCTCTAGATTCTACTCATACCCACAACCAATTCGAATCCATATGAAGATCACCACCATCAATTCTCCAGTCATCATAAATGCCAAGACTAGTGTGTTGAATTGAAAAGACTTTGCCCATAACTTCCCCATCATAAACATTTATTGGTTTCTCAAACCCCAGCTAGGGCTCGATTTGTGGACTTAGCATAGTACCTTAACCTGTTCCAAAATCATTTGAGTGTTTAGGTGTGTGGACCATAGGATAGGATTATAGCAATGCTATTAATAGTTTTTCCCATCAACATTCAAATTCTAAGATAGCGAACTCATAAAAGAAATAATAAGTGTAATGACCTTTGTGATATTTTCATTATGCACGTAGTATCAAATTCATGTTATTCAAGGGCGCTTAATATATCTCATAGAAATTTTAGAATTCAAACAACGTCTATTACCTTAGGATACCTAGACGGAGACTTGACAATCACAGCATCTTCTAAGCCCGAGTAACTAAACTGAAGGTCGATAAGAAATCATACCATAAATGACGAAATCCCTTACTCCATCGACGGATCTGTTCAAAGTATCAAGTGTAGCATTAGCTTTTCAAGCTAAGTAAGCCTCGGGATCTCTTCTCAAAGAACCCCTATATTGAAAGAAACATAAGTATGGCAGTTGACATCAAAATACTTTAACATGTGTAATTAGGACAATTAAGATATAATTTACTTTCCAGTTTTGCGCCCCAATTTTTTTTATTTATGAATTTCTAGTTCTTTTCCGGAGATGTTACAAGTGGTATCAGAGCAAGGTTCAAACTCTAGGCCTGGAAGAAGGCTCAACTCACGCATCCAACTCGGAAACATAAAAATAGAATTCTAACTTGTGTTGAATTGTTTTGTTACAGCATATCAGAATTTTTTATTCTTAACAGGAAATGGAAGGGGCAGAAGGATTTGGTGAGACTGGGCCACATCATGGTCATGGACCTGGCTTTCTAAACAATGATAACATCTAGGTAGAATTAGAAAATGATAATCCAACTGAATTATTAAAATCTGTGAGGGAATTGAGAACAAAACTACAGCTAGTAAAGGAAGAAAATGAAAGAATATTAAGAGCACAAGAGGAACTAAACCATAAACTATCAAGCAAGACTAGTAACGAAGAACAAAAACAAAGAAGAAAACTGAAAACTGAAACATAAGATAAAATCTCTACACATAAGAACAGGCAGATGGCATCATTAAATGAAGGAAGTTTTTCTTCTTCCGATAATGAGTTTAAGCCACGAAGGAGAAAATATAAAATCTCTAGCGATAGTAGTGATAATGAATACTGACGTAAAAAGAAAAGAAATATACCTTATGAGGAATATTTGGGGAATTTAAAAAGATAAAACCTCCAACATTCGATGGAGAAGTTGAGAAGGCTGAAGAAGCCGAAGCATGGCTATCTGGAATGAAGAAGTATTTCCAGATTTACATTATTCCGACAAACTAAAAGCTAAAATGGCTATCTACAACTTAATTGGGAAAGCAAACATATGGTGGCAGGATATTAAAAGAGTAAAAAGTATCAAAGTGAAGAATGTAACCTGGAATACCTTTAGATGATATTTCAAAAAGAAGTTTCTATCTGAACAATATTTTGAAGAAAATGATAAAGAATTTTATGAGTTAAAACTGGGCTTAATGAGCATGAAGGAATTGAGTAGTAAATTTCTAAGTCTGTTAAGGTATGTGCCGTATATAGTTGAGGAGAAGCCTAAAATACATAGGTTTCTGACGTGTTTGCCATACCATATTAAGGACCGAATTGAATATGATAATCCTAAAAATCTCGAGGAAGCGATGAGAAAAGCTAACTTTTGTTATGAATAAGAGAAGAGGAAGGATAAAAAATCGAATTGGAAAGATAAAAAGACACACTATTATGAAGAACGAAAAATGAATTTTAATAATAACCGCAAGTTTGGTAATTCACGAAATTTTTCTAAACCAAAATTTAAAGGAAGTGCATCACAAAAATTTTCAACAACAAGGCCTTTTGCACAGCCAAAATTTTCTAATACAAGGTCTAATGTTCAGTCAGATGCACCAACAATAAAGAACAAAGAAGTTACTAATGTACTGATAAAATCTACTGAACAAAAAGCACCAGTAAAGTGTTGGGAATGCCAAGGACCACATTATGCAACCAACTGTCCCAACAGAAGGAGAAACCTCAACAATGTACACACAGTACCAGCGAAACCAACCATTGGAGATTTGACAAATGAAGTGCACAGGATCAACGCAACATTGGATAACCGAGAGGCAGATCATCAAACATCTATGGTTGAAGTAGAAGGTATGATCTCAGATAAACCTATCTCTATTCTAATTGATCTGGGTGCCAGTTTAAGTTATGTTTCACCTACCATAGTAGAAAAATGTAAATTGCATGTTGAGAAATTTGAAAAGCCTTGGTTAGTTCAGTTAGATACCGGAACAAAAAGGAGGGTGAATAATTTTGTAAATGAATGTGATCTATTGATGAATCAATCTAAGACTCAGGTAAAATTAAATGTATTACCTTTAGGATCCTATGATGTTCTGATTGGTATGGATTGGCTAGAAAGACATAAAGTAGTATTAAATTGCTTTGAAAAGACTTTTACATCTATGAATGCTGAAGGAAAGTCTGTTTTAATTAAAGGCATACCGAGGAAGGTTTCTATTAGGAATTTTTCTGCATTACAATTAAAAAGAGCAGCACGAAAAGGATGCAAGATGTTTGCTGTAAATGTAGTCAATGAAGAACGAACGACTAAGAAAGATAAAATAAGACTTGAAGATATACCGGTCCTAAAGGACTTTTCGGATGTATTCCCAGAAGAAATTCCAGGATTACCTCCGAAAAGAGACATGGAATTCACTATCGAATTAGTTCCCGGTGCGGTACCTTACTCCAAGGCTCCCTACAGGATGAATATCCTGGAGCTTAATGAACTTAAGTCACAATTAAAGAATTAATTGATAAAAATTATATCAAACCTAGTGTGTCTCCTTGGGGAGCACCTGTAATCTTTGTTAAGAATAAAGATGGTACGTTGCGTTTATGCATCGACTACCTGTCAGTTAAATAAGATGACAATTAAAAATCGATATCCATTACCCTGCATTGAAGACCTATTCGATCAAGTACATGGGGAATCGATATTTTCTAAGATCAACTTGAGATCAGGATATCATCAAGTCATAATTAAATAAGAAGACATCTTTAAAACTGCATTCAGAACCCATTATGGGCATTATGAATCCGTGGTTATGCCCTTTGGGCTAACAAATGCTCCAACAGTCTTTATGTGATTAATGAATAATGTGTTGCACAAATATTTAGACAAATTTGTAATTGTGTTCATTGACAACATTTTAGTCTACTCCAAGACCAAGGAAGAACACGATGAACACTTAAGGATAATCTTACAAGTTCTGAGAGAGCACCAAATTTATGCTAAATTCAGTAAACGTGACTTCTATAAGGATAAAATATCATATCTAGGTCACGTGATTTCCAAGGATGGGATAGCGGTTGACCCAGACAAGATAAAAGCAATACATGAGTGGCCTGTCCCGAATGATGTAACCGATGTGAGGTCATTCATGGGGATTATCGGTTACTAACGGAAGTTCATTGAAGGATTTTCAAGGATTGCACATCCCATCACCTCGTTATAATGAAAAGGGAAGAAGTTTGTGTGAGATCACAAGTGTGAGGAAAGTTTTAAAAAGTTAAAAGAATTAATAACAAATGCACCAATCTTAAAAATCACATACCCTAACAAGGACTTTGTTCTATGCATTGATGCATGCAACAAGGGTCTCAGCGGAGTCTTAACTCAAGCAGGACATGCAATAGCTTATGAGTCAAGAAAACTAAAAATTCATGAACAAAACTATGCTACCTGTGATTTAGAGCTGGAAGCCGTAATACATGCTCTAAAAATGTGGTGCCATCATCTGATTTGTAGAAAGTTTACCTTAATGACAGATAATCAAGGCTTAAAATATCTACTAGATCAACAAAATTTGAACGCTAGGCAAGCTAGATGGTTAGATTTCCTTCGCGAATACAATTTTGAGATCCATCATATAAAGGGTAAAGAAAACAAGGTTGCAGATGCACTAATCAGAATTGCTAAATTAAATTATGTAGCAGTAGTAAGCACTTACGAAATAGATTTGGAGAATCAGTTTCAAGAAGGAATTAAATTGGATAAAAATTATCAGAAGTTATATGAGAAAATTTCAGAAAATGAATCTGCAAATATAATTTTTAGATTACAGTTTAAAGGAAAATGGCTTAATTTTATACAAAGACAGATTATATGTGCCAAATGTATCAACACTAACACTATTGATCTTAAATGAACTACACACCAATCCATATTATGGACACCCCGGTTATCAAAAGACCATCACAATGTTGCGAAAAGAATATTTCTGGCCGAATATGAAAAATGAAGTTGCAGAATCTATAGCTAGATGTAGTAAGTGCCAGTAAGCTAAAGCTGCACATCAACACCCAGTTGGTTTATTGCAGCCATTACCGATCCTAGATTGGAAATGGGAGGTGATTAGCATTGACTTTATAATAGGGTTACCAAAGAATCAGAAGAAAAATGACTCGATAATGGTGGTAGTAGACAAACTTACAAAAGTAGTTCATTTTATACCGGTTAAGACTACTCATAAAGCTGCAAATATTGTTTATATTTTCATGAAAGAAATTTTTAGATTGCACGGGATACCCAAAGTAATAATTTCTGACCGTGACTCCAAGTTTACTGGTAATTTTTGGAAATATTTATTTAAGAGTTTGGATACTAAACTCAATTTCAGTACAACCTATCATCCACAAATGGATGGGCATACCGAAAGAGTGAACCAAGTATTAGAATATATGCTTAGAATGTATGTTAGCGATCAACCCAAGAAGTGGGAAGAATACTTACATCTTGTTGAATTTGCTTATAATAATCACTATCAAACCTCAGCCAAAATGAGCCCTTTTGAAATAATGTATGGCCGTAAATGTAACACTCCCGTTTCGTGGACCAACCCAGTTGATAGACTGATATTAGGACCAGAATTGATAAAAGAGATGGAACTAATAGTGAAACAGGTGTAGAGCAATTTAAAAATTGCGCAAGGCCGACAGAAAAGCCAAGCAGACCGTAAGAGGACTCAACAGGAGTTCCAGGTTGGTGAATATGTATTTAGAAAGGTAAATCCCTAGAAAATTTCTTTTAAAATGGGGAGCTACGCCAAGTTGGAACCCAGGTATTGTGGACTGTTTGAAATATTATCGAGGGTCAGACCAGTGGCATATCAACTGGCCCTACCACACAACCTTAAAGTGCATAATGTATTTCATATCTCTATTTTAAAAATATATATACATGATGCTACTCATGTGATTAATTGGAATGACATACAGGTGGAACCCGAAGGAGATTTTCTGGTGGAACCGAACTGTATCCTCGACAGGAGGGAAATTTCACTTCGGAATCGCACCACTGGATAGGTAAAGGTGCAATGGAAGCACCTTAGTCCAGAGGAAGCAACCTGGGAATTGGAGAGTCATATGCGAGCAACATACCCAATTCTATTCCAGGAAGACTCAGAAGACCCTTAAGCAACATCAAGGACGATGTTGAGCTTAAGAGGGGGTGTTTGTAACAACCCTAGAACTAAAAAGCCATTTTATTTTGAGAAAAACATTGATCTAATTTTATTATAAAGTTTTTATGACCAAGGTGGTCAAGGATGACTATAATTAACTATTTTTATTTTTAATAAATTTAAAGGTGGAGACACTCATCCATAGGAGACTATTGAAGAGTGTTCACTGACCCACTAGGAGGAATGAAACTACTTAGGAGACAAGGAGACAAGTGGCAACATCTGGAATCACTTACTAGCTATTGCAGGAGGCAACTACCCTATATTTATGGTCATGACTCTCCAAAGGTGGAGGAGCTGAGCAAGTGGCTCTATAAATGATATAACTGACCAAAGACCTAGGCAAGCTATGAAAGCCATTGAATTGAGCAGGAAGCTCACGATTATTCTTTTCCCTTGGGCTGGTTGGAAAACTATCATAGGTTGAGCACACAAGGAAATTCGATGAGGGGTAGCTAACTAATGATTTCCAGAGTGAGTTTTTCCATGAGTTGAGTACAAAGTAAGGAAGGATGGAAGGTCTTAAGGACTGCTGAGTCTTTGAAAAGGAAGGTCTCCTACTCCTATCCGGTGTCTTCGTCCTGGTGGTTCAGTGAACGGGCTCGAGGGTCCCAATCATTCCGTTGAGTGCTTGACGAATAGGTTGGGAGGAACGGTCGCCTGTGGATGTTTTCCTAGCCTTGTTGTTCAGGTTTCTTCTATTTCTTACTCTACTTATTATTAATTTTGATGAAATGGTTTATAATTAAACTAATCTTTGAATTAGGATTGTCTGGTTAAAAATGAAAATAATTACCTTTGTATATTTCCTTCCACCCAAAGGTGGTGTAATCTAGTACAGGGAAGAATTTAAGAATAGATGTAATAAATTACAGATGCACAAATAAGAATTGGTATTATTTCATTTTCAGTATTTGTATAAAATATTCTTTTGAAAACAATTGATCACTTGGAATTTGTTAAATATCGATGAAATGAAATATACAGTTCAAGATTAAAAACCAGTTATGTTTCAGTTTTCCATTTCCCTAACCCCTATGTTAGTCATTCAGAGGACCTTTCTGTGTTCTAGGGCAGGTTGGATTTTCTTGCATTTTTTCTAACCTTTAAAGGACAAACAAATTTCTGTTCTGGTATCTCCAAAATACTGATGCTTTAACATGACCAAATGCTTTTAAAAAGAACAAGTATATTTCAGATAACAGCAAACAAGCCGAGCCATCTCATGCAACTCATGACAGGTAAGCATACACGACTGTTGCAGTCAGTATTTCAACATTTAAATTTTGTTAGGTCCATGTATAGGTGGATACCCTTACATCCAAACATAAAACCCAAAGCATAGAAATTTGCTTTAAACCCTAGAAATCAAAAGTATTACAACCTAAGTTGGAACGTAGGACTGTCGAAAAAAACCTTTTCCCATAAACAACTTTACAATCATAGTTTTTATAAAAGGAGATTCGAACTAGGTTAACTAAACATCGAAATAACCTAACCTAGCTTCTATCATTTTAGAGTGATGCTATACATCTCATGCTTGGGATCGAGTCCCCACAGGTTCACATCAAATAGCTGCATCCAAATGATGATTTCTCTACTAAAGAGTGTAACCATATGTAGTCAGAAGTTCTAACTTCTTAAAAACATTCCCTACAAAATCTCATGATAGCGTTAAGCCACTACTTATTTCATCCATATAACCCTTTTTTTTAACATAGTCCCATATTATACAGTTATCATCGCACAGGAAACTAGAGTGTTCAACTACCTTTTCATGCAATCCAAACAATCGAAACTCTTCCACGACCAAAAATTACATAGTCAATCAACAAGGAAAGCACTGTACGTTCTTGGCAGTCGCCATTTGATTTTACCAAACACGCTGCAAGGGACCATCAACAAAATAACCAACCAACGAAACATACCATTTAAATATCCATCATAAACAATCCAAGGTCCATTCCAAGAATGGGATGAGTATATTCACAACGAAACTATTCATTTAAGGACTGAGACTAAACCCTCTTAAAAATTCAAGAATTATCCAAGTTTGTATGAAGAACCCCAACCTTAATGCATGTTAAACTTTTACAAAGACATGGACTCCAGCATAACTACCAAAGGCTGTGACAGACCCATACATCTAACTCACCCCAGAATGGTCAAAGTAAAGACTGTCTTCCTTTAACCCAAGTTAACCGTGGGTTGCAAATTCCGAGATCTCCCATGGGGAACCAGGGGCTTACCAGGGTCGAGTTCCCTTCTTCTTTTCATAAAATCCTCTTCTCCTTCCTTGATACCCGGAGCTTGTTGCCACAAGAAAACCAAGAACCGGTCAATAACTAGTTTAGATGCATGCAAACGACGACATAAAAATCCCGAAGTGTTGATAGGTTACGTATATTTTTACCTAGCAGGATTTTTCACAAATCCTTCCCGAACATGCCGAGACCCAAGCTAAAGGACGAAGTTGAGGCTGAGGGCCAAGCCCACCGAGAACCAGAGAGCCAGAGGAATCAAACCTCAACATCCAGACAACAAAAATGACAAGAAACACTTTGATAAGGGAGTTAGGGTTCGAAGGAGCCATGTGGCCGAGACATTAATGTGACTCACACAGTCTAGATAGTTCTAATCAATACCTCGATATTCTACTCACACCCACAACCAATTTGAATCCATATGAATATCACCACCATCAATTCTCTAGTCATCATAAATTCCAAGACTCGTTTGTTGAATTGAAAAGACTTTGCCCATCACTTCCCCATCATAAACATTTCTTGGTTTCCCAAACTCCAGCTAGGGCCCGATTTGTGGACTTAGCATAGTACCTTAACCTATTCCAAAATCATTTGAGTGTTTAGGTGTGTGGACCATAGGATAGGATTATAGCAATGTTATTAATAGTTTTTCCCATCGACATTCAAATTCTAAGATAGCGAACTCATAAATGAAATAATAAGTGTAATGACCTTTGTGATATTTTCATTATGCACGTAGTATCAAATTCATATTATTCAAGGGCGCTTAATATATCTCATAGTGTTGGGATTTTCCTATACTCCATCCTAGTCCTAACAACATTTTCCATTTTTTCATTTTTAGTCATGCATGCATTTTGCATGCATGCATCCCAGTCATCAATCCCAACACCTATCCCTCAGTTAGCTAGTCCTAGGAGCTTCTTTCTGATTAGTTTTATCCCTCCTAGTGCTTAGTGTGCCCTCCTTTCACCTACCACTTGTGAAAGGCCCCCTCTCTCACCTACCACTCAGTTGCACTTCAATTAGTTGAGTTATCTTTAGATATTTCCTTGATTTAAGGATAGATTGACTCTCAACTGACTGTATCACTCCGATGGACCTCCAATGAGACTAGGCTGCCCATTCTGACTCCAGTTAGCTCCTCATGCACCCTCCACTGAGCCTCCTTCATTCAGTTAGTGCCTCCATGTGCCTATTACACCTACCACACTCAATTAGACTCAGTTTTACATCTGGTTGACAGTTACTTGTGCATTGATGACTCCACTGATGATGATGAGGACTTCTAGTTGTGCTTTGATGACACTCCACTGGTATTTTGATCTCTCCATGCAGGCTAATTCAAATTACACCCTTGGTATTCGAATCCTGTGCATTGTATCATTATTGTTTTACTATTCAGATTAATGAAACACGTGTGATTATTCTGCTCCTATCTGAGTTCCATTGGATTGTTTGTTCTGCTGCTCCATTCTTCTTCTATTTTCCTAAATTCTTTCATTGTGAGGTTTACATCATCTCTTTGGATCCACTGTGAGGATTTTCGCACATAGACCCTCTAGAATTCAAATAGGGTCTAGTACCTTAGGATACCTAGACGGAGACTTGACAATCACAACATCTTCTAAGCTTGAGTAACTAAACTGAAGGTCAATAAGAAATCATACCATAAATGATGAAAGCCCTTACTCCGTCGACGGATCTGTTCAAAGTATCAAGTGCAGCATTAGCTTTGCAAGCTAAGTAAGCCTCGGGATCTCTTCTCAAAGAACCCCTATATCGAAAGAAACATAAGTACAATAGTTGACATCAAAATACTTTAACATGTGTAATTAGGATATTCAAGATATAATTTACTTTCCAGTTTTGCACCCCAATTTTTTTTTTTTTTAATGAATTTCTAGTTATTTTCCGGATATGTTACATGTACACTACAAAGATTTACCCATAGTGAGTAAGGTGGTGACTGGATTACCAGAAATCTAGGTTGATCATGAAGAAGTGTGCAAAGGATGTGCACAAGGAAAAAGTACGAAGAATCCATTTCCAAGCAGTGATTGCAAAGCAAAAGGCATATTGGAAATTGTTCATTCTGACATTTGTGGAACTATTTCAACCACTTCATTAAGCGATTGTGTTTACTATGATTCCTTTATTGATGACTATTCCCACAAAACATGGATTTATCCTCTAAAGAATAAAAATGAAGTTTTTGAAAAGTTTAAAGAGTTTAAGGATCTTGCAAGAAAACCTCTCCGAAAAGAATATCAAGATACTAAGAATAGATAATGGAGGGGAATACACTTCAGGTGATTTCAAAGAATTCTGTAAACAAGTAGGGATTAAGAGGAAGATTGCCATTCCCTATAATCTACAACACAATGGTGTAGCTGAAAGAAAGAACATAACTATCATGGAAGCAGTGAAGGCCATGATCCATGATCAAGACCTACCCATGCATCTATCAGGATGAAGCAGCTAGAACCGCAGTCTATGTACATAATAGAATCTCCCACAGTGCTCTTGGAAACAAGACCCCAGAAGAGACGTTTACCAGTGTGAAGCTTGAATTAAGTCATCTAAATATATTTGGATTTCCAGTATTTATTCACATTCCAAAAGAGAAGAGATCAAAGTTGGAACCTTCAGGAAAGAATGGAATATTTTTGGGTCACAATGAGCAATCAAAGGCTTACCGTATCTATATCCCAGGATACTGCCAGATTAAAATTAGCAGGGATGTTACATTTGATGAAGACACAACTTTCAACAAGTCTAGGAAGACTCATGAGGATGAAGAGGTGCATGAAGCTCCTAGGATTACAGAAACTAATAATGTACCGGACATGAATATTGAAGAGGAACCTATTCCAAAGGATCATGACATGACAAAACCTCATATACCTGAGGAGACACCTCATGAGGTAAATCCACGGAAGAGAAGACCATCTTGGGCACGAGATAATACAAGATGCAAGAAGATATGGTTCCCCAAAAGGAACCAATAGATAAAGAAAGAGACCAAGGCCATATTCCAGTTATGTATCCTTGATGTGTAACCTTGTTGAAGAAGAACCCACATGTTTTTAAGGTGAGACAAAGAATAAGGAATGGTTGGATGCTATGAATGAAGTATACCAATCCATAATAAAGAATGATGTTTGGGATGTGGTACCAAGACCGAAGGACAAGTCAATAGTTTCGTCAAAGTGGATTTTCAAAACAAAACATTAAGTAGACGAAAGCATTGAGAAATACAAGGCAAGGTTCATAGCTCGGGGGTTCTCTCAAAAGGAAGGAATTGATTATGATGAGACTTTTTCTCCTGTGGCTAGATATACCTCAATTAGAACCATCCTTGCCTTGATATCCAAGATGGAATGGAAGTTACATCAGATGGATGTAAAAACATCTTTCCTGAATGGAAAAATAGAAGAAGAGGTATACATCGAACAACCAAAAGGATTTGAAATAGATGACATAAAAACATGTATGTAAATTGAAGAAAGCATTATATGGGTTGAAGCAAGCACTCAGAGCATGGTATGGAAGAATTAATGGTTTCCTGATGAGCTTGGGATTTACCAAGAGTAAAGCAGATTCTAAAATTTAGTATAAGGTAATATATGATGAACCTATGATATTTCTATTGTATGTGGATGATTTATTTATGATAGGGGGAGACAAGCCCGTCACTAAATGTAAGAAGAAGCTTGTTGAAAAATTTGAGATGAAATACCTTGGGATGATGAACTATTTTCTAGGTCTTGAAGTATGACAGTTCTCATATGAAATTTTCCTAAGTCAAGAAAAATATACTATTGAGATCCTAAAAATATTTGGGATGTTGGATTGCAAGGCAATGACTACTCTGATGGTGACAAACTTGAAGATATTGAATGATGCTTCATCGTAGATAGTAGATGTCACGCTATACAAACAAATTATTGACTCATTGATGTATTTGAACAATACTAGATCAGATATATGTTTTTCTTTGAACACCTTGAGCCAGTATATGGTAGATCCCAGACATGTTCACCTAATTGTAGAAAAACATGTGATGAGGTACCTAAAAGGTATGTTGGACTATGGACTCAGATATGCATCAGATAGTGAGTTCAGACTGTACGGATATATAGAATCGGATTGGGATGGAAGTGCCGATGATAGAAAAAGCACTTCAGGATGCTGTTTTAGCTTGGGATTAGGTATGATCTCATGGCTCAGTAGGAATCAACCCTATGTTTTGCTCAGTATAGCAGAAGTTGAATACGTTGCAACATGTTCAGCCTGTAGCGAAGCAGTTTGGATTCGCAAGATGTTGGCAGGATTGTTTGATGCAGAGATAGATGTGACTGATATTATCTGTGACAATCAGAGTTGTATCAAGATGACAAAGAATCTAGTGTTCCATGATATATCAAAGGATATCGAGATCAAGTTTCACTATATTCAGGATATGGTGCAGAAGGGAATTGTAAATCTCAAGTATGTTCCTACAGAGGAACAAGTTGTTGATGTGTTGACTAAGCCTTTGTCTCGCATAAAATTTGAATTCTTTCGAGACAATCTTGATGTGGTCCGAAAGGACCTCCCTCAAAAGAGGGAGTGATGATCAGTACTTTTTGACTAATTATATTCCAGTACTTTCTGACTGATGATCAATACTTGTCGACTGATGATGTTATTCTAGTACTTTCCAACTGGTAGTGTTATCCCAGTACTTGCCGATTGGTGATGTTATCTCAGTACTTTCCGACTGATGATGTTATTCCAGTACTTTCCTACTGGTAGTGTTATCTCAGTACTTGTCCACTGATGATGTTATTCCAGTACTTGCCGACTGGTAGTGTTATTGTAGTACTTTTCGACTGGTGATGTTATCTCAGTACTTGCCGATTGATGATGTTATTCTAGTACTTTCCGACTGGTGATGTTATCTCATTACTTGTCGACTAATGATTTTATTCTAGTAATTGTCAAATGGTAGTGTTATCCTAGTACTTGCCGATTGATGATGTTATTCCAGTACTTTCCGACTGGTAGTGTTATCCCAGTACTTTCTTCCAAGTGATGTTATCTCAGTACTTGTTGACTAATGATGTTATTCCAGTACTTTCCAACTGGTGGTGTTATCCCAGTACTTTCCGACTGGCGATGTTATCTCATTACTTGCCGAATGATGATGTTGTTGTTCCAGCATTCACATGATGATGATTGATGTTGTTGTTCCAGTACTTGTTTACTGATGATTGATGTTGTTGTTGTTCGAGTATTTACTTACTGATGATCGATGTTATTCCAGGTTGATTCCATGAATATGGGTAACTCTTTTTGGCCAAATATGGTGATGAAAAATGGAAATTTTACCCATATATTGAATTGAAGCCCCTAAAACTCATATTTTCCATATGAATTTCAACATGTGGTTAAAAAATGAAATGTAGAGAATTATGTTAGTTTTCCAATGATATTTTTTTAAAAATATACCAATGTCATTTATTGTGTCAAATTTTCATTTAATGAAACGTGTGTCCTTAAAAATTTGAAGAGCAATTAACAAGTGGCTTGTGTGTCTGCAAACTAATTTTATGTTAAAGTAATAATTTAAAAAAATGAAATATGTGAACATGATCTAGACAGAATGCACTATTGCGTACATATTTTTCTTTTAATTTTGAAAAATTATATTTATTATTATTTTTCAAAACTGACTAGTGAATATTTCAGTCTCATTTTGCACACGTGTGTGTGCGCGCCAAATATTTTGATAGTTTCCATAATTTGAAAAACTAAAAATACCAATTTGAAGAGAATGCACTGATGTAGCGCTTGTATATTTTTTCAAATATTTTGGATGTGTATTTTGAATGTTGTTGATTTATCTTTGAGCTCATTCGAAGTTGTCGACATGGTTTTTAGGGTAAGCTTTAGGAGAAATTTAAAAACAAATGACATACGAAGATAAAAATTTGTAAATTACATGTATATGGATAGAGGATTCAATGACGAATCCAATGGTATCAAGTATGCCCATTAATGTGCATTTAATGACATAGTTTAAGCCTTTGAAAGGAAGACCAAATTTTCTTTCTGCAGTGAAAAGGGCTTTCGGCCTATTTTTTAGGCCCTTAATCGATCTATTTGCTCAATCGAGGTTTTTAAAATACCTCGATCGAGGGATAAATGAGACCTCGATCGAGGGTTTGTAAAAAAACCTTGATCGAGGATTTGTTTGTGTAAAAAAAACATAAAAAAAGAGCCCGAGAAAGGAGTTGGACAATTAATGTTTCCAACCACCATTCCCACGCAAAAACAATAAGCAACCTCTATATAATCACTAATTTTTTTTCCAAAAAGACTTCTTTAAATAATTGTTAGTTTACTTTGAATTAGATCTATGTGAATTTGATGTTGTTCAATTAGAGTTCATTAGACATGTAAGAATTTATTTGTAGACTTAATTCAAAATTTCATATTAACATATTCTTGTTTGTTATAACAATTTGAAGAAATATTTGTTTGTTTTCATTGTAGTTTGATGAGGAGTAAAAGAAAACGACAAAGGAAGCATTCTCAGCAACAAAACGTCAATGAAGAGCGTGAGAAGAATAGAGAAAGAATGAGACAACAAAGAACACGATTGAGAGAAGAAGAAGAAGATGCACCTTTGGTGCAACAAATTCCAATGGAGGACAACCAAGGTAAATTTTTGAATTAAATGCTACCTACGTTTTGAATTACATGTTATATACTAACTATTTTTTTTCATTTTAGTCTTACTATATTTTGTTTGTAATAAGATTTTTAACAATTTGTTATTTAGACTACAAAATTAGTTAATTTTAAAAAAAAGTTAACTATTTCATAAACCAATTTATTTACTATTTGTTTGTAATGAGATTCTTATTTATTTCATAACTTTTTTGTTTATATTTCAAAATTTGTAACAATTTTCATGTTAAATGAATAATTTTCAAGAGACTAACAATTTTTAATGTTATTGGAACAATTTTCAAATTAAATATGCACTTGGACCCTATTTTCAAGTTAAAATATTCATATGTAACTATTTTCAATTTTCCAAGTTAAAATGTTCATATTTAACTATTTTCAATTTTCCAAGTTACTAACAATTTCAAGTTAAATGTAATTCCAATTATTGTTTTGTTATTTGTTAAAACAATATTTGTATAGCCTCATGTGAGCTCCAAGTCTCAACATTTGTTGATTTAAATAACTATTAGTGTCTAATTTTAACTTACCCTCATTTTATTTGAAATGAACATTGTGATAGTTAAATGTATTAGTTAGAAAATTCAATTTGAAAACAAATGAAATGGATATTTTGATAGTTATGTAATAGATGTAAAATTCAATGACAATAAATAAAATGAACATTGTGATAATTATGTAGTAGTTGGAAAATTCAATTATGTTGTTTTTAATGTATTTTCAATTCATGTACCAATTTTCTCTATGCATGAATGTAGGGATAAGTTAAATATTTTTTTATTAAAGTAAGTATATATGTTATTTATATTTCAAAATTTGTAACAATTTTCAAGTTAAATGGATAATTATGTATTAGGTGGAAAATTCAATTCACACCCAATTTTCAATTTGTTAATTTCCACATCAAATTTCCAGTTACTAGCAATTTTAAAGTTCAATGTACAACTATCAAGTTATTAATAATTATCAAGTTAAATATGTACTTGATTTCCAAACTTTACTAACAATTCTCAAGCTAAATGTACAATTTCAAGTTACATACATATTTAGTTATTTTGAATTTAAGTTATAAACAATTTTCTTGTTTTTAATGCATTTTCAATACTTGTACCAACTTTTTCTATGCATGAATATATGGATAAGTTATATTTTTTTTCCTTATAACTTACCATAATAAGGAATTACAAAAAATTATTTGCATAGCTTCATGTGAGCTCAAAGTCTGAAGTCACTAGCAATTTTCAATTTGTTAATGTACATGTAACAAATTTCAAGTTACTATCAATTTTAAAGTTAAATGTACAAGTTCTATCAATCTATTAACAATTATCAGGTTAAATATGTATATAATTGATTTTCAAACTTTTCTTAGAACAATTCTCAAGTTAAATGTACATATTTAGTTATTTTGAATTCAAGTTACAAACAATTGTCTTGTTTTAAAAGTATTTTAAATTCTTGTACCAACTTTTTATATGCATGAATGTAGGGACACCTTATATTTTTTTCCTTGTAACTTACCATAATAAGGAATTACAAAAAATTATTTGTAGAGCCTCATGTGAGCTCTAAGTCTCAAGTCACTAGTGATTTTCAATTTGTTAATTTCCATGTAACAAATTTCAAGTTACTAGCAATTTTAAAGTTAAATGCACAAGTTCTATCAACTTATTAACAATTATCAAGTTAAATACATATACTTGATTTTCAAACTTTGCTTAGAACTATTCTTAAGCTAAATTTACAACTTCAAGTTAAATGTACATATTGAGTTATTTTGAATCCAAGTTACAAACAATTTTCTTGTTTTAAAAGTATTTTCAATTCTTGTACCATCTTTTTATATGCATGAATGTAGGGATACGTTATATTTTTTTCCTTATAACTTACCATAATAAGGAATTACAAAAAATTATTTGCATAGCCTCATGTGAGCTCCAAGTCTCAATTCATTATCAATTTTCAATTTGTTAATTTCCATGTAACAAATTTCAAGTTACTAGCAATTTTAAAGTTAAATGTACAAGTTCTACATCAACTTATTAACAATTATCAAGTTAAATACATATATGGCATCTTGTAGAGAGTCTGCGGTAGGTGAATTAATGTAGTCAACGTTTCGAGCCATCCTTGGCTCATCATCAGGACATTAGTGATGCCTGAGAAGATCTCCTCCCTCATCAATTATTTAATATAGAATAGTCAAAAATATTTTAATGGAATGGAGCCGACTCTACGGTTTTGTTTGGGGATTAGTTTAGTTGAATTTAATGGTAAGTTTTTTAGGGTTAGGGTTTATTAAATTAAATTCATAAAGTTTAAAATTTTTTAGGGTTAGGTTTTATTAAATTAAATTCATAAAGTTTATTTTTTTTAAAGTTTAACAAATTCATAGAGTCCAACTGGTGTGTATTCAATCCAAAGAGCCAAATAGAGCCCCAACTGTTGAGTATTCTATCCAAATTGTCAAAGAAACACCAAATGGTGTGT